>OW240917.1:243664027-243797642 GCA_933207985.1 Pelobates cultripes
CCTTCATCCTGTACTCTGAAAATGGGGCCTTCATCCTGTATTCTGAAAATGGGGCCTTCATCCTGTACTCTGAAAATGGGGCCTTCATCCTGTACTCTGAAAATGGGGCCTTCATCCTGTACTATGAAAATGTGGCTTTCATCCTGTACTCTGAAAATGTGGCCTTCATCCTGTACATTAAAAGTATTCCTCTCTTACAAACGCGCTCACACACCCTGTCTGCTAACCACAGATCACATCCTCTTTTCACCGACATAATGCACACCTACTAACGCTCATTTGTCCCAACCTTCACCCAAACGGATATCAACATAACAAAAATATATAAATACAATCTTTCTAGATGCTTTACATTGAATATTTAAAGTCTGGGGTTATTGCTGGTCTTTCAAATTTAAAATGAAGATCTGGCAAAGGTGCACGTTTAACATTCAGCAACCACCTGATGTTGGGAAATTTGTCTTGGGGGGGGGGCTGCAGGAGATTTTCTGATGCGTGCTGAGGTTCTAAAGTATTTCACAACTTTCCATGCCTTGTAAAGAAAGGTGAACTACAATAACGGGAGAAACACTGTATTTAATCACAAAAATAACTTGGCTTGCCTTTCCATATGAGATTGGAGCACTTTTCAATTCAAGATGCATATATGAGACAGTTCATCTTAGTGGTGAGTTTTACTCTGTCTGTGCCATAGAAGTGCCTCTAGTGGACTTAACCATTTAATGTAAAGATTGTAGTCTCTCAATGGTTAAGAAGACAGGGACCCTTCATCCAGACCACGTCATTGCCATGAAGTGGTTTGGATGACTATAGTGTTCCTTTAACCATTTTATGACAGGTGAAAAGCCTAGACAATTAGGATATATTGGGATTTGTCTATCCTTAGTCAAAAATCTATGCGTTAGTCTTCCATCCAAAATGGCACGCTGCCACAGAAATTAGTAGGTGCCAATGCCAATACCATGAGATTTGTGAAAATGTACTCACTGACTGACAGGTGACGGCTGCGGCTCTCTGCTGGGTGATAGGCTGTGCTAACATCCCCCACAGACTGCGAGGACTTTATCCGCACCTGTTTCTGAACACCAGAGTGTGGTGAAGGTACCTGGATGAAAGAAAGAAAATGATTAAATGTGAGAAAGATGGACAAAACTAATTTAAGCTCATTTAAACTCATTACCCCCTAATTCTGCTTTGAAAATGTAAGAATTTAAATACCTAAGAAACAAATGAGTAATGCCAAAAGCTAAGTACCCCTAATACTTTGTGTTTTGCAAAGTAAAAACATTTTTATATTTTACATGTGCGATGTAAACAGTTAAGATCTAGGAATTCAAGCAAATCTATAATAAGTATATCCATTTATTCTTTCGTTACTGTCCCTTTAATATTAGGTCTACTTTTGTTTAGACTTTACGTGTGTTTAACATTCGTCTTCTCTTGTGCACATGCGCGGGTTTTTTTTATCAGAAACCTACTGATCGGGCATCATACTTGCATGCTAGTAGTTTTCATCCACCACATTTTTTGCAACAATTACCATAAGGGCAATTTATTAGAACACGACGGATAGTATCACGAGACCGTGATTATGAGAGATGTGCAGAGTAATTAGTGAAGGCGTTTGCCTCAAGGGGTTATGAGAAGGATACTCTGATGTATTGTAAGAACAAGGCTAGATTATTGTCTAGAGAACAGTTATTGATTAAAAGAGTCAAGGATAAGAATATGAGGATTCCATGTGTTACAACTTATTCAGAACATTCCAAGGAAATTAAACATATTGTGAATCAGCATTGGAATATACTACAGTCGGATCCCAAGGTTAGGACTTGTTTTAATGAGAAACCTCTGTTCTCTTTCAAAAGATATAAAAATGTTCGTGATTATCTAATGCGGAATGTGGAAGTCCAAGGAAAGACGGGGACTAAGGACTCTTGGCTTAAGATGCCTACTGGTATGTACAGATGTGGACATTGTGTGAATTGCAATGGTGTAATTCTGGGTGATTTTTTTCTTCATCCCAGAACAGGGAAGAAAGTATCTCATTCGAGATTTTTGCAATTGCCAAACTGAAATACCTAATACAGTGGGTACATGGATTGACGGCTTGTACTGGACTATGGATGGATTGGAACTCATTATCGGTGGTACTGGGTCGTCTTAGGTGCAACTAGTGGTGTGGATGGAATTTAGCCTGTATTTGGGCTTATCTAGTGGACCTGTGGATGGACGGCATTAATAATGGAATTGGAAATTACTGCAACTGTGATTGATTTTGTTATGTATTTGATCAAGAAGAAATATGGTTTAGATTGAGATCTGTATAACCAATAAGAGTATCATTATGCCTTAGGAACTTGTATAATTAATCTGGCTAGTTGATATTCATGTGAGTTTATAATATATTGATAATTAGTATTTAATATAAAAGATATTGGAGTAATACATGTAGAAATCTTTTTGAATTTATTTGCGTGATTAACTTATTCCCTTTTGGGTGGGGACTAATTAATAAATATAGATGGATACTTTTGTATCATATGGTGTGCATTCTTTGTTATTAAGTATATCAATTTACACCTTTTTTTCTCAAGCAATTAGGGGAAGCTACAAGATGTTAGAATGACTTTCATGCCAAAAGTTTGCAAGTTAGCCCAGAAAAGACTATAATTTCCCTTAGATTGTACAACATTGACAGTCTTGAGAAAGTTAATTGTCAGCATCTTTTCAAAGAAAAGGCAGTGTTTACATTACTGCCTAGTAACACCTCTAACGACAGTCACTCAGACGGCCACTACAGGTGCTTCCTGTGTCCGTTTAGCACGGATGTTCATCGTCTCCATGTTCGGTGTAATTTCTGAACGTTCCTCATAGAGCTGCATTGATTCAATGGATCTCAATGAGGATATGCTGATTGGAGCAGCGTTTTGCCGCGCATGCACAATAGCCTCCCAAGGCTTTCCTATGAGAAAGCATTGGATTGGCTGAGACCATCAAATGTATTGATCTCAGCCATGGAGGCGGAGCAAGGCAGGGCCAGGCTAGGTGAGACAGTACTGGTTTGGGAGAAAAGGTGTGTAAACTCACCTGTTTAATGTAAAGATAGGGTGACCTACATTGTTATTTTACCACTATAGTGTCAGGGAAACATGTTTGTGTTCCTGACACTGTAGTGGTTTAAGTTTTAAATTAGCTACGCAAGATTTACACATTGGCTAGCACTTGACCACCATAATATTTGGATAGGATCTTATTCTCAGTACTGTGCTAACCTATAATTTTTTTAATATCAGAAGTGCACATGAACGATAATGCAGATATGATAAATAAAAGGTCCCTGAAAGGGAGTGAAATATACTCACGTGGTTTTTGTCATTGGAAAGTAGCAAGATGCGAAGACTTTTCATACTGGAGCTGCGGTCTAAGAGATCCACAGCTTTGTCAATGTCATCCTGACTTCGAAGAGGGATGGAGAGCTACAAGGAGGAGGAAACAGAGATGACTGCTGGCAGATCACGGCTGGGAACCATCCCTATCTCAAAGGGTATCTTGAATGGGTTTACTAGTCTGTGTTACAGTTTCCTAAATACCCAATGGCACAGCACGATTCATACTAAAACTGCCAACTACCTGACTCGACTGATGAGGAGAAATGTTCACGGTGTAATTTAAGTAATAAAGTTGCTGAATCTATATATATTAGACAAGATTTTTTTTTTCTTTCCATAATTCCAATTTTGCCTAAAGCAGTGTCCCAAAGCTACAATAGGATTTGAATGTGGGCCAACTGTGTCTGTGATTAGAAGTGTTCCATTATAGATGGATTGCTTTCCTTTGACATAGAAAAGATAAATATATGTACCATCAGGGAAGAGTGGGGAACATGTAAGGCCATGGGTATTAAAGTAACGCATTCATAATGCATCCAAGGTCTACTAGTGTCTTTTCAAGGTTGAATATACAGTGTGAACAGTTTACTACAACAGTGATACACTGCACACTGTAATAATAATAATATAATCCATTTATTTAAGGTTGAAGAGCACGGTGGGTGACAGACATTTTTTATTAGGATCAATTCAAATCTGAGCATGCAAATAATGAAAAAAAAAAATGTCTGCTTGTTGTAAAACGGGCATTATTCAATTATTATTTTCTTTTACATGCAGGGAGCAAATGGCTGCATGTGTATCTGCCTTATTCACAACGAGGTCCTGGACATCCACAATTCCTAATGTGTGGTCTCATGCTGGATATAAACAAGACGATCGGACTTGACAGAATCCCATTAACTACAATGACGCAAATAGATCTGGCACTGCAGAATTTGTTTGGTCTATATAAATAAATAAATAAGAATAGCTTCACAAAATTCTACTTGGGCCCAATTCAGGGTCCACAAGTGGAAATGTAAATAAAGTTGTAAAAGAAAGCTGCACTGAGCAACTGAGTTCAGGAGGAAGCGGCCTTTAAACTCAGACGGAAGCAGCCCCTTGCTCTGTTGTGACAAGATAAACGGGATTTCAGCAGCACAGCTGGGAGCCCACTGGATAAACCAGACTGTGATTGGTTGTGGATGCCGAGCTGACCCTCTGAACACATCCTGACAGCATCAAAAATGTTCCCTGGACAACTTACAGCTTATGCTTTGCAAATCATTGTAATTGTATATTACAGTACCCTGTATCCCTTTGCAAGAGTACGAAGTGATACTCACTTCATTGTTCATGTAGTGGAGGTCCAGCGGCTGTCCAAACACACTTTTCACTTTCAGCTCCACGTCTTCATATTTTACAGGCCGGCTGAATTGCAGAATTCTGTAAGAGTTATATTATAATAAGCCACCCAAAACAGGAAAGACTGATTTTAAGTCCCAACAAATGATGCCCTTTTAACATGCTATATTTTCTTAAATTACTGTCCCATATAGTTATTGCAACCCATGTCAAAATAAATGAAAACAATAATAAAAAAAAAACTGGATCATTGATGGCAGGCGCCCGCAGAGCCAAAGCATTCTGATTAAACATATTTTTGCACTAAACACATATAAATCACATACACCATCAAAATGTACACATAACTTCACATGCCATTACAAAACATAGACACAAAGGCTGTATTCGCACACAGCGCTTTAACGCTACTAGCAGAATACACATATAGTCAGAAGACATGAATATCATTTTGATTTATGACTCCATCGTCCAGTTAATATTATACGGGGAGCCTCCTTTCCTCAATATTTATTTATTGGGGAGGGAGGGGTGTTGGAGAATTCTGCGCGTACAGGAGAATGAAATGTAAAATAAGCCCTGTGTTCATTGTGCCTTTAAAAAAAAAATATGGTTAAAGCATTGTCAGCAAAACATTTTACTAACTGGGCACCCTGCGTGCATCTGTCCATAACAGCTGGAATGCCAAAGGGTAGCCTCTATTTGCACAAAAGAAAGATAACAAAACAACTGAATTTATTAACCTCTTAAGGACAGATGACGGAAATATTCCGTCATGATTCCCTTTTATTCCAGAAGTTGTGTCCTTAAGGGGTTAATAATTTAAAATAAAATAAAAAGATGGATGCGCGAATAATATTCTGCATGGTAGATGGGCTACAACAATGCCTGAGACATAACAGAGAATATTCGCAGAGTTGTATTTATTAAGTCACCAAATGTGTTCAAGCAATCTAGACATTTCTGGGCATCAAACTATTGATTTCCATTATATCACATGTCTTATTAAAGCACTGGTAAACACTCTGTTTTGAAGCCACCATTACTGGTTTTAAAAGTCTAAGAAGCCTCACAGCTATACATATGCTCAAACATGTCACCAGGATCAATACTTTTAAAGAGTTCCTAAGTTCACAGTTTCTGGAGTTTGGCCAGCATTGAAATAATAATAGTAATAGTTTCATGATCCCTCCTGGTTGTAACCATATAAGAGATCACGTGTTGAAAGCCAATGAATGCTCCCATTAATATAACTTGCTGTAATTTAACACTTATATCTGACTATTACCGAGTTTCATTCAGGCATTTGGGAGACTAAGCAGACCTATATTTTCTTCAGAACTTTGCTGGCAAAACTTTCTCTGTGTTTGTTCCTCTCCCACTCCATCAAACCAGGACAAGTTAGTTCCATTAATAGTTCTCAAACATATCTCTGTAAAGAGAGGAAACCACAAGGGGCATTCTTAAAATATTCAGCCCTATCGTCCGCTAGACTCAAACGGTTGGATGAACTTCCCACCTAACGCGGGAAAGGATTTGGAAGCAGAACCTGACCAGGATTAATTTTCAAGAACAGCGTTGAGAGTCCTGAACCAGTATTGTAAGACTTCCCGGGCAACATAAATCCTTAATGTTCGGTCTCCAGCTATCTTAAATATTTGTGGTTAAATCTGGCAGCCTTCAATTAACCACCAGGCTACTTCCCGGCTCCTGTCTGAAACTGCAACCCCGTACAAGAGGGAGGTCACGTTAGGGATGCAGCTCACAATCAGGCCATTCATTAAAAAGCCAATCTGTCCCGCGTTACCTTCCAAAGGTGCTCCTTACAAGTAATCCACAACAATATAACAAGGTCCACGGACAAAATAAATCCTTGTAATAGGAGCTTATAGTGCAACGGGAGAAATAGTTATTTCTTCTGCTGATAATTTTATGTTTTTTACTGGCTGGGAGTGGGACACTTTGCTATTTGAAGGACAGATCGATATTGGATGCTGGCAAAGGGGCAATTTTTGTAGTCCCATGTAAATGTATAATGTTAATTCTCTATACACAGAGGTGTGTCAACAAGATCCTCAGTATTTCCCATGTAGATCCTAAAAAGATTGGAAATGTTATGTTCTAAATACAGCAAGCTCAAGTAGGCATCTAAACTCACTAAGATCTGTTTACTATTAACTCTCCGGTCACTGAAATGATAGCAAAATGTGATATATTTGTTATAAACTATTATTTTTCGTGTAACCACGTTATGTCGGGCACAACGTCTCATAGTTATAAATTCAGTTGTTATCATTGACAGCTTTCACGTGTCTAAGTTTGCAATCCCCTTTTCCCACAATGCCAGTTTAGCATATAATCCAATGTCAGCATACGCAACCAAATTGTGTTCCCATCATACCTAAAAAACTATTTTTTACCTGGGTAAGTGATAAAAGGACACAGACTAACACTCACCTCCTCTCTCCATTGTATTCAAACTTTATCCGAACATCATTCTAAAAACAAAAGAAACAGGGGGGAAAAAGTTAAATGTTGGATATCCACCATAACAACTATTTCCTTTATAGGTACTTGAGAAAATACAGCTGGAACATTTGGCAAAAGTTATAAGATAGCTAAACTTTTCTAAATGGTCAACGTCCAAACTGACTAGTCTATATATAGTTTCACTTTTTTGATTGAATTATTATATTAGCCTTTTTCTGAGTGTGAATGACTTGCCTCAATAATAAAAATGGTAGGGGAACAATAAAAACTTTAGGATAGTTTCTTAAAATGACTGGTCTTGTACTATGGCCACCTGAAGTGATGAAGTACTGCACTAACATGTACATAGATGTCCAGTTGGTAAAACAAAACTGACCTGTTTGTTGGGCAGGTTGCTGGCTTTTGTCTTCACCCCTTCAATCCCCGGCATTCGATGTCGTCGACCCATTTGAAGGGCAACTAAGTCCTTCATAATGGACTTCAAGGCTTCTTGCTCGTCTTCAGTAGAAAATAAAAACAAAAACATCAGGTGGTTTAATGCTAGCCAGCTCAAAAGGAACATACCTGAATTAATAGCAACCTAGACAATCCTTGCTTTCACAGATTATACTAGAGGGGTACTACAGTGCAGACAAAGCTCGGCGTATGGTTTTAAAAACTACAATACAAGTAAATCAAGTCTTTGCACCATTGTAGGCATTGTGGCAAACTAAAAATCAAAAACAGAAAAGAAAAACCCCAGACAGACCATAGGTTGTCAATGTTCACAAGTTAAAAGTCAAACTTGTAATATTGGGGCTGGCCTAGTTGGAAAAATAACAGAAATCTTTCCTACATGCCCATTTTAGCCCACAAAATTCCATTAATCAGCCTCAACATTAAAACCAGCTGCCTAATATGAACATGTCCTGTGGTATCTGACACCAATCAGCAGCAGATCTTTTCAGTCCTGCAAGTTGCGAGGTGGGGCCTCCATGGATCTGATTTGTTATCTCAGCACATCCCACAGATGCTCAATCAGATTGAGATCTGGGGGATTTGAAGGCCAAGGAAACACCTTAAACTCGGTTATTGTCCTCAAACCATTTCTGAACAATTTAAGTAGTGTGGCAGGGTGCATTATCCTGCTGAAAGAGGCCAATGCCATCAGAAAACACCATTGCCATGAAGGGTTGTACATGGTCTGCAATAATTTGTGGGTCGGTGGTACGTCTCAAAGTAACATCAAGATAAATGTCAGGACCCAAGGTCTCCCAGCAGAACATTTCCCAGAGCATAACACTGCCTCCACCGACTTGCCATCTTCCCATAGTTCATCCCGCTGCCATCTCTCCCCTAGGTAATGCACACAAACCTGGTCATCCACCTGATCTAAAAGATGTGATTCATCAAACCAGGCAACCTTCTTCCATTGCTCCATGGTCCAGTTCTGACTCTCACGTCCCCATTGAAGGAACATTCGGTGGTGGACAGTGGTCATCGTGGGAACTCTGACCAGTCTGCAGCTACGCAGTCCCATATGCAGCGTGTGCTTTCTGACGCCTATCATGACCAGCATTACGTTTTTCAGCAATTTGAGCTACAATAGCTCTTCTGTGTGATAGGATCTGACATGTTAGCCTTTGCTCTCTAAGTGCATCAATGAGCCTAGGACACCCACAACCCTCATGCCGGTTCATTGGTTGACCTTCCCTGCATCACTTTTGGTAGGTACTGACCACTGCAAACCGAAAACAACACAAAAGACTTGCAGGTTTTTTTTAGATGCTCTGACCCAGTTGTCTAGCCATCACTATTTGTCCCTTGTCAAAGTCACTCAGATCCTTTCGCTTGTCCATTTTTTCTGCTCCCAACACAGAAAATTCAATAACTGACTGTTTATTTGCTGCCCAATATATACCACCTCTTGACAGGTGCCATTGTAACGATATAATAAATATTTCTCACTTTTCAAGCTGTAAACTTATTTTCAAACTAATTTATCTTAACTTTGAAATGGTCAGAATTCAGCTCTTAAGCCCGCAAAATTGTCAAAGAGTAGCTTTATACGTACCGAAATGATGAGAAGTGGACATTTTGAATAAATAGTTATTTTAGCAAAATATTTATAATCATTTACTTTCTTACAGCACCACTCTTAACACCTCCGAGCTTTAGGCATCAAGGCGATGCATAGGACTATAAGGCTCAACCTCAGGAGATCCAGTGTCACATACCACGTACCATGGTACCCTTCAGCAGACAAGTGTATGGAAGCTCCATGTTCAGTAGAACATTCATATGCCACACCAAGTACCAACATATCAAGGAATCAAAGTTCTCTACAGACTTTGCACTGAACCCTGCAGGGTCCAATGTACCTCAGCATTCTTACATTCAAGCCTTTCAGAGGACTAGCACCCAAGCTGGGTTTACGGAATACTCTTGGGAATACAGGTCAGATTTTCACAAACACCATAGTCAAATGAGAATTTAACATTGGTTTATTTTTGTCTCATAAATTAAAATAAAAAAGTTACAGGGTTCTTCCCACAACATGTAAAAAAACAACAACAACAACCACCCTACACGCACAATATTCTACCTTTCACTCATTAGGAAATTAATTACACAGCCTGTAATTACTCCAGCACAAACCAAGTTTTATAGTTTGGGCTTAAAAGCACTTGAGTTGCACACATTTCCCAGCAGCTATGACACAATGTCTTGAACAAGTTCTGTGGATAGGGGAAGGAAATGACACTAGCACAAAAAACAGAATCACAGAGAGAGAGTGAGACAGCAGCCTATACACACAGAATGTCACAGACAAGCTATATAATTACACCGTGACATGCCTTAACACAGAATGTCACAGACAAGCTATATAATCACACAGTGACATGCCTGTACACACACAGAATGTCACAGACCAGCTAAATAATCATACCGTGACATGCCTGTACACACACAATGTCACAGACAAGCTATATAATCACACAGTAACATGCCTAAACACACAGAATCTCACAAACTGTATAATCACAGTGACATGCCTGTACACACACACACGCACAGAATATTACAGACAAGCTATATAATCACAGTGACATGCCTGTACACACAGAATGTCCCAGACAACGATATAATTACAATGTGACATGCCTACACACACAGAATGTCACAGACAAGCTATATAATCACAGTGACATGCCTGTACACACACAATGTCACAGACAAGCTATATAATCACACAATGACTGGTCTGTACACACATACAATGACAAATCACGACATATCACAATTATTACAAAGTCACATGCTTGTACACAATCACGGTTATTTATTAAAGTGAAGATTCAATTCAATCTCAAATTTAACCCCTTAAGGACACAACTTCTGGAATAAAAGGGAATCATGATGGAATATTTCCGTCATGTGTCCTTAAGGGGTTAAAGGACCACTAAAGTGGGTGCAGTGGTCTTTAGTTTTAACCCTGCTATGTAAAACATTGCAGCTTTTTTTTTTTCGAAATGGGAATGTTTACATTGCAGGGTTAAAACCACCTCTAATAAAAGAGTAAAACTCTTTCACGTGACGCAGCAGCTCATTGAAAAGTACTGAATTCAATGCTTTCCTATGCGATGCATTTGGCCCATGTGCAGTATTCCTCTATGAGTAACATTGGAATGGCCACCAGTTTGAGAGCAATATGACGTTGCGGGAGACACCTCTGCAATAGCTCCAGAATGCCAAACCACAACACCAGCCCTGGGGCAAAGTTCTAGAAGCTGAGTAGTTGCCATGGAAAAATAATAAAATGTTCCTTGGGTTTGCTACACTTTTTAAAAAAACATTGCGCCATAATTTATGACCCACTCTTTTTAATTCCACTCTTCTCTGAACTGCAGAGTACAAAGGACCTTATTACAATGATTGACAGGAAGCTAAGATGGAGGCGCTGCATAATATTACAATATAAATAGGGGCAAATTTCTACATTTAATTGTGATATTCACACCTCATAACTATAGGTTTGGTAAATACAGCGACATATACACATACACACACACACACACACACACACACATATATATATATATAAATATAAAATAAAATATTATGACAGTTTACCTTTAAAGGACCACTCTAGGCACCCAGACCACTTCAGCTTAATGAAGTGGTCTGGGTGCCAGGTCCAGCTAGGGTTAACCCATTTTTTCATAATTATAGCAGTTTCAGAGAAACTGCTATAATTATGAATGGGTTAAGTTTCCCTAATCTCTAGTGGCTGTCTCATTGACAGTTACTGAGATGCGTTTCTCACTGTGATTTTCACAGTGAGAGACGAGCGTCCATAGAAAGCATTGTAAATGCTTTCCTATCGCGGCTGAATGCGCAGCCAGCCTTGTGCGCGCATTCAGCCGGCGGGGCGGATCGGAGGCGGAGAGCTCTCCGCCCAGCGCTGGAAAAAGGTAAGTTATTACCCCTTTCCCCCTTCCAGAGCCAGGCGGGAGGGGGTCCCTGAGGGTGGTGGCACCCTCAGGGAACTATAGTGCCAGGAAAACGAGTATGTTTTCCTGGCACTATAGTGGTCCTTTAATATCAAACCATTTAGTAACAATTTCATATAAACCAGGCTTTTCTAGGAGACCAGCAATCGCCCCCCAACTCAGCCACATGGATAACAGAGAATTAAGACTTTCACATTGTCACTGTGGCCAACCTGGATGACACGGATTGGCTGAGAATTCTGGGCTAACCTACCTCTAGCAGTCTGTGACAAACTCTCCTCTCCAAGTGAGTTTGCCACTGCTCCTGGAGGAGCCTGCTTGCCAGCCTCCTGCTCACAGACTATGGGCACTGCAGGGAAACCTGTAAAAGACTACTAAGCTTGACTGACCATTAGCCCTGATTTTTATGGAACTGTTTTGGGCATAGGACCCAGTGCACGGTTGGTCAAAATTATGACTTCCAGGAAATTCCTGAACCTCTGAACTGATCTGGGTGATGTTTTGATATGTTGGTCACCAAGATCAAGGCTATCACGAGATGTAACATTTGTGGGGATATCATGTGTTTTGGAGTACGTTTGGGATTAGATAATTGGATTACAATTAGTACAGTTACTGATCCAATTATCTCCCAAGCAGAGGGAGGGATTGTGTGTCATGTGTGGGAGTGCCTTACATTGTAAATGTGTTATTATTGGTTTGCAAGTTTGTGTCCCTGTCCCCAACAAGGTTCCCCTTGCATTGGGATTGTCATATAAGGCCAAGTGTGGCTCCATTAAAATCTATTCCAGGTTACACTCCAAAACTGTGTGTCGTCCTGTTATTGGAGGGAAAGAAGATGTACTCCTGTGTCTGCTGTTCAAGCTTGCAGGAGATTCAATGGGGAAAGTCCTTGTAAGGACTAGAGCTAATTCCCCATTCGGCTCCAGGAAGTAGCGGTTCCAAAGCCCCAGTCAAGCCACAGCAACTGTGGGCAGAAGTGCTGCTTTTTGTCCCCTGTTCCATCTAGGAAGCAGTCCTTGGCGGAGGTACCCAGCCGGGGTACAGGAAGCTCTGTTACACAGTCTAAGCCAATTAATGCTGTCCAGTGCTATCAAGTTGCTAGAATGTAACCTTTTTTTTTTTCCCATATTTATTTTTTATTGGTTTTGGTAGTACTCCAGTGCATGGCACCGTGAAATAATAAAACATTTACAGTGTTGGTACAATTACAGAGATAGAGTTATTCAGTGGATTGACGATGTTGTGATAATATTGCAGTGACCATGACAGTGATGCAATGCCAGCATTACTATTAATACAGTACTAACGGTAACATTACTGCACAACAATACATACAATACGATACAATACCTTACACTGTTGCTGTCATAACGGCTCATTGATCAAATGTGGCCTCATTAGCTTATATATAGAAGTTTATCTAATATGATAATGCGAATAGTAACGTTAGTGTCGACATCAGCACAAATGCATCGCCGATGTTATGTTTTAACTCCGTTTGTATGACAGCTCATTTTTGTTTTTGGCTGGAGCTATAGACATTTGTGCTATCTGTCGTTGATGTCCACATGGGCTTCAGTTTCTATCACACCATGCAGCCGGGTACAAGGGAGGAGAACAAAGGGAGGAGAACAAAGGGTTGAGGGAAGGGTAACTTTCAACAGTAACTCTACTAATATAACCATGTACCTGAATTTCTCTGTTTAGTATTACTATCGGACCTTGTGGTGTGACTTGTTAGTGGCAAGGTTTGTGACATGTAGAATGTAGTATAAGTATTATAGCTGGTGTAACTGGTATAACTGGTGTAATCCTCCTATTATTTCTCTGGGGCGTGTGATTATCGTGTCATAGTGCCTCATTCATCTGCGTCGTCCAGTGTACGGATATTAATCCATCCGCACCATTGGATCCCATATTTTTCCGATGTACCTAGTAAGTTGTGCGCCATTCTCTCGTACAAACACACGTTGTCCATTCTCTTTATTACCTCCTCAATTGTCGGTGGTATTATGGCCTTCCATTGAGAGGCTATCGCTATCTTGGCTATAGTCAGTATGTTTATTGCAGTCAAGGTCGCTGGAGGTCTTACTGAGTCGCTCGTAGGGAGCATGTGCAGCAGGTAGTGTATAGGGTCTAATGGTATGGCTAGGTTAGTTGTTTCGCGTATAAGTGATTGGACTGAGGTCCAAAACGGGGTTATGATCTGACAGTCCCAGAATATGTGAAGTAGCGACCCTGCCGTGCGATTACATCTCCAGCACAGCGGGGAGGAGTTGGGGTACATTCTCGCCAGTCGTGAGGGAACTAGATACCAGCGCATTGCTATCTTGCAGTATGCTTCCCAGAGAGACAGGCTTTTAGATGCCCGTTTTGTTAAGTAAAAGGCCTCATGCCATTGTTTCAAAGTGAGTGTTGTCCCTAGATCTCCTTCCCATTTTTCCATGTAAGGAAGTTTATGTTCAGCTTTCTCTCGTTCCAGTGCATTATAGCAAAGGGCTAGGGGTTTGACATGGCGGGATGTCAAAATGTACCTGGTAGAGGGAGTGTCTGATCGTTTTACGGGTGTTGTCGGCTTAGTGCTAGATTGCAGTATGTGCTTGACCCTTAGAAATTTGAATAGGTCCCTGGGGTTCAGGGAGAATTCACTTTGTAGGGTGGGGAACGTTTTTAGCGTGTTTTGATGATATAGGTCCTGGATCGTGCGGATCCCTAGGTTCGACCATGTTTGTAGGGGGAGGTCGGGGGAACTGGCCTGCAATGTCGTGAGTGGTGCTTCTCTGAACAGTGTCTGTGTGTCTAAGACCACTGAGGCCCATTGTTTCCATGTGTTTAAAGTGGTTTTGGTGCACCACAGCATGGTGCGCCCTATGGGTGTTGGTTCGGGGGTCCAGAGGGCATTAGTTAGAGTGACTGGGAGCATGCAGGCATCCTCGAGAGCCAGCCATAGGGGGGTTCGTTCTGCGTCTGGGGTTCTAAGTAAACGTAGTCCCTGTGCTAATAAAGATGCTCGGTAATAATTACGGATGTCCGGAGCGCCTAAGCCGCCTTTCGCAAATGGTAGGCTAAGTTTGGTGGTGGCCATTCTGGGAGGCTTCCGTTTCCATATGTGGGCGTTAATGATATCCTGGAATCTTTTTAGTAATTTGGTCGGTAGTGGAATGGGAAGTGTTCGGAAGAGATAAAGCATGTGGGGGAGAATCATCATTTTAATGGAGTTGATGCGTCCCAGCCATGAAATTTCTAACCCTTCCCATTGGCTCATTTGGGCTGTGAGTTTGTGAATCATAGGTATATGGTTCTCGGTAGTAAGTGAGTTTATAGATTTCGTTAGTTTGATACCTAAGTACTGGATAGATTTAGCTCGCCATTCGAATGTATGTGTTTCCTCTAGTTTTTTAATCGTGGTCTTTGGTAGTCGGATGGGAAGAGCTTGGGTTTTAGCAGTGTTGTTTTTGTAGTACGACACTGAGCCGTACTTGTGTAGCGTTTGTAGAAGGACTGGGATAGAATGTATCGGGTCTGTCAGGAATACTAGAATATCGTCTGCGAATAGGGCTAATTTTTGTTCCCCCACCGGGGTGTCTAGTCCTGGGATTAGTGGGTCACGTTTAATGTGATAAATGAGGGGCTCTAGGCACAGGATGAAAATGAGTGGGGACAATGGGCAGCCCTGGCGTGTGCCATTCCGAATATGGAAGGGTTTGGAGAGGAAGCCCGTATTATGGACTCTTGCCGAAGGGCAGCTGTATAAGGCTAGGATACTAGTTATAAAGGGCCGGGGAAATCCCTGCACTTCGAGAGTTTTCCTCATGTATTTCCAATTTAGTCGGTCGAACGCTTTTTCTGCGTCGAGTGCCAAGAGGACGCCTTGCTGATTCGATGAGTGTGCCCATTCAACTAAGTTGATAAAGTGTCTTGTATTGTCACCCACCTGTCTACCGGGCACGAACCCTGCTTGCTCCCTCGAAACTAGTTTTGAAAGGAGTGGTTTCATTCTGTTTGCCAACAACTTAGCATAGAGTTTTGTATCGGCATTCAGTAGTGAGATGGGTCTGAGGTTGGCACACATTGTAGGCGATTTATTGGGTTTGGGGAGAGTTACTATGTGGGCTTCTAGCATTTCTGGTGGGATTTCTCCTGTGTCTTTTATATGGTTGAAGAGTTTGGTGATGTGTGGGGCCAGGGTATCGCCAAATTTATGATAGTAGCAGTTTGTTAGTCCATCTGGGCCCGGTGCTTTGTGTTTTGGCAGTGTTTTTATCGTGGAGAGAATTTCTTCGTTTGTGAACGGTCTCTCTAATGATGTTTTTTGTTCCTGGGTGAGTGTTGGTAGGGTAGTATCGTGGAAAAAGGTTTGTAGGTCTCTGTCCGTGGGTTGATGTGTGGCGTTGTCACTGTCAAGCTGATATAATGAGGCATAATAGGAGGCTAGTTCCTCTACCATATCTTGAGGGTTATATAACTTGTCCCCTTTCGCGGATATAATGTATGGGAGTTTGGTGGATTGATGCCTCTTCTTTAGTCTTCTAGCTAGCATTTTCCCTGCTTTATTACCTCCTATATAATGGGTTTGCTTGAGGTAGCGCATATGCTTTTCAGTGGTGTTTAGGGCTAATGCATGTAATTGTAACCGTATTTGTTCCAATTGTTTTTGGGTATGCTTTTTGGGGTTCTGTTTGTGTGTAGCTTCTAGATTAGTAAGTGCACTCAGCAGCTCTGCTTTCTGCGTGCAAGCTCGTCTTTTACTATTGGCCCCCAATTGGATGAGCGCCCCTCTCATAACCACCTTGTGTGTTACCCATTGAGTCGGTATGGGTGTTGTGCAGGATGCGTGGTCGTTAAAGAATTCAGTGATCTGTTTTCCTATATGTTTGGAGTTTTCTGGGACGTTTAGCAGGGCTTCGTTTAAATGCCACGTGCCTCTGCCACGAGCCGGGTACGGGACGTGGAGCGCAATCGTAAGCGGCGCGTGGTCCGACCACGTTATTGGGCCTATGGAAACGTTCGTGAGATGTGTTAAGGTGTTTTTGTCAGTGAGACATAGATCTATCCTGGAGTAGGTCATGTGGACTGGGGAATAATATGTGTAGTCCCTCTCCGCAGGGTATAGGCATCTCCACGAGTCATACAAGTCATGCATTAGGAGAAGATTAGTGAGGTGTCGACCTAGTAAGATAGATGGCCTCTTGGGAATTTTATTCTCAGTTCGTTTCATGTCTATGTACGGGTCAGCTGTGCAGTTAAAGTCCCCACATAGAATTACGTGCCCTTGTTTGTATCTGTGCAGCTTTTTGAAAGCTGAGGTTAGAAAGGATTTTTGATCTACATTGGGAGCGTAGAGTGAGGCTATCGTGATCTCTATGCCATTTAGAGAGCCCACTAGTATAAGTAGCCGGCCATCCCTGTTTGCGTGTTGTGTGCGCATCGTAAATGCCCAATCATCATGGAAAAATATAGAGACCCCTCTCGATTTTGTTGGGGAGAATGCATGAAAGGCCTGTGAGTATTGTTTCACAGAGAATTTTGGTGGGTTTCGTCTGCAAAAGTGGGTTTCCTGCAAGCAGGCTATCGCCGCTTTGGACGAGCGCATTTCTTGCGCTGCGAGTCTGCGCTTATGGGGGCTATTGAGGCCTTTGACGTTGAGGGAGAATAACTGCATTGAGTTAGCCATTAGCAGTAGGAGTCGTGTTATGCTGAATACTAAGCACTAGATTGATTACAGGGGGATTCGCCATGTAAATGCATGTTTGCAAGTTGTGGTCTGGTCTACAGGTTGTCACGTAGTAATACCGAATAGTAATTAGAGATATAAACTGACATAGGAACATATACAAAACCGGAAACATAAATGAAACTACATAAATAAAGTATGTACAGAGTGTCCCAATGGTTGTGGACATTTTACACGATTGAACCGCTGTCCCGTACCGTCGGGCAGCAGGTCAATCCGGGGGGAGAGGTCTACGGAGGCAGCCGTGGCCTAGACCCTTTAAACATGGTTACAATTATAAGACATGTTAATTTATTCGAACTTGTGTGTACTTTACCAGTGTGTGCGAATCATATTTTTAACTTTTTTTTTTGTGTGTGTGTGTGTGTGTGTGTGTGTGTGTGTGTGTGTGTGTGTGTGTGTGTGTGTGTGTGTGTGTGTGTGTGTGTGTGTGTGTGTGTTTTAACGGTACCTATGTGATATCGGGTCTGCATGTGTCCCCCCCGGAAGAGGGGTATATTCCAGCATATCTGGATAAGCGTTTATGCGATGGAGATTATTATGGTATGCATGTATAGGGCTACGTAATTGGAAGCATGCTCTGTTTATAGTATGTGTTGTAGCGTGCAGTGAGGTGTGGCATATTATACATACAGATTGGTGTCCGTTAGTGGTGGGGTGTCACATACAGTCCCGGTGCACGGTTGTTGCACATATTTAGTCCTTTAGGGTATCTCGTTGCTGTTTTCTGGGCGAGCCCGCCATGTGCCATTCTGTCTGCAGCCGCTGAGGTAGGTTGGAGCTTTGCGCAGGAGCGTCTGGAGATCCGAACAGTCCCCATTCTCGTAGAAGTTTCAAGCCTTCAGCTGGTTCTTCGATGTTGTGGTGTTTATTGTTTTTCCATATCAGGAGCTTGGTCGGGTATCCCCAACGATATTGGATGTTGTGATTGCGGAGCGTTTTCGTGACAGAGACGAACTCCCGTCTTCTTTCCATAGTGAGCGCTGATAAATCGGCAAATACTTGGATGTCTTGGTACGGCTCTGGTAGGCGCTGTAATTTGCGTGCTGCAGTCATCAGCGCTTCTTTGGATTTAAAGTAGTGGAATCTGACCACCGTGTCCCTTGGTGTGTCTGTTGTGAAGCGCGGGGGCCTTGGGATGCGGTGGGCCCTATCCATGAGCCACCCTGCTTTCTCTATGGCCGGTGCTAAGGTGGTGCTCAGGTTCAGGATGTACTCGGCGAGTGCGTCATGTGTAACGCAGTCTGGGATTCCCCGGAATCTTACGTTATTTCGCCTTGAGCGATCTTCAATGTCTGCGGTTTTTCTTTTAAGAAGTATGTGCTCTTCTTGTAGCGTGCGCAGCTGCTCTGCAAATTCGTTTTGCGAGGCGCAGATTTCTTCCGTCCGCATTTCCAGGCGGTCTGTGCGGTCACCTATTTTGTTCAGTTCCTGTTTAAATTCAGCAGTCATTTTTTTCATGTCCGCATTAAGAGTTGTTCTTAAATCTTGCAGCATGGTAAATAGCCTTATTTCACTAACTGGTGCCTCTGTATAGGAATGTGAGGCTGTGTCAGTGTCACTTAGCTGGTCTTGTGCTGGGGAAAGGCCCATGCCGTCGTCGCCATCTTGTGGAGATTTGTTTTTATCCTTCCTGGCGGATTTAAGCTGATCCGTCATTTTCATTTGCTTGGAGGGGGCCATGGTGTCGGTACCTGCTGTCGGGTGAGGTTTTGCCGAGATTCAGATTGTTAAATCTTCCGTTTTAGCGCGGTCGGGTCTTTTGTGGCCGGGAGCTCTCACTCCATGCGACCGTGCGCGCCGGCTGTCAGACACGCCCCCTAGAATGTAACCTTAAAAGGACACTCTGGACACCACCACATCATCTCAATGAAGTTATTTTAACGAGTGGAGGTCCAAGGTACTGTCTTACCATGAGTATTAAATCGTTATTGAATGGTTTAAAGCAGCTCTGTCACCTTCTGCAGTGTGGTGACCCAGGGGAAGCTGTTCCTTGCATCGCCACCATGAAGTATCCAGTGGGTCCTCTTCAGCTCCCGGTGCTATATCTGCCAGGAATACTGATCTCTATGGAGGGTCCCTCAAGACTGTGGGATCCTCCATAGACAATGTCCGTTTCTCCACTATTTACGGCTGGGAGAAATGGCACAACTCCAGAGCACAAAATTGTTTCTTTTTAAGTGTAGGAAAAATACACAAGACTAAATACTCCCTAATTTGTCTTATGTATTTCAGCAAAAATAGAAAAAAAAAAAAATAAGAAAAGAATGGAACTGAGTGACTGGAAGAACATCAAAATTGATCAAGGTAAGGGAAGTATGCCTTGACCAAGCTACTTTAACTCCAAAATCTGGAAGTTGGCAGGTCCTCTCACTAGATCCCTAATTGTGAAAATGGAACGAAAAGGGTATGTATCATTTTCATTTACTTTTCTGAATAAGGAGCTAGTGAAACGCCACTGAAACAGCGTCAGTGGTGCCTGGTTAGAGGTTTCCGGATTCTATTCTCAGACCTTCAGAGAAAGTTGCTGGGCAGAGCGATGATGTGCCATTTTGCAGAGTTTGGGGATAAACCGTTCATTATGTCCCCGCGACCTCCTCATCCCATAACAACTTCATTGTGATTATGTTTTTTTTCATTCAAGATGTTAGGGTGCGGAGTACTCTGGTCCTTATGTATCACTGCCCAGAGTGACTTAGAATTACAGAGATTTACAAAAAATCTGTGCCCCTACCGATCTGTCACATTGTGGAGTAACGTCACAGTAGAAATTTTACTTGCTCAATTGATGTCCAAGGTCTATCCATCCTTGTGCATACACCACACAACTTAGAGAGAAAGATCAACCAAGTTAACCGTAAATTGGGCCACAGGGAACTTGGTTTCAGCAAACTTTTTTCACTTGAGGGACGGATGCTATGTCTATAAATAGAAGGCTGCATTCATCTATATGGCTAAGTAGAATTAAAATAAATGGCTCCCTAATTTGGTATCTTCATTATTTTTGTGTGATTGCCATTTATAGGGATAATGAATTAGGGCGTTATATTAGGGAACTAAATTAGTGACGTACCTACTGAACAGTTAAAAATCTACTTTTCTTAATTTTATACTTAGCAATAAGAGCAATAACAATTACCTGTCTCCATCATGCTTTCCTTTATGATACAAAGGAAGAGTTGAGGGGGAGACCGTGCATCTAATACACGCAATAAATGGCAGTGTGAAAGAATGCATACCATGTCCATGTGCTGCCCCATCCCAGATCTCGTCCCTTATTCTACTAAATAATATAATCAGTGCAAAAACAGCCAAAAATTAGGGCGGCTGACCTTCTCAGGCCCTGTAGCAAACGGTAGCATTATCCTGGCTTAAAATTGTACAATTGTTGCAATTTTAGATAGTTTAAACATATTTATTTTATTTATTTTTTGTACATTTATTAGTTATTCATACAATACATTTAAAATGGTGCATAAAATCCTGCCAACTATGCCTCTTTAAAAGTTGTTTACTAAAAACTATACAAGATTTGTGTCTTAGAGTTTCTTTTTATACCATGCCAACTCAGGAGAATCACTCGAAAATCCTAATAAGGAATATAAACTTGACTTTCCATTCCTAGTTTTATAAATCAGTGTGTTTATCTGCCAGCGTGTTCATGATCTGTGGCCTATCTACCCAGTGCAAAAAGCAAGTTATTCTCAAATAAAAGCCATTTTAAGTTCTGAAGTTATTACATGAGGCATATCAAAATATGTGATCCTGACTTGAGAAAGGCATTATAAAACAATGAAAATAAAGCTTTATAGGTGCGTGGTGAAAATATCAGGTCATCGGCTTTGTGCCCGGCCCTGATCTAGACTAGCCTTATGTAGGGTTATTTAGTCACATTCACTTGCAGTTCTCATTAAACTTTTTCTATTTGCACCAAAATATTCTTTACTCAGCCTTTTGCGTCACTTTATTTTCCTGTTCTCCGTTGGTGCTTAATTCTTTTTTTTTTTTTCATAATTTTGTTGTTTTTCTGACAATTTTTTTTTAGCCACTGCCAAATTTTCTGTAATGGATAATGAGCTTTCAATCTTTTCCTTTTTATTTAACGAATATTAATAAAAAAAAATTCGTATTGCAAATGTGATCTATGGTATATTCATCTGGGAGAAAGAAAAAGTAGCCAAGAAACCATAAGAGGAATAAATGGTGGCAAACATTTGAATATTTTGGTGCATTAACGAAAAAAAACTGGTAAAAAAACCACCATCATTATTATAACAGAAGTAACACATGTGGGTACTAAAATAACGGCAGATACCTTAACATACATAGATTTGTCAAGAGCTTTTCCGTTTCTTTAAAGATACCTAAAAATATATTTCATACAAACTCTAAATTGTGCCATTTATCAAATCTGGTAGTTCTCGCAGTTATAGAAGATACGTGTATTTGACCAATTCTCTGTAGTTTTGCAAATCTGTTCAAGGAGCTTACAAGCACTACTTGGAACGCCCATCATTCCTATGTTTAAGCGGAGTCCAAACCAATTTGCTGTTGCACACACATACAGAAAATATTTTATTTATATTATAGGCCTCTTGACAAGCCTACTGATCTAGAAAAATCTGGTATTTTAAATGGAATATAGCTTACTTCTAGGGATGTCACAAAAAAGATCACTACTGATGCAGACAGATGTAAAGTCTTAAAGGTTCTACAATAGCACGGGGTAATCTGTGTTTTTTGTCTCTCCTGGCTTAATTTTTAGCCATAATTGATTTGAGCAGATGAAGCGCAAAAGACTGGATTTGGGGAAAAATACCACTGGTGACTGCTCTGCTCAATGTAGTCATCTTGAATTGTAAGCTCACAAGGAGAAGAAGATAAATGGAAAGTTAAATGCTCGTTCCTGTAACTAGCTCTGAAAAAACATTGTCTTAATCATAAACTGCTCTTGCAAATGTATGGGATGGTGTATGATAAAGATTGAGGGAAGGATACTGGCCTGATCAGACTAGATCTTGCCACAGCTTTTAACACTATTGACTATGGAATGATCATTGGACAGGAAAATAGATATTAAGTAGAAGGTTTTGGATAGACGACCACCAAAATAGATCACTTTCCAATCCCCTGTATCCAAGTAATGCCAGGTAATAAGGAATCCAAAGTGAATTATCACAAATCACCAATAACGGATAACATCTCTATCAAACTCCTGGAGATATCCTCACAAAGAGGCCTACCCTTAAAATACACATTTATGATGATTGTGCAGTTTTGAAATGGTCCTTTAAAAAGGACCACATAAATTTGTTGCCACTATCTCAAAGACATTTACAATGGATGGGAGCTGACCTCAATTTAAAAAAAAAAAAATTAAGATAAAGTTATGATCATCGAAGCATATTCACAACCAACTCAAACCACAACTATAAAAGCAGACGATATAGATTGGAGAATGTTTATCAGCAGTTCAACATTCCCAATCCTATGTTACTGGACACAACTAAAAGTTACTGTTCAATGCAAGCCTGGACGGTCATTGGCACACTCACCAAGACTAAATTTCTACTTCCCAATGGCAAGATGTCACAGAGTAGTGTGGAAGCAGGGAGAGAAATGTATTTCTTATGGAGAAAGGACATATTTGCTCTGCTCAAATTTCTAGAAAATAAAATTTCCAGGTGCTTCTCCCAAAGAAGAGGTAAGCAATTGGAAAGAATAAGGATAATGTTTGCTATTAAGTGCTGTAGTTGAATATATTTTAATTACATACATAATATTGCTATTGGCCTGATCCATATAAAACAGTAGTAAGACAGTAATGTATTGTAAGGTCAAGTCTGTTTAGATTTGTGCAATCAGTAAGACTAATAACGCACCTATTTAGCCTTGTGTTCTGCGATAAAATTGGAACAGTTTCTTGTTCAAAACCAGTGGAAGGTAAGGGTTTTTTTTGCACAAGGTGGACACATATTATTCAACACTTGAAATTGAGAACTGATTAGATGAGAGAGGGATGCTGAACAGAAACATAGATTTTTTGTGGGTGAATTTTAAAGATTTTGGGACAATTTGGAAAAATATCAAGGTTGACAATTCTGAACTCTACTCTGAATTCCTGAAACTCAAACTACAGTAAATAATTCTAAAATCCAACTGGGAACCACTCAACATAAATCATTACCTGCCATTATATTGCCAATTGAAGCAAGAGATAAATACCTGTTTGCCCATAAAGAAAAGCATAATTTGTACGAAAACTGAGCCAGTATATGTCTAAAGCTGGTATCCTGAACGGAACTTTCACCTATTTTGACTTCACTCGTTCCAGAACAAAACAAACACAACGGTAGCCAGACTGTTCATTACATTTCAAGCGCATGTTCTAGGTTCCTAGAGCAGCGTTTCCCAATTGAAAATTGGGTTCCGCCAAAATTTCTAAAAACAAAATGGCTCGCGCGCACAGCAGTGATGCCGGAGCCGGAATATGACGTCACTCCGGCTTCGGCATCACTAAGAGGCGCGCAAGGGAGCGGAGCAGGGAGATCACAGTTCCTTTACCGTCTGCACGCCAGCCGCCCCACTGGACCCCAGGGACCGCATGCCAGCAGCTCAGCAGTCCCACTGGACCCCAGGGACAGTGTCTGTTAGGAAGTTTGTATGTGATTGTATGTCTGTCAAAGAGTATATGTGTGCTTGTCAGTGAGAGTGTATGTGTGCTTGTCAGTGAGTGTGTGTGTCAAAGAAAGTGTATGTGTGTCTGAGTGTCAATATTTGTGTATGTGTGCCAGTGTATATCAGTGTGTATGTTTCAATGTGGGTATCTGAGTGTGTGTGTGTGTATTTGTGAGTCAAGATGTGTGCATGTGTCACTATGTGCATCTGTGTGTGTGTGCGCGCCACGATGTGCCAGTGTGTGTCAGATACATATACACACAGAGACACACTGACACCGAGATATACACACCTTGACACACACCGACACATACAAAAACGGAGCGATCCTCCCCCTCTTGGGGTGGAGAGGGTGTTCACAATGTTGATACACTATGTCAAAGGGTTACTTGGGAACCCCTGGCCTACAGCAACAACAACATCCACCACATACAAATAAAATCAGCTTCATTGTATTGGTGCTTACAAAAGAGTGGCAACTTCTGATCTTCTAACATTGTTTATGGTGAAATTATGGAAGTTTTTCTTGCTTTTTTTGTTATCATATTGAAGGAGCCATACCATAACCTTCCTCAAACGACAACTCTAATCGCTCAACTGTATTTTAATATAATAATCCTTTCATCAAGTATGGAAAGGAAATATATATTATTTTTTAATGACGTATGTGTAAAAAAAAAAAAAAAAAAGAAAAACCTCACCACTACCTTAGACACAGTGGACCAACAGAACAAGCAAGGTCCAACAGGGCATAGCATGTAAACATAACATCATAGGAGCAGTTATCCTACATGGAGGGGGCAAAAGTAGGAGACAGTCGTCCATCAGGCAGGACATCATGGGAGAGCAGACAGTTATCCCCCCATGCAGGATATCATGGGAGAGCAGACAGTTATCCCCCCATGCAGGATATCATGGGAGAGCAGACAGTTATCCCCCCATGCAGGATATCATGGGAGAGCAGACAGTTATCCCCCCATGCAGGATATCATGGGAGAGCAGACAGTTATCCCCCCATGCAGGATATCATGGGAGAGCAGACAGTTATTCCCCCATGCAGGATATCATGGGAGAGCAGACAGTTATTCCCCCATGCAGGATATCATGGGAGAGCAGACAGTTATCCCCCCATGAAGGATATCATGGGAGAGCAGACAGTTATCCCCCCATGAAGGATATCATGGGAGAGCAGACAGTTATATCATGGGAGAGCAGACAGTTATCCCCCCATGCAGGATATCATGGGAGAGCAGACAGTTATCCCCCCATGGGATATCATGGGAGAGCAGACAGTTATCCCCCCATGCAGGATATCATGGGAGAGCAGACAGTTATCCCCCCATGCAGGATATCATGGGAGAGCAGACAGTTATCCCCCCATGCAGGATATCATGGGAGAGCAGACAGTTATCCCCCCATGCAGGATCTCATGGGAGAGCAGACCGTTATCCCCCCATGCAGGATATCATGGAAGAGCAGACCGTTATCCCCCCATGCAGGATATCATGGAAGAGCAGACCGTTATCCCCCCATGCAGGATATCATGGAAGAGCAGACAGTTATCCCCCATGCAGGATATCATGGGAGAGCAGATAGTTATCCTCCATGCAGGACATCAGCAGAGAGCAGACAGGCATCCCAAAATTCATCACGGGAGAGTATACATCTATTCACCATGCAGGACATAAAGCGAGAGAAGACAACTGACTCCATTGCAGAGCATACAGCCATTATCCATGCAGGGCATCATGGGAGAGCAGACAGCCATTCTCCTTGCAGAGCATCAGTGAAATGAGCAGACAATAGTCTACTAGGCAGGGCATGATGGAAGAGTAGGCAGTTTGTCCTGCAGAAAGAACATTATAGGAGAGCAGACTGTCGTCTCTTATTCAGGGCCTCAACAAAGAGCAGACAGTTGTCCCCATATAGGGCAACATAGGAAACCAGTCAGTAGACCCATGCCGCTCATTATGGAAGAGCAGATAGTTGTCCCCCATGCAGCACATCATGGGAGACCAGGCAGTAGTCCCAGTGCAGAGCATCATGGGAGACCAGGCAGTAGTCCCAGTGCAGAGCATCATGGAAGACCAGGCGTAGTCCCGCGCAGAGCATCATGGGAGACCAGGCAGTAGTCCCGGTGCAGAGCATCATGGGAGACCAGGCAGTAGTCCCGGTGCAGAGCATCATGGGAGACCAGGCAGTAGTCCCGGTGCAGAGCATCATGGGAGACCAGGCAGTAGTCCCGGTGCAGAGCATCATGGGAGACCAGGCAGGAGTCCCGGTGCAGAGCATCATGGGAGACCAGGCAGGAGTCCCGGTGCAGAGCATCATGGGAGACCAGGCAGGAGTCCCGGTGCAGAGCATCATGGGAGACCAGGCAGGAGTCCCGGTGCAGAGCATCATGGGAGACCAGGCAGGAGAGATCATGGAGACCAGGCAGTAGTCCCGTGCAGAGCATCATGGGAGACCAGGCAGGAGTCCCGTGCAGAGCATCATGGAGACCAGGCAGGAGTCCCGGTGCAGAGCATCATGGGAGACCAGGCAGGAGTCCCGGTGCAGAGCATCATGGGAGACCAGGCAGGAGTCCCGGTGCAGAGCATCATGGGAGACCAGGCAGGAGTCCCGGTGCAGAGCATCATGGGAGACCAGGCAGGAGTCCCGGTGCAGAGCATCATGGGAGACCAGGCAGGAGTCCCGGTGCAGAGCATCATGGGAGACCAGGCAGGAGTCCCGGTGCAGAGCATCATGGGAGACCAGGCAGGAGTCCCGGTGCAGAGCATCATGGGAGACCAGGCAGGAGTCCCGGTGCAGAGCATCATGGGAGACCAGGCAGGAGTCCCGGTGCAGAGCATCATGGGAGACCAGGCAGGAGTCCCGGTGCAGAGCATCATGGGAGACCAGGCAGGAGTCCCGGTGCAGAGCATCATGGGAGACCAGGCAGGAGTCCCGGTGCAGAGCATCATGGGAGACCAGACAGGAGTCCCGGTGCAGAGCATCATGGGAGACCAGACAGGAGTCCCATTGCAAAGCATCATGGGAGACCAGGTAGTAGTCCCATTGCAAAGCATCATGGGAGACCAGGTAGTAGTCTCGGTGCAGAGCATCATGGGAGACCAGACAGTAGTGCCAGTGCAAAGCATCATGGGAAACCAGACAGTGTATAATAGGAGAGCTGCCAGGCAGTGTATAATAATAATAGGAGAGCTGCCAGGCAGTGTATAATAATAATAATAATAATAGGAGAGCTGCCAGGCAGTGTATAATAATAAGAATAGAAGAGCTGCCAGGCAGTGTATAACAATAAGAATAGGAGAGCTGCCAGGCAGTGTATAATAATAATAATAATAAGAATAGGAGAGCTGCCAGGCAGTGTATAATAAGAATAGGAGAGCTGCCAGGCAGTGTATAATAATAGGAGAGCTGCCAAGCAGTGTATAATAATAATAATACGAGAGCTGCCAAGCAGTGTATAATAATAATAATAGAAGAGCAGCCAGGCAGTGTATAATAATAATAATAGGAGAGCTGCCAAGCAGTGTATAATAATAATAATAATAGGAGAGCAGCCAGGCAGTGTATAATAATAATAATAATAATAATAGGAGAGCTGCCAGGCAGTGTATAATAATAATAATAATAGGAGAGCTGCCAGGCAGTGTATAATAATAATAATAATAATAATAATAATAATAGGAGAGCTGCCAGGCAGTGTATAATAAGAATAGGAGAGCTGCCAGGCAGAGCAATGCGCAGAGCATACCGTTGCAGAGCATTGCCCCCCCCCCCCTGCCCGGTGTGCGAGTCTCACCCATCTCCATTCCGGGCTGCTCTCCCCGGGCTGTGTCCATGAAGCGGCCCCCGAGGCCTGCACTGGGGGGGCCCAGGATTCCTCTCCGAGCCCGGCCTGCTCTGCCCGGACACTCACACCCTGCTCAGCGCCGACCCTTCTCGGGGTGTCCCCTCACAGGCCCGCGGGCGGCTCCGGGTCACCTCATATCCGGGTGTCCTCGGTCTTCGGGCTCCCAGGCCTTACGCAAGCGCGGGTCTCAGCTAGCAACAAGACCACCGAGCTGTCAATCACCGCGGGGCGGGAGCAAGAGCAGCCAATAGGATCCCGCGCCCGTACGTGGAACGCAAATGGAACGCTAGCTCGGCGGTGGGCGGGGCCTCCCGTGACAGCTGTCACTGACAGCAGGCGGAGCTTGGCAGTTGCCATGGCGACCAGAAGCCAAGGGCTAACTCCAGTTCTCTGATGCGGTATCTGCGGGGCTATTCACTAACCCCCGAGAGCTTGCAAAGTCTAAACCAAAATAACCCAACTGGGATCAAAATATCCAACTATAAATTGTAAAAAAAAATAAAAATCAATAAATAAAAAAAAACAAAAAAAAAATAAAAGTTTAAAATTTTAGCCCAAAATTAAAAAGAAAACCCCCCACGGCTCCTATATTTTCAGTTTGGCTACTTTAGCCCAATATTTAAAAATCACATCGAATTTCTGACAATTCACAAACTGGCGAAAAACTGTACCTCTTTGATTCAAAGCCACTTTTCAGACTAAATCCCCCCCATCATTCCGTTTTTGGAACTATACCAAAGCAAAATGTAAACAAACATCGAAAGATAATTTCACCCCGCCCCAACAAAATAAATGTAAAAATTATGTACGCTACAGTCTATCAAATGAGAGCGTGTCACAAACATGAAAGCACCTTTACCAATGTATACTGACACACATTAACCAATAAGGACACTCACTTCGATCGAACGTTCTTCTAGAAGCCACCTGGACCTACACCAGTCCCTCCATAGCCAATCAACGCGCTGACTACTATAAACTAAAGCAACATTTTAGCAGCACCAGACTAGAGCAGACCAATATGGGACTGACTGGGTAACAGGACTACATATGAAATATCTCGGTCTCCCAGTCAGGTCCTTTCCAGAGATAAATCACACTGCAAGAAATGTTTGGTGTGTCAACTTGGGCACATATGCCATAAATTCGACATCCCTGCTATAGGTTATTTTCCAATCCTTGCTCCAGAATGGCACCCTACTAAAACCAACACTGGATCAAGCTACCCCTGTGCCCCTAATACAACTACTCCTTTCCCAATCTAACCTAAAACGCAACATTTCTTTATATTCTAAGCAAACGCCCAAATGTTCCCATAGCACGTTCTCTTGCAGAAAAAGTTTAAATACATTAAACATATTTTTCAGCTGAAACCTTCAGCCAAGGGAGAGTATCTAAAGTTGGGCAAAACAGACATTGATAGAACGGAACTAATACACAAGAATGACCTTAACTACCTACCCAGTTCACGGTCAAATACTTTGAAAACAAAACACGTTTACTCCTTATTGTGGAGCCAGAAGACTCCATTTATCGTAATCACTAAAGCACACTGGTTATGTTGCTTAACAAGCCCAATTAGGAAATGTATCAATGCAACCCTTGGACTTGTTTTAGAAAAAAATAAAAAAATAAATAAATAATATTTTAACCCCGTAAGGACCAAACTTCTGGAATAAAAGGGAATCATGACAGGTCACACGTCATGTATCCTTGAGGGGTTAAACTTTGCATTAATTTCAAACTTGCCACCCTCCCATATATACAAATCTTGGCTACAATCACAACTTGGCAATTTAGTTACAGCAATCCAAAATAAATAAATAAAAGCTTCAAACGGATATGATACACACACATTAGTTGCTTTACATACCATTTTATTTTTCTTTCAATTAGAATGCATGTGGTATATAAAACATTCTTCAATTAGTGGACAATTCTTTTTATAATAAATAAATAAATTCAATTGGCGGATTTAAACCAGGTAAAATAGATATTGAAGAATAGGGATTTAGAAGACTCCCTGAGTAGTGTATGATTTCATGTTCCTGCTGAATATGGGACAGATTTGGTAACAAGACTTCATATGCCCAATGTGAAAGTAAAACCTTTAAAAACTAATCAATACATTGCTGTTTAAATAACATGATCTGCTCTAGCATGTGCTAATTAGATACTGGTTTCCACTGGAGTCAAATCTACTCTTGATCAGTATCATACCTGTCTGCACTCTCCTGTATTTAGTTTTAACAGTAGCACCTGAGGATAGCAATTAAAAGTTAAAAAATAAAAGTATTCCTAGCACTATAGTATCCCTTTAAAAAACAAACTGTAAAATTTAGACCATGATAGCATATTTGGAAGCATTTATTCATTTCAGCTATAGCCACAGCTCTGATTTTTTTTGCATTTCTCCAGAGCTTGGTGAAATAAATCCAAAAGAGCTCAAGGGCTGTTGAGTTACTAGAGAAGAGGATATCGAGTTTATGATTGGTGGATGGTAAGTGAAAGAGATGCATTAGTACATTGGCGTGGATCTGTTCAGAGAATCTGTCGAAAGGGCAACCAAAGATTTCTCTTGATGATGTTCAAAAATGAGGGCTCAAATAAAAAATATAAAGTTATTTTATATTAGAACTGAAGGGAGTTGGAAGCACAGCCACATTCTATTGATGTGTGTCAAAACTTGCAGATGGTCAATAGCTCAAAGTCACTTTCTGACAACACGTCCCACGTTGGCGGTCTCTTTACCCGCCGTTATTTACAGACCGTGGATAAAAGGTGACATACTTTATCAGATGTGGCTTAAAGTACTTGGATAAGACAGAATCCTGGGTACTGTCTTCATTCTGTGATTTTCTGATCTACTCAATGTTGTCGTAGACCCGCATAACGTCCGGCTGGTTGTTTATCAATTCTAGTAGTTGTGATGCCGATTCCATGTCAGTGTCTGAGAGGTTGATTTTGATATTTGGAAGAAACTCCAGTCCAGAGGAGATTGGCACTAATCCCAAAGACACCAAATTGGATCTGACATCATGTAAGGATGGCACGTCACAGATATACTGGAGAGATAAGCGATACAACATGGGTCAGAGAACAGAGGGTGAGGTTGTATCAGAAAATAAAAGACGAAGAAGCCAAAAGTTTATCATTATGCAACAAACTCACTATAATAAATGCACAATGGGAATTAACATGAGAACTGCAAATTTTAAAGGAATGCTATAGTACCAGGATTACAAAGCTGTATTCCTGGTTCTATCGCTCCCTTCTCCCTCACCCAGTAAAAAAAGGGTTAAAAACCCTTTATTTTCTTACCTGATCCCTCCACCGATGTCCTTCGGCACTGGATCAAATCTCCTCCTTCATCCTGCGACAAGCAGGTTCTAATGTGCACAAATGCCGCGCGCATTAGACCTCCCCATAGGAAAGCACCTCTAGTGGCTGTCTGGGAGAGAGCCACTGGAGGCAGACTTAGAGCTGCCATGTAAACATTGCAGTTTCTCTTGACCTGCAATGTTTAACATTGCAGCAATAAGGGCAATAGGGACACTGTAACCAGATCACTGTAATTAGCTGAAGCGTTCTGACTGCCTACAGTGTCCCTTTAAGTAAAAATAGCGGAATTGGAGAATTTTTACAATTTGGTTATTTAGTGGTAATAATTCCCAGTCTAGTACATAAAATGCATATTTATACAAGGTTGGAACCTAGCTAGCCTTTGCAGGGCTCTGAGACAGGCGAGCATGATGTCACTCAAAGCCCTGTATTAGAATCAGGGGGACAGGAGCCCTTCAAGTGTATCTAGCTTTCTAATCTCCACTAAAAACAAGTGCAGATACTGTATGTCGTATTACAAGCCACATAAGACATATTTTACACACTAAAACCTCTAAAGTGAGAATTCAAGGCGAATTTCACATTTAAGACCAAAGTAGCCAAACTGGAAGCATAGCCGACTTAGAGAATGATTCCAGTTCACCTAGTTTGAAGTTCACTTTAAATAACCCTCATTGGTTAACTCTTTCCTCGCCATGTTCCATTATTATTATTATTTTTTTATATAGCGCCAGCAAATTCCGTAGTGCTGTTCCATCACACACCACCCTTAATTCTATAGCACCTTTTTGCTCACCCTGTACACATCATTTTCCTCATCGTCTTCTGTTTCCTGCACATCCTCAGCTCCGGCTTCTATAGCCAGTTCCAGTGCCCGTTCCAGCTGCACAGGGTTTCCTTCGCGATCCTTCGTCTGCACCATAACAACTCCCTTCTTATCGAAACAATGGCGAGCTCCATCGCACATCGAACCTCTGGCAGACAAAAAGCAAGTTTTAAATGGCAAATGCGTAAATGAATAAATCACACACAGTCTGAAATTCAATCCAAAAAAAAGGCACTGGGGTTTTGGGGTCAATTAAGTCCATACAAGCCAAATAAACTAGAGACTGTAATACTTGCTTAAAATGAACCTGTCATGACTTACCTGACCCTCCGCTCCCGCTCCCCATTATCATTACAGAGGTGTGAGTTACACTACTATTACACCCACCTCCAATCTGCTCCTACGTTCTTCATTGACTTGCCCTGCCTGGGGACATTTCACCATGCAGGACAACCTTCCTGCATGACTCCAACACACTGGCTTTATTGTCAGCTTGCTGGGTGCTGAAGAGTGTCGTCAGTGATGTTCCTATACTCCCTAGCCAGCGCTAGCAGAATTGGCTATGGGGTTTCTATAGCAACTACAATGCATGTGTTGTGGTTGCTATGCATGGAGAGCAGAAGGAAGGGGAGGAAATCTCTTCTGCTTTCCCTGTCAACCAATACATCAAGGGGAAGACCAAATAAGCATCTGCTTGCAGTGTTCAAAGATCCCCACATAACATGAAAACCAAAACCCAGCAATTGCAGAAACACAATGAGTGTGGTACATACAAGGACTGCAAGGTTGAAATGTTGCTGTGTCTTTCTTGGATGGAATAAACCACAGTCACGATAATTCTGGCGTCATGGAGTTTGATTTGTTTCTCAATAAACCGATAGCTGCCATCAGCTTGCTGAAAAATTCCACTCATCTCGTGGAGCCTCTTCCAAGCCAGGAATGAACACTCTCAGGGCCGGTGCAAGGATTTTTGGGTACACCGGAGAAGATGATTTTGGTGCCCCCCACCCACCCAAAAGCATCTTCACCTGTATGCCCCTTAACCCACCTCTTTTGTTTCTTCTCCCCTTTTTAAAATGTCCTACCCCCTTCAGTGTATCTTATCCCCTATTATTCCCCATTGTGTGACTTACACCTCCCTTGTGTAACTCTCAGAACCCCCCTTTGTGTTTTACTCCCCCCATCCCCTTTGTGTCTTACATTTACCAGCTCCTCTGTGTATTTCTTTTTCACCACCAGCCCGTCTCCAACCCCTCTTTGTCTCTTTCACCCCATCTGTGTGTCTTTCTCTCCCCTTATGTCCCTCTGTGTCTTTCTCCCACTCAGCCCCCCTCTCTACTCTCCCCCCCCTTCCATGTCTCTTTTTGCCCCCCCACCCCCCCATTTCCATTAATGTTCATTCCCATTCTCTTTTAGTGGTCCCCCCTACCTGTGTTCCTATTCCCTTTTAACCCCTTCAGCAACTTGGAATGGGGTGTGGGAGGGAGGGGAGACCTGCAGTGCCAGGAAAACGGTTTGTTTTCCTGGCACTGGAGAGTCCCTTTAACACCTTAGCACATTAACTCGAGTGCTTTCCCTGGGTGGCCGCCATTCGTATAACCGAACGCACGTGGTCCAATGCCATTTCGTCTCCGAACACAAGCAGTGGTACGTGGTCGAACACCTGGAACTATTTTCGGCCATGCGAGTCCACGAACCCGGGTAGAGTTGTCCTGCTGCCCTTCTACTTTCCGACCACCTCAGGCGAACAAAGTTCAGGAGATATGAACTACCAACTGGTGGGAACATTCATCTGTGTTCGCAAAGGAACCCTCAAAAACCGACACCCCCATTCTTATGGAACTGTTTTGGGTTATCGTCTCGTGGCCGGTCAGGCAGAACTTTACCCGAATGGCGATTCCGTTCTACCAAACAGATCTGAGCGCTATTTGGATATGTTGGGTGCTCAGATCAGAGCTATTCTGGGACATAGGATTTGTGGGATTCCTGTAAATTATGACTGTTTTTGAGGTGTTTTGTATATCTATCTATCTATCTATATATTGTATATTTTCCTGTACCTAAGAGATTATTGAGTTACTCAATTTTCACTAAATTATCTCTCAGACAATGGGTGGCCTGGGAGGGTCTTGTGTAATTTTGTTGTATGGAGACCCCATGCTGTGTTTGAGCAAAATAAATCAGTTGTACTCCCAGAACTGTGCGTCGTCCAGTTACTGGGGGAAATAGGGCTATCAACACTTCAGCATCTTGTTGCAGAGTCCCAGTCTTTACAGATCCACCGGAGGAAAAGTCCTTGTACTAGTGTTCTGCTACAATGTGTTCCTTTACGTAAAATAAATATCCACATTCTGCTGTGATTACTTATTGACAAATTCCACAAAAAAATACACAAATCCATGTTAGATTGTTGGGCCTATCGGTGGACACCCCTTGCTTACTATATCATTAATTATATATACACACACACACACATATAGACACACACAAAACAATTTTCTTTTCTGGATGATGTATGTCACATCACAGTGCTTTTTTTCCTGAAGTTTACCTTTTACTATGTTCATGCAAGCCTGCCTACTTACCATGCACTGCAAAAAAAAAAAAAAAGTTCTAAAGTTGTGATTTATATGTGTTGTGCATGACTACAGTACTTGGCTCTTAAATGAGAACAGTAAAATTCAGCTTATAATCTTCTAAAAAAAAAACTAAAAAAAACCTAAAAAAAACTAAGAACTTTAGAAAATTGAAATCACAATTTGCAGTTAACTTTTAGTTGTAAAAGCTCAGTAGTGACTGTTCTACTTTAATAGAAATGATTTAGAGCTTCGACTGACTATGTTGTGTTAACTCTAAAGTCTACAGTAACTCACCCATTTTTCCCCATAATGAGCTTGAGATCTGAATAGGATCGTTTGTTGTTGTCTGTAAGCGCCTCAATAAGGAAGGACGAGCCTCCAGGTCCCCTTCCCTCATACAGAGCATAGGTAGCAGGCTTCGCCTTATCCTAAAAGAGAAACAGCATACCAAATATCTTAGACATAGCCTCCCAAACGTCTCCTCCAACAAGAAATTCTAAAAACCTTTTGTTCTAATGATGTTAGTTTGCCCAGTTAAATGGATATTCCATGCAGGTATATCTCATTTATTGTGTTATTAAGGTAGGTATAGCCAAATAAAATATATATATATTTTTTTTTTTTAAAGTAGATTTCACATGCAGTTCTTTAATTTGCTGCAAATCTACATTAATTCCAGCTTCTTCCATGAGCTCTTACCAAACTCAGAGAGACGTTATGTTTACTCAACATTCTATAGCACTGATAAGCTTATCCCAGGAGAAGTGCTTTAAATTGGATCGGTCACATTCCGTGTTTCATAAAGACATTCTTAGAGGGAAACTTTAGTCACAAATTTTTTTTGTGTGTAATGAAGCAGTTTTGGCGTATATATCATGCCCCTGCATTCTTACTGCTCCATTCTCTGCCATTTTGGAGAAGGGTGTCAACATATTCGTCACACAAAAAGCCAGAATGTCCCTTTAAGGTTTGAACATGTGTATGATGTTGCTGCTGCCTGAACCGATATTAACAATAGATAGTGGCTAACTTTGTCTACTCACCGCTCCTTTGATGGCTGTTTCAATGGAAGACTTGGGCATGTTTCTTTGCCGGCATTGCTCAATCAACTGGGACAAATGAAAATTACTATCTGGATTGGGTCCTCCTTCTGTAAGAGAAGGTCAAGAAAAGCAGATGAGTGTCAATGCTCGGTCACTTTGGCTTACATCAAGGCTGCCCAATCATGGTCTTACAGCTGCACTTGGACCTCATTTCCTACAAATCACATCAAGTCAATGACATGCTGAATAACAACAAAAGGGCCTGGCTAACAATTAATAAAGTAGTTAATAAAGAAATACATATAAACTAGGAACCTCTTAGAAACCCCCATTGGGGGTAGTTCATTATGGGAAACGTAGATGAAGTACAGGAGGACAGGACAAAGCTATATTGCCCAGTAAGTAATCTTTCCCATCTCCATCACTTACCTTTCACTACCGCTCGGATCATCACAGAGAGTTTGGCGAACAATCGTGCTCTGGCTTCATCCTTGGGGCCTTTAATGTGTTTGACCTTGGACCACTTATTGTGTCCAGCAGGGGCCACTGAAGAACTGTGGAAATCTGCCGCCGGGGAACATGTGCCCAGATGGGACCATTTTTCTAGGGGTTCCTGGCAGCGGAGTAACGACCTCCAGATATGTGTCCTGTACGAGGAGCAGATCCTGTTCAGAGCTGAAGTCATCCTGCCACCATGGTATGACCCTGAAGACAAGAACGAGGTTTCAGAATTATTCTAATTGACATCTTGTGATCTCCTCTACAGGGTGATATCAAACAATGATATGGAACGACTGTTCAATCAATCGTTCACATTTAAGCGCAAAGTAATCATTTCTATAACCTGGGCTCAAAATTTCCACTCGCCTCCGTAGCAGATGATGAGTGGAAATTAAGCAAAGTCAAGTAAGCTGTGGGGTAGAACTCCAGAACACCTATGGCCGTTTGCAGTCACAAGGTGTATACAACTCAGCAAGGGCTCAGGAAGCTAATGAATAGAGGCTCTGCCGTCACCATTGAACAGAGAGCAGGCAATGAGCTGCACTTGGGCTGGGGGACAGGGATATACTTCTAAAAAGTTGCAAAAAGATTTAGACTATAGCTAATGAAGTTCCACTTCCTTTTGCCAATGAACCATCGACGACAAATCTTCAGTCCGTGACAGATCAATAGTCAAGCTCAAAATGTAGCTGAGTTGGACAGATTTTTTTTCTCCACTTACGCCAAAAATGTACAATTCTCCAAAATGTATTGTTTAAAGAAACACTCCAAGCATCATAACCCCCCACCCCAGCCATTGTTACCTCCTCCTTTAAAAGTAAGTAGTCACACAGTTTGATAATGGTTTGACATTTTAGCCGCAGGGTGCAGCCCCAGAAATTAAAACTCCTGCTAAGTACTTCCACTTGCTATACTGCGTGAAGCCTTGCAGTAAAGAGGCAGCTCATTGACGGTGAGTGAACTGATCGTTCTCAGCCAGTGAGCTGCCCGACTTCATGAACAGAGCTTCCAGATACAATTTTACTTGCGCTAGTTCACTAACAAGAGGTGAGCAGCCGTGCCCAATGGATATCTAATGCCTCGTTTCCACTGAGCGGTATGGTTCGGGTCGGTACAGTTTGGAAGGGTTAGAATGGTCCAGCCTATTCAGGTAAGCGTTTCCACTGCAAGTCGGACCGCCAGGTGGAATGCAGGGTTTAGACCAAATGCCTAGCGTATCATTTGTCGTAAGCATTGACGTTTTTCTGTCCGCCAATCAATGGATTGTATAGTGTGCCGCCAGAAGCTCCGCCCTAACCGTACTGTACCATTTCCTATGGACCTACATCTGAAGAGGGCCCAGGAATGGTGCGGTTTAGTTCGGTTGTATCTTTCATAATGGAAACACTCAAAATAGCAAACCAGACCGTACTGAACCGAACCGCTTAGTGGAAACGGGGCATCAGACTGAATTTCTCCCCCCGTCATGCAGGAGTATCAAAAACGTCAAAAATGTAATATAGATTATGCAAAATGAGCGATGTTTCTCCTCCCACGAGGTCATGGAGAAGACATGGCCTACTCTGGTGTGTTCCCATTCAATGCTCCTCATAAAGGGAATACAAATCCTGCACTCACTCCCATCACTCTTGGCCGGCAGCAACGACCATAGTACACATCAGCCCCAATACATACAGTAAAAACCAAAGAAAAACGTTACCTACGCTCTCTCCTAAATCCCACTGTATATTTAAACAAATGGAGGTTATTTACTTACTCTAATGGCCAATGGAGGATGTGCCCGTCTGCCAACGTCAAGGCAGACCACCCCCCTCTTAGCGGGTTCTACACTTGCTTCCTTGAGCTTCTGGCAAAGATATTTCTAATGAGACAGAGAAGGGTATTTTTTATATACACCCCTATATACTTATTAACCCTTAACAGGGAACATAAAGGAGCATTGGGGACCTAGTGGTTAGCTCTGAGCACATATTCCAGCCACTAGAGGGGTTTTTAACCTTTCAAAATAAACTTTATTGTTTCTGCAAAACAGCAATGTTTTTCCTTGCAGGGTCAAAATGAAAGGACCACATGGAGATGAAGTGGCATGGGTGACTTTAGCGGTCCTTTAAAAGTGCTACATACGGTAAATGCCAATCATAACTGCATCACTGCAGTTTTAAGCTACTCTCAGAATTGAGAGTGGGTGTAGGGTCTCCGCATCAGGGGCACTTTAGGCACCGTGACCACAACTGCACATTGTAGTGGCTATGGTGTCAATAGTCCGCTGGCCTCAACACCCAGTCAATAGTTTTACCAATCCGGAGAGCTACAGATCAGTAGATCCTTAGAATGACCAGGATCATAAGAATAGCACTATAACCACAGCTAATGAGCAACAGATTTCAAATCACTGGCATGAATCATGGGAATTATAGTTTAACCAAAGCTGCTAAGCTACAGATAACTGACATGGATCATGGGAATTATAGGTTAACCACAGTTGCTAAGCAACAGATAACTGGCATGAATCAAGGGAATTATAGTTTAACCACAGCTGCTAAGCTTGGAATCAGCAGTTTACTGGCATGACCTGGATCATAATAGTTTAACCACGGCTGCTAAGTTACAGATAACTGACATGGATCATGGGAACTATAGTTTAACCACAGATAACTGGCATGGATTATGGGAATTATAGTTTAACCACAGCTGCTGAGCTACAGATAACTGGCATGGATCACGGGAATTATAGTTTAACCACAGCTGCTGATCTAGGAATCAGCAGTTTACTGGGATGACCTGGATCATGGGAATTATAGTTTAACCACAGATAACTGGCATGGATAATGGGAACTGTAGTTTAACCACAGCTGCTGAGCTTGGAAGCAGCAGTTAACTGGCATGACCTGGATCGTGGGAATTGTAGTTCAACCACAGATAACTTGCATGGATAATGGGAATTGTAGTTACAGCTGCTGAGCTTGGAATCAGCAGTTTACTGGCATGACCTGGATCGTGGGAATTGTAGTTTAACAAGAGCTGTAGGGCCACAGAACTGCCACTCCAGGCTTGTTCAGACTGCAGAATTAAATGTTGAATAAAATAATACTCTGATACGAATAAGATAAATTAATAAGTGAGAATGCAGTGGTTGGAGAGCCCTCAGTACATACTATGCCATCCCCGGTTTAACCTCCAGGTCACCGCACGTGTCACAAAGCTGGACTGCAGGACTCCATGTCCTCCTACTCCACTGCGCATGTGCGAGGCATCTTGGCTTCACCTGTCCGAGTGCGCATGCGCTGCGGGCAACCCCGAACGCCGTGCGACTGCGCAAGTCTTAGCCACCCACGCAACACTAGTGAGCATGCGCCAATGGAAGCCCCTGCCAGCTCGCGAAGGTTCCCGCCCACAAGCCTCCCTTCCACCCCCTCTCTCTCTCTCTCTCTCTGGGCTCGTGCACTTGAGAGCGGGCGCACGCGGTGCATCATGGGACGAGGCGGGAAACTGCCAACTGAAGCAACCGGTTTGGCGCCAAAAACAGACCATGAACAGCGCGTGACACAGCATCAGGCAGATTGCCCGAGCAGGAAAAGTGCTGCCCTGTGGTCACCAGCATTCACGTACTGTCTGTTAACTAACAGGACTTCCTCCCTGTTCAATCATGTAATGTCTGTCTTGCAGGCAGCCAATCTCCCCTATTTAATTTACATTACATTTTATTTACCACTTTTTCACACTCTGCCCATGAAGTAGTAATTTAAGTGGCACATGTATGATGATTGGGGGGTGGGGGGGATATATAGATAATGACCTTAGGCTGCTTCTCCACAGCGCTGCCGTCTGCCATCTTGTCTCGTTACGGCACGCTCAATCTGCCAGTTACACAGCCACCGTTATCGCTATGGTTCTCTCACGCGTGGACGAGCGCACAGGCCAGAGTCTATGGGGGTTTCATGAGATCCAAAACGTATTATAAGTACTGACAGGACTGCGTCAACGTCCAGCGACGCACTGAGTGTAAGGAGTCCCCCGTCAAGTACATGGAGCATTTCTTGAGCTATAATTGCAAGTTTGTGCTTAGAGAGTGTCCTCTAACCACTACAATACACTATAGTGATTATGATGCTAAGACAAGCGTACGCCACTTTCTACACTCCAGCTATGTTGGACTGCATCTCCCATAATGCTCTTACAGTCATAATAATGTTGTGGACCAGTAGCGTAATTACTGGAGGGCAACGAGGTGGCTGCCAAAGGGGGAAAACTCTGGGGGAGGAGTGGACCAGTGGCCTGTCACAAGGGGCCCAGGAGGTGGCTTCCACGCCCCCAAAGGCTTTTATTCAGTGAGGAAAAGTAGTAACCTGCTTACTCCAGACGGCAGGTGCGTACTCTGAGGAAATATCCCGGGGAGAGAGCGATGATGTTCTTCACTGTGCCCTCTGGGGTGTTGCCGGCATATGATGTCACTCTGGCCCCAGCAACTCCAAGCTGCGTGCCAGGGAGCCTTAAGGAACTGGAAGATTGCAGGAGCCACTGGACCCCAGGGAGAATATCCATTCCACACTGGACCTCAGAGAGAAGATCCATTCCCCACTGGACCTAAGGGGGCAGATCCATTCCACACTGGACCTCAGAGAGAAGATCCATTCCACACTGGACCTCACAGAGAAGATCCATTCCCAATTGGACCTCAGGGAGAAGATCCATTCCACACTGGACCTCAGGGAGATGATCCATTCCCAATTGGACCTCAGGGAGATGATCCATTCCCAATTGGACCACAGGGAGAAGGTCCATTCCATACTGGACCTCAGAGCGAAGATCCATTCTGTGGCAAAACCAACCTCGCCACTGGGCATTGGAGAAGCCTGGTTGCCCGCCTCCTGCCTGCTGACTATGACCCCTGGGAGATTTGGGCCTTTAACTACAGTATTTGGGCATATTGTATGTTATTAAGCTGCTGCTGGCCCTTTAATGCCCAAAGAAAGGATTTTGTACCTTTAAACTGGCACTTCTGATGCAGTCGAAGTGGCCGCCATTTGAACTAATTCGAATGCGGTCAGCGGTGTGTTTAGCCAAATCTATGGAACTGTTTTCGGCTACCCAATTGCAAGAACACCCAATGTTAGGGAGGCTGGATTTGTGTTCTGCCCCAGTAGACTGTAACTCTGGTTACACCACTGCTGTGAACTATATCTCCCATAATGCTCTTACAGTCATAATGCTGGCAAAGCAGGAGATGTGGTCCATAACATCTGGAGTCTCGAAGACTGCCTACCCCTTTGCTAAGAGATTCTGAGCGTTGTATCCGGTATTGCTGTGAACTCTGGCACAGCATTGCCCATATCACAATAAATGTATTATTAGTTCACTTATTGGTTCATTAAAGCTGTGACAATGTATGCAACGTTTAATCCTTTTATGCCCATAGCCCCTTTGCATTACCTGTACTACCCATCCTTGAATGAACCCATTGACCATACCTACTGTTTGATATAGACTAAATCAGTTTTCTGACATGGTGTGGATACCATCTGTATAGCAGCATTTCACGTGCATCATTTTACACTTTGTTATATAGGCATTAATTTCAGAAAGAACATGTTTGAAAATGACATAGAAAACATTTTACTTCAACATTCATATACAAGAAAAGTTACAACAGCATTAATTAAAAAAATTACTGGCATAAATCTGACAAATATTTGTAGAATCAAATAGCCAGATAGGAGCTTCAACAGCCATCTTTTATCATAAAAAATCTTATTTATTTTAAGCTGGTTATAGGAATATTGTTAAGGTGCTATATAAAAATACTACATAAACAATACACTAGCACAATAGCTGACCGAGTTTGTCAAACAATGTTATATAAATATGTCATCAACTAATATGTCTTATTAGTTGATTATGTTCAACTTGTCTTGCTGAACAGTATTTTTAAGCATGATATGTAATTATTTCTACAGTAACTGTTGCGATGTGGCAACAAACATCAGTAATCCTATAGTGTCCATATGTGTTGTTGCAAGCAATTTATCATTACAGAATGCAGACAAACGCTCAAGGGCTCTTGATCATCAATACCTTGTGTGAACATGTCTACACTTGTCGCTCTTACTCTGTATTTTTCATTAGAAAAGGAACCACCAGGAAGACCGTGAGCTGGGCGAGCCATAGCCCATAATACATTTTCAGTGGGTCTCCGCCCAAACTGCAGTTCCATTAATTTGCAGAGATTACATAATTGTTTCACTAAGGGCGCAAATAGGTCTGCAATCCTCTCGATTGTGTATTAGTATATTTTGTTTTTCTTTTTCAGAGAATTCTTTGAATTTTGGATATTTTGGCCTTAAATTTGAAATTTCACTTAAAATGTCATTAGATTGTTAACTTTGATAAACCTGACAGTATTTTTAAAACGACAATGTAGACATCCAAAAAAGAGATTTCGCACAGAGCAATGCTGGTGGTTGTGGTAGTGGGGAGGTTGGGATCTCAGTATTCTTGGTAACATTATGCATCCTGGATACTTGGAAGGTATGTGGGGTATATATATATATATATATATATATATATATATATATATAATTTTTTTTTCATCTTCAGTTTAAGAATAAGCAGATTGTTGTTCCATTATAATCTTGCGTCAGCCAAGTCATAGTATTCTGAAAGATAACAAATAAATAGAAAAATATATATATAAATGGGTAGGGCAGAACTTAAATTGGAAACTCACACATATCCCTTGTTGTAGAAAGTAACTAATATAAAGCATATATATTCATTATTGTAAATATCCTTAGATAGATATGCTTAGAACATGTTCAGAACCTAGAAATATACGTTTACACTCCATAGCACTAACCACCATCAACCAAACTCTTTGTGCAAATAAATTACTGTCACTCTCAAAGAACATACTATCATAAGGACATGTAAGACTGTGTTTTTTTTCTTCCTTATAATCTACGCCTTTAACAGTACAATGTAAGGATGCCTTAGCGATGAATAAGGACATCATTAAGTCCTCACATATTAAAGTTTGCATGATGGCTGGGAAAAGAAACATTTGATTGATGCAATTCTCATGTGTGTCTCCATAGATAATTTAAAGTGACCTTTGAATGATAGCCACCCTAGCCTGAAAAGTAAGTAGCTATTTTTGCAAACATTATATAATGGAGATCTAAGAGATTTTTTCAGTGTCCAACAAGGACCCAATCTACATAAAAATAATAGTTATTCAATTTCTTCTCTTTCTTTTCTTTTTTTTTTTTTTTAAAAATACCCCTCAAAGAAACACTAATAAGCTGTAGTGTGTATTTTGCTTAGAGTGTACTGGCAGTCCCCTGATTTGATGTCAAAGCATTTAGCAGTCATCTTATACGAGTGATGGCTAAAGTTTGTTAGTGCTATTATTATAGACTGATATTTCCCATGATGGCAGCCATGTGGACCGTTATGGGACCCGTGTAAACAACAGCTGTAGTGCCAATGATTAGCCTTCGCTCATATATCGAGGGATGGATAATACAATACGCTTTACGTGCTTTTACCTGAAGCTGGAGGAACATCAGCACCCACTGTGCCAGTTGCACTCAGAGGGGGAGGTGGTGGAACAGCTCGTCTGTAGAAACACACAAACATCTGTTATAAAATGGAACTTACAGGGCAAAATTTTACATTATTAAAAATGTATATTTGACCATTTTTATTAGGTAGATGTTTGTCACAACTGTCATCTAAAAGCAGGTAGGTTTTTATTAGATAGACAAGGTGGAATTACACAGTTAAAGGACCACTATAGTGCCAGGAAAACAAACTCGTCCCAATCCCGCCAGGCTGAAGGGGGAGGAAAGGGATAAATTCTTACCTTTCTCCAGCGCCAGGCTCCCTCGGCGCTAGGGACTCTCCTCCCTCTTCCGATGTCCACCGAATGCGCATGCGCGGCAAGAGCCGTGTGCGCTTTCAATCAGTCCATAGGAAAGCATTTCTCAATGCTTTCCTATGGACGGCAGCGTCTTCACACTGTGAAAATCACAGTCATAAGTGCCTCTTGTGACTGTTAATAAGACAGCCACTAGAGGCTGGGTTAACCCTATTGTAAACTGCTATGTTTACAGCTGCAGGGTTAATCCTAGATGGACCTAGCACCCAGACCACTTAATTGAGCTGAGGTGGTCTGGGTGCCTATAGTGGTCCTTTAATTTCTAGCTAAGTATTATTAAAGTATCAAGGAGAAAAAAAGTTATAAAAACTTATATCTGATTTAAGTACATTTTGAAATTTAGTGTTGTACATTCAAATGGACCAATGACCATTGATGGTGTGACAGAAGCTCCAGGGGGTCGCTTGGACTCATTTTACACCTCGAGCTCTTGACCCGGAGATACCCTAAATCACTCTGGAACTGTTCCTCGGATCTGGACTGTGTTGAGGTCTGGTAAATCATTAAGTGGGTATCGCTCGGTCCCCCGACTTCCAAATAGAGCATTATCTGGAGTGGAGATCGGGCAGGCAAGGAAACATCTAAAGACACTTGTGACTTGAGTGCGCTCCCTTCCCCAGGGGTCCAGGAGCCTTTTTTGTGAAACTGGCACTAAGCCGCTGCATGACTGAATTTCTCGCCATATCAGAGGATAGCCGCCACCCGGTAACACTTTAACACGCTACAACTCAAGCACCGATTCTCCAGTCTGGACGCTTTTTGTTCAGCGAAGAAGTTCGGTGACAAGTGTGGGTACAGTCCAGAGAAAGGGGGTTCTGGCACACATTTTGTGTTCTGTGCCTATAGGACTTTTAGGACACAGCAGGGAGCCGATTGTGTTAGCGGTGGATAATGTAATTAAGTCCCCAGACAGAGTGGCGCCAGGGAGGGACAATTATACCATACATTGCATTGTATGGAAGACCCCCTGCAGGGAGAGTCAACATTGCTGTGTATAAAAAGCTGTGTGCTGTGCAATGAAGTTCATTCTATTTCCTACATTCAGACTCATCTAATATGTGAGGGAAAAGCTGTAGTAAAGTGATAATCACTGCTCTACAGGAGGGAGAGTCTTCATTGCTATATTCTCTGCAGCCTGGTCTGGTGGAAGAGGTGATTAGAGAACCCAGTCAAGCTTTTGGGACTGTCTCAAGTGCTCCAGAATCTCCTGGTAGTAGCAAGAAAGCTGACCTGGTGGTGGTACTCAGTCGGAGTACCTAAGTTCTGTCACACATGAACTTTGTAGTTTGGACTTTTGTAACTCATGAGCACAGCAGGGTACTAAGAAATCTCTCATATCCTTGGTAAATGTAGCTGTGTACAACTGTACCAAGCCTGTTCAAACCGTATGTAACTGAATTTTTCAAATATTGCAAACACACACATTTCGCAAATAGCTTATATTTACCATCCTTTCAAATCAAAGGAATAATCTCAATACATATCTTAAGTTATCTGCAGAAGTAAGAGACAAATAATACTGGCTCTTCTGATGCACCATTCTCATCAACTATTAAAGGGCAATCTTTATTTTTATTACTGTCATTTATAAAGCATAAAGATAGTGGGAATAATAGTCCAGCAATGATTAAGAGAGCATGATTGCCTGTCTCTGTTGTAACAGGGATTTTTTAAAGCAGTGCTTTGACCATGAATGGACTATTCACTTCCATTTAAAAATAAAATTAGTCCATAATTCATTTTTAAAAACAAAAGAAAACCACAGTGTAATTTGTTGTACCTAGGCTTTAATAGGATTTTTGTGCCTGATTTTGGTCTGTTTCCTTAATAGCTGACCATTAACAGACATTAATGCATTTCTGTTTTTACCTATATACAAATTCACAGGGATGTACTCTAAGCCAGAACTGGTTATAATGAATGATTGTTGGTTATCTATATCTCCAAACATGCCTTTGGCTGGCTGAGGACAACACATGCGCACAGACACACACGCACACACAAATATACAGCAATGCCTCACTGGTCTCCAAGATGGGCAGGAGTGTTGGGTGGCATCTCCAAATGTCTGACTGTTGGTTCACGGTGTTGGATCTGAGGCTGTGGCTGCCACATAGGGTACATTGGATATGTTTGGTAATTTGCAGGATATGAATCATAGTGGTGGTGATACACAACAGGTTCTTCTGCCTCTAGAGGTAATGAGATCACAGTTGGCTGTGGGGGCTAGAGAACAGAGACACACATTAATTGTCAAACTTTAATGGATTGCTGCTATATGTAGTGTGTACCTCATTGACCCTGTTAAGCCACCTACCGTGGGTGTAGGCTGTGTAGCTCCATATCCAAAGCTTGACAGTGCTGACATTGTCATGTTGCTCATGATAACCTGGTGCATCTGTGCATTCTGAATCATCATCAATTCAATTAAATCTGTGTGTATAAAGAGGAGTAATTGCATGCAGGATACCTATATATTCAAGTCATATGTAGCAATCAGACAATCGGTCCTGTTACTTCCTGGTTATTTAGCTCACTGGAGCTAAATTCAAGAGGCAGCAAGTGTCCTTTTCATTGAGCTGCACTGGGAAGTCTGTAATTGGACAGCCACAGAAAGTATGGGCTGAAGAAAAAGAGGGGGCTTACAAAGTCTTCAGACGAGATCTATTGTGTAATTGGAGGAGTTATAAGGAGAGATAATATAGAGTAGTAGGAGGAGTTATAGGGAGAAGTTTTATGGTGTAATAGGAGGCGTTATAGAGAGTTAATATGGAGTAATATGAGGAGTTATAGCGAGAGTTAATAAGGAGTAATAGGAGGAGTTATAGGGAGAAGTTATATGGAGTAATTGGAGGAGTTATAGGGAAAGGTTATATGGAGTAATAGGAGGAGAGATAATATAGAGTAATAAGAGGAGTTATAGGGAGAGGTTACATGGAGTAATAGGAGGTGTTATAGAGTGAGGGTATATGGAGTAATAGGGGTTAGATAGAGGTTATATGGAGTAATAGGAGGAGTTATAGAGAGAGGTTATATGGAGTAATAGGAGGAGAGATAATATAGAGTAATAAGAGGAGTTATAGGGAGAGGTTACATGGAGTAATAGGAGGTGTTAGTGAGGGTATATGGAGTAATAGGGGTTATATGGGGTAATGGGAGGAGTTATAGGGAGAGGTTATATGGAATAATAGGAGGAGTCATAGAGAGAGGTTATATTGAGTAATAGGAGAAGTTATAGAGAGGTTATATGGAGTAATAGGATGAGTTATAGAGAGAGGGTATATAAGTAATAGGAGGGGTTACAGGGAGAAGTTATTTGGAGTAATAAGAGAAGTTATAGTGAGAGGTTATATGGAATATTAGGAGGAGTTATAGTGAGAGGTTTTATAGAGTAATAGGAGGAGTTATAGTGAGAGGTTATATGGAATATTAGGAGGAGTTATAGTGAGAGGTTATATGGATTAATGGGATGAGTTTACAAGAACTGTTATGTGGAACAATGGTTGCTGTTTCAGGAAGAGGTTATAAAGAAGTAAAGAATGGGCCTAGGGAAAAAATATAAATCGTTATTTATATAATATGTTAATGACATTTAATATTGATTGCAAATTAGAACTTCCATGTTGCTTAATTCTAAGGAAGATAATTGGAAACATCCAACATGGATTTCATTGTGTTGTAGTAGTTCTTGAATTAAATAATAAGCTTCTCACCTTCTTTGGCACTACCATGTCTTATAGGATGAGACAGGGGTGGAACGAATCCTCCAGGAATTTGTTGAATTATGGTAGGATGCTGGGAAACCTAGGAATGAAGGCAGGTTGGAAAAGAAACAGTAAGCGATTGTTTCCATTCGTGTCAATGGAGGGAGCTTCACTCAACAAAGGCTTTAACCCCTTCCCGACCGAGGACGGTTCAGGACCGTCATCGGGATTTTCCCATTGCCGACCGATGACGGTCCTGAACCGTCCTAACGGTTTCCGTTACTTACCTGATCGCCGTCGTTCCCCCGGCGGCGATCAGCATGGCTCCCGGTGTGGGGAGACTGCCTGCAGCCCAGACAGTCTCCCCACACTGATTTAGGACCCCTGTGGCCATGTGATCGCTTAACAGAGCGATCACATGGTCACAATAGGTGTCCATGTGTCTGCCTGCAGGGGGACTGCCTGTGCTGACAGGCAGTCTCCCTGCTAGTGTAAAATCAAAAAAAAAAATAAAGTTAATGTTAATAAAAAAAATTATAATAATTATATATGTGTATATATGATATATAGACATATATTATATCTATATAATATATGTCTATATATCATATATATAATGCCATACTAAGTGTATTTTTATATTAATATGTACTTATATTAATATAACAATACACTTATAATTAAATTACACACGTATATATATAATATATATAATAACTATATAGATTGTATATATATATTATTATAAAATATAAATAATAAGTAATTTAAATTAAATAATTTTTTTAAAAATAATAAAAAAAATTTAAAAAATTATATAGCTATATGAAATTTTATTCTAACTGTATTTTAAAATTAATATATATATATTTATATCAAAATACACTTAAAATGAATTTGTATATATATCTATGTATATAAAAATAAATAAAAATAATAAGAAATATACATACGCCCATATACAAAATTACATAAATAATTATATAAATATACACGTAGACTTCAAATATATAAATATGCATATATATTTAAATTCTACGTGCGTATTTATGTAATATTTTTACATAATTCAGTAATTTTATTGATTGCAATTTGAGGGACCTGCCTGCCAACCCAGGCCGAAATTCCAGAGAATTTAATTTGTTAGCACTGTATTTTACCCTGTAACGTTCTACGACACCCTAAAACCTGTACATGGGGGGTACTGTTTTACTCGGGAGACTTCGCTGAACACAAATATTAGTGATTCAAAACAGTAAAACATATCACAGTGATGATATTATCAGTGAAAGTTACTTTTTTTGCATTTTTCACACACAAACAGCACTTTTACTGATGATATAATTGTTGTGATACGTTTTCCAGTTTTTAAACACTAATATATGTGTTCAGCGATGTCTCCCGAGTAAAACAGTACCCGCCATGTACAGGTTTTATAGCATTTTTGAAAGTTACAAGGACAAATACATGGGTCAAATATTTTTACATTGAAAATGGCCAGGTTGGTTACGTTGCCTTTGAGAGCGTATGATAGCCCAGGAATGAGAATTACCCCCATGATGGCATACCATTTGCAAAAGAAGACAACCCAAGGTATTGCAAATGGGGTATGTCCAGTCTTTTTTAGTAGCCACTTGGTCACAAACACTGGCCAAAATTTGCGTTCAATTTAGTTTTTTTACTTTTTTCACACACAAACAAATATGAATGCTTACATTGGCCAGTGTTTTCGACTAAGTGGCTACTAAAAAAGACTGGACATAACCCATATTGAATACCCTGGATTGTCTACTTTAAAAAAAATATGTACATGTGGGGTGTTATTCAGAGATTTATGACAGATAATAGTGTTACAATGTCACTATTGATAAATTTTTAAAATGCATGTTTTGAAACCGCAATATCCTACTTGTACCTATAGCCCTATAACATGCAAAAAAAAGCAAAAAAGCACGTAAACACTGGGTATTTTTAAACTCAGGACAAAATTTTGAATCTATTTAGCAGTTTTTTCATTCGCTTTTGTAGATGAGTAAAAGATTTTTCAAGTAAAAGTAAAAAAACATGTATTTTTTCAATTTTTCATCATATTTTTTTATTTTTTTTAAATTAAAATACATGAGATTATATAAATAATGGTATGTAAAGAAAGCCCCTTTTGTCCTGAAAAAAACAATATATAATTTGTATGGGAACAGTAAACGAGAGAGCGGAAAATTACAGCCAAACACAAACACCAGAAAAGTGTAAAAATATTCCTGGTCGCAAATGTACAACATCGCAAAAACAGTCCAGTCCTTAAGGGGTTAAAGGATCACTATAGGGTCAGGAACACAAACATGTATTCCTGACCCTATAGTGTTAAAACCACCATCTAGCCCCCCTGGGCCCCTCATGCCTCCATAAATATAGCAACATCTTACTGTATTCAAGCCAGAAGCCGTACATCTGCATGCTGTTTTCCTAAAAAAAACAAGCAGTCTTCTGACATCATCAGAAGTGGTGGCCTGATCCAATCACAATGCTTCCCCATAGGATTGGCTGAGACTGACAAAGAGGCAGATCAGGGGCAGAGCCAGCATGATTCAAACACAGCCCTGTCCCATCAGCATCTCCTCATAAAGATAAATTGAATCAATGAATCTCTATGAGGAAAGTTCAGTGTCTGCATGCAGAAGGAGGAGACACTGAATGTTTGGATCCATTTTAGGCAGCCATGACCCAGGAAGGATCTCTAACAGCCATCTGATGAGTTGTCAGTGAAGTTATCACTAGGCTGTAATGTAAACACTGCTTTTTCTCTGAAAAGACAGTGTTTACAGCAAAAAGCCTGAAGGTAATGATTCTACTCACCAGAACAAATTCAATAAGCTGTAGTTGTTTTGGTGACTAGAGTATCCCTTTTAATGAAATATCTGAATATCTAGAATAATAAAGCAGGTAGACTTCATGTGGCAATGGAGCAAGAGAGGGAAATGTCTGCATCTCATCTTTCTGCATCACCAGTGATAAAGATTAATAATGCTTGTGGCTGGTGGATCTTGCACCTCTTCATGTCTGCCAACCACTGCTTCCCTCTTCCCTTCCTAAAATCTTCTGTGCAAGTAAAGGAAAAGAAAAATACCCCGAAAATGGAACTGAACTCTGGACTGGAAGCGACCTGGATGGAAGTGTCTTTTAGTTTTAAGGAAGAACCAGTAGCTATTGTTCTGAATTATTCTGTTTAATGACAGGAACGTAACCTATAAAAAGTGCACTTTATTGCATTAATTTTATGTCAACCTTGCAATATAGATTTTTCACACTTGTCTGAAAGCCATATCATTATCTAATTCTAAATATTTAATCCTGACGTTGAAGGGATTCTATAATGTTAGGAATACAAAGTTGTTTTCCTAATACTATGGTACCCTCTGCCCCCCACCCTCCCGCTGTGGAACATAAATGGTTTTAAAAAAAGACTCAATGTTTTTCTATGGGGATTTCACTGAACTACTATAGTAGTAGTGGTTCTGGTGTCTAAAGCATGTCCCTGAAGCCTTAGCACTGTAAACAACATTTTCATAGAAAAGGCAGTGTTTACATTGGAGGCTAGTTAAACCTCTAATGGCAGTCACTCAGATGGCCACTAGAGATGCCGCCTATCTCGGTGTGGCGTTCAGCATATCCATGCACTTAATGGAGGCGTTGAACGTTCCCCATAGAAATGCACTAATTCAATGCATCTCTATGAGGAGATACTGATTGGCCAGCACTGCATTTTGCGGCACATGCGCAATAATCTCCCAATGCTTTCCTATACATTAATAGATATTTTCTCACAATAAAATCCCTAAAACAAACCAAAAAAAAAGGCATTTGCAAAGACCCTTTGCTACCTGGCACCAATATTACACTGTGTGATTGCTTATTATTTATTTATAAAGCTAAAATATTCCAAAGCAATGTCTTTATTTATTCTCCCAAAATACAGTTAGATATAAATAGCAATTATATAGAATTGGAAAGTTCTAGAAGTAAAACAGTCACTTTGGAATCCAGTGAAAGTCTGCCGATGATTGAATGACTGCTCCATTCTAGAACTTAGCACAAATTTACACTTAATGCAGTTTTTCTTTTGTTTTTAATTTAAGAAAATGTTCTTAGTATATGTTAGCCATTTCATTGCCCCATTTAAACCAAGAAGTCTATAAAAGCATGCAGACCCACATTACACATTTTCCATTTTTGTCAAAGGACAACTGACCACCCTGTTTCCACAGAACCCTATAGGATTTATGTCTGAAAATATCACCCCAAACTTACCGGGGCAGGAATAATCTGCACTCCTGGATAATTTCTTTCCCATGATTGGTAATTGTTGTCTGTATGCCAGCCCTGTGACATGATGGTAACTAAGCAAAGACCTGAACTCCTAGCCAAGTGAAGCTGTAGAATGAGCAGGTAATACAATCTGCAAGCAAAACAAACCATTAACAAGATACATGATACTGGAATCTAATAGAGACAGGCTTGGCTGGGACAGTCCTCCAATACACAGGCTGCTATAGCAACAGGATGTAAACATTTCTAAGTAATACTTGACCAGTAAAGAGCGGGTAGGGCCACATATCTACATACTGAACTCATTCATCCTGCTCCCAATAAAACTGCACTAACCTCTTTTACTACTGAATTATTTATCTAGCATATTCATTCAAAGGTGCAAAATATAGTGCTCTAAATATAATGGTATTAATACTTGTGTTTCCACTCACTGTGTTTGCTTTTCAATGTTTTACTTTATCATTTTTTATTAGTGTTATTATTATTGGTATTTTTATGACTTTACCTGGGTTTTTTGGGGGTTTTTTTTTTGCTAAAGTGTGAATTGTCAGGATTTCAATTGTTATGCCAAAATAACCACAACATTTACATTTCCAGGCAAATCACTCTTCAATGAATAACTCTGCATCTTGCTTAAGTCTAGGTCAGTGGTTCCCAAACTTTTTAGGTTCAAGGCGCCCTTAATATTTCAGTGTTTTCCAAGGCACCCCAAGTCAAAATTTTGAGGTTGTGTAACTGTACAGCACTGCCGCATTTACTGGCGCTATAGTGTAACGTACAGTGTTGGTGTTTGAAGGGGTGCTTGTATACATTTATTGTGTTTTAATACAGGGGTGTGTTTGTATGTGATGTTTGCATTTGATTGCAGGAGTGTGTCTAAATGTAATGTTTACTTTTAAATGTGGATGTACATTTGTGTGAAGTATTTGTGTTTGAGTGAAGGGATGTGTTTGTATATATTTTTTTATTACTGGAATGCAGTGGTGTGTTTGTATGTAATATTTGTATTAGATTGCAGGAGTGTGCTTGTATGTTGTGCTGGTGTTTGCTTAGATGTATGCGTATACATAGATACACAGATATTCATGCACATTAACACACAGATGCATACAAATACACCGACACATACACACAAATTCATATAGACACGACACATACACACATAGATATACACCGACACATACACAAATAGATACACACCAACATATACACACATGCACCCCGACAAACACAAACATTGATACATGCCCACACCATGACACAGATACACACTGACATAAAAACATACACCCTGACACACAAATGTGTGTGCGCACACAGACACAGAAGCACATTGACATATATATATATATATATATATACACACACACACACACACACACACAGATGCACACCCTGACACACACACACATACACAGACTCATACATACAAACACACTCATACATACAAACACACTCATACACATACAAACACTCATACTCACACACCCGCCCAAACTCATACACACACTCACACACATACTCATACACGCACACTCAAACACACAAGTGATTTGTTTTTAAAATATTTCCAGCCATTCTCCTGTCAGCTTACCTTATGTGCCAGGAAGGTGGCTTGGAGTCCTGCTACTGTGGGAGTGAGGGGTCTTGAGCTCTTCATGCTCCTCTCCCCTCACGCTGCGGCTGCCTCTTCTCCCCCCGCGCTGTCTCCCTGCAGGATGCTGGGAGGAAGTGACAGGCTGTCACTTCCTCCCAGGCGGCCGGCATTACAGGGGCCCAGTCGCGGCACTCGACCGATTCCCTGTTGAGCAGAAATGTTTCCCTGGTTCTATAATCATAGCACCGGGGAAACATTCTGCGGCACCCCTGTGTGCACGTCGCGTCACACAGTTTGGTTATTTTCCAATTTATGTAATACAAGCTTAGCTTATGTTTGTTATCCAATTGATACCTTTGTCCTTCCAGTCATAATTTTGTTACTAGGTAATCAATGTAACTTTGAAAAGTTACATTTTTTTTTTTTTAATTTACTAAACTATGAATTGTGTCCAATAAAACTTCAATTGGCAAAACAGACTAAAATATCTGATGTTGAAATTGTTCAATTAAGCCGTAGTCACAGCTTGACTGTTCTACCCTCAGTTTTTCAATTTACATTTCAATTGACTAAAATTCTGAGTTTAATAAATAAACCCTATACCATAGAAGAATATTGGAACTTTTATTTACAGATGGTTTGCTGCAGTGTGAACACATTTATACAATGATATATGAAATTAAACATTATTGCTAAAATTATGATTCTTTTTCTTAAAACAATCAAAAACAAGAATCTATGTATAGAATACACTATATACAAGTGTGTTCACCTATCTCTCACTGTTTGTGTTGATAATTAAAAGATCACTATAGGGTCAGGGACACAAACATGTATTCCTGACCCTATAGTGTTAAAACCACCATCTAGCCCCCCTGGGCCCCTCATGCCTCCATAAATATAGCAAAATCTTACTGTATTCAAGCCTGAAGCTGTAGCTCTGCATGCTGTTGCCTTAGAAAAACTGTCAGTTTGCTGAAATCATCAGAAGTGATAGCTTGATCCAATCATAGTGCTTCCCCATAGGATTGGCTGAGACTGACAAAGAGGCAGATGAGGGGCAGAGCCAGCATGATTCAAACACAGCCCTGGCCAATCAGCATCTCCTCATAGAGATGAATTGAATCAATGAATCTCTATGAGGAAAGTTCAGTGTTTGCGTGCAGAGGGAGGAGACACTGAATGTTTGGATGCATTTTAGGCAGCCATGACCCAGGAAGGATCTCTAACAGACATCTGAGGAGTGGCCAGTGAAGTTATCACTAGGCTGTAATGTAAACACTGCATTTTCTCTGAAAAGACTCTGTTTACAGAAAAAAGCCAGGTTGTAATGATTCTACTTACTAGAAAAAAATCAATAAACTGTAGTTGTTCTGGTGACTATAGTGTCCCTTATGTTATACTGTTATATATTGTTACACTGTGTTTTTGCATGAGACACATTGTATGCATACTTGGGATTATTCATATACTTAAATTTAGTTTGAAATTTACATAGAATTTATTGCTTTTGCACACCATTATTTGTATTTGTTTTTATAGATTTTTTTCCCAAAAAAAATGTTTTGATGGTTGGAGCACGGTAGAACTATTTTTTAACAGTGATGAAATATTAATTGCACTGAAACATTATTTGCACTTTAGTAACTGCACTGTACACTGTAATATTGCACTGCATCACTTTATCACTTTATAAGTTTTATTAACTTGACTGATATACATAAGGAAAAGTAGTCTCCATTATTCTTTATGTAAGTTATGGAAACTAGAGTTCTCGGGAAATAAATATGACAATAATTCAGACACAGTTAGCTATATAGAAGCATAATTGATACATTTTATTTTCAATGACCGATAATATAACAGTCCTTTCATCACATTTTAAAAAGAAATAGATTTTTTTTTAAAATTAGTATATGTAAAAAAATGAGAAAACTCATCCCTACATTTAGTATATGACAGTATCCTTTAGCCATACACATGAACAGTCAGATAATGTTTGGAAACCAACAGTCTCCATAGTTTTCCCAGTTTCATTTAAAAAATCTATTTCCTTTCCAAACTTAATAAAAGAACTATTATATGAAGAAAATAGTATTATGGTGACAGTTGTCCTTTAAGTATAGAATGTGTGTGTCTCTGTCTGTTGTAGAAATTCCACAATACATAGAATGCTACACTATTGATAGTAGATAACTTTTTCCAAATGGTTATCACAGCATTATGTCATGCATACTTCACCAACAGGTGGAGAGTCATAACTTTGCCTTGTCTTAATTTAATTCTCACCATATATTTATACTTGGCACCATTCTCCCCTATGGACACTAGGTGGCGATATTCCACCATTTCCTCATGTAATACAATGTAAGGAAAGATACCTTATATCGCCTAACTGTTCTGATTGCCTTTTAACCTTTCCCAATTAAAGGACCACTATAGTGCCAGGAAAACATACTCGTTTTCCTGGCACTATATTGCCCTGAGGGTGCCCCCACCCTCAGGGACCCCCTCCCGCCGGGCTCTGGGGAGAGGAAGGAGTTAAACACTCACCTTTCTCCAGCGCCGGGCGGGGAGCTCTCCTCCTCCTCTCCGCCTCTTCTCCTCCTTTTCGGCTGAATGCGCATGCGCGGCAGGAGCTGCGCGCACATTCAGCCAGTCTCATAGGAAAGCATTCATAATGCTTTCCTATGGACGCTGGCGTCTTCTCACTGTGATTTTCACAGTGAGAAGCACGCAAATGCCTCTAGCGGCTGTCAATGAGACAGCCACTAGAGGCTGGATTAACCCATTTATAAACATAGCAGTTTCTCTGAAACTGCTATGTTTATAAAAAAATGAGTTAACCCTAGCTGGACCAGGCACCCAGACCACTTCATTAAGCTGAAGTGGTCTGGGTGCCTAGAGTGGTCCTTTAAGGACAAGGTTTTGCGCTTCATTTAAAAAAAAAGGAAAATATTACCCAAAATCGGATTGTAATTGCCAGTGGAGACTGAGCACATTTAATGCTGTCTTTAAAACCAATTTTATTCCGCTGCTAATGTTTTCATAGGTCATTTAATTTAGTCTCACAAAGAGTGTGTTGATAGTTAATATCTGTGCTTACATATGTAGAAATTTCTGCCAGAAATACTTACCTTTGCACCTTCTGCAGCAGGGGTAGTCCTTAGCATTTGCCCTTAAATCTTATCTTTTAATCTTGCATTCAGATTAATAGACATATATATACATAATACAATACAATAAAACATAAATCCTGTTTTCCATGAAAAGCACAACTTCATAGGACTGCAACAAACTCAGTTTTTCACAATTAGAGAGATGCTTATATTGAAACACCACATTTCAATGTAAAAATATTTTAACACTTGTTTATAGTAATTCACATCATGTGCTGTGATGCATTAGGTTATCATAATCCATACATTAAATGCCAGTATTCTTTTTATACACCATATTTAACACCCTATTTACATTATTTAATCCTAAATTTGTCATTTTAAATGCAAAATCCCAACACTTATTTTCCACATTAAATTCTTCAACTACAAATTATCTTATATTCTATTAATATAGGATGGATATTTTATGATATTATTATTATTATTATTATTATTATGATATTTATAGAGCGCCGTCAAATTCCGCAGCGCTTTACAATGGGTGGACGAACAGACATGTAGTTGTAACCAGACAAGTTGGACACACAGGAACAGAGGGGTTGAGGGCCTTGCTCAATGAGCTTACATGCTAGAGGGAGTGGGGTAAAATGACACAAAAAGGTAAGGATAGTATTAGACTAGTGACAGTTGCAGAAGAGGAATCAGTCAGGAGCTATTAACAGTTTAATTGATACGCTTTTATAAAGAAGTGGGTTTTTAATGATTTTTTTAAGGAGTGGAGACTGGGTGAGCATCTAACGGAGGAGGGAAGCGAGTTCCACAGGAACGGTGCAGCCCTCGAGAAATCTTGTAGGCGAGCATCAAAGGTGGGAGTACGGACAGAAGATAGACGTAAGTCTTCAGCAGATCGTAAGGGCCTAGACGGGACATACTTGTGTAAAAGGGGATAGATAGGTGGGAGCAGCATTATGTAGAGATTTTAAAGCAAGAACCAGCATTTTAAATTGAGCTCTATATTTTATAGGAAGCCAATGTAGGGACTGACAGAAGGGTGAGGAATGGGAGGTGCGGGCGGACAGGAAGATAAGCCTTGCCGCTGCATTCATTATGGACTGTAACGGCGCAAGATGGGAGCACGTAAGACCACTGAGAAGCGCATTACAGTAGTCAAGGCGAGAAAGGACAGTAGAATGGACCAACACCTTAGTCGCATCTGGCGTTAAGTAGGGGCGGATGCGCGCAATGTTTTTGAGATGGAAATGACAGGATTTGGCGATAGATTGAACATGAGGCATGAAGGAGAGGTCGGAGTCAAAGAGAACACCTAGGCAGCGAGCCAGCGTGGTGGAGCTGATGGTAGCACAGTTGACTTGGAGGGAGGGAGACACAGGAGTAACAACACTTGAGGGAGGAGAGACCATAATTTCAGTTTTGGTCAAGTTTAGTTTAAGGAAGTGGGCAGCCATCCAGTTAGAAACAGCAGAGAGGCAGTCAGAGACACTAGTCAAGAGGGATGGGGAGAGATCAGGAGAGGACAGGTAGATTTGCATGTCATCTGCATAGAAATGACCGATATTGACCGATATTGTGGAGGATGAGAAGAAGCTGTTGATGATCAACAGTGTCAAAAGCCGCAGACAGGTCAAGGAGAATTAGGATAGAGTAGTGACCACAAGATTTTGCAGTGAGTAGATCATTGGATACTTTGGTCAGTGCCGTTTCCACAGAGTGCTTAGCACGGAAACCAGACTGAAGCGGGTCTAGCAGAGAGTTGGACTCGAGGAAGCCTGTCAATCTCGCATACACAATTTTTTCAAGGATCTTGGATGCAAAAGGCAGTAGCGAGATAGGACGATAGTTGGATGGGGAGTTAGGGTCAAGATTGGGCTTCTTTAGAATTGGGTTTACAGTTGCATGTTTGAAGGGCAATGGAAATATACCAGAGGAGAGAGAGAGATTGAGAATTTTAGTGAGAGGTGGAGAAAGAGAAGAAGACAGAGTACGGATGAGATGCGAGGGAATTGGATCTAGGGAGCAGGTGGTGGGGCGGGAGGACTGGAGCAGAGCAGAAACCTCTTCCAATGTAGCGGGTGCGAATGAACATAGAACAGCAGAGGGAGTGAAGTTAGGGGAAGTATTGTAAGGGGAAGAAGAAATATGAGAGATCTCTTCTCTGATTGTAGAGATCTTGTCAGTGAAGTGAGTTGCAAAGTCTGAGGCGGTCAAGTTAGTAGGTGGGGGAGGAACAGCAGGGCGAAGAAGAGAGTTAAATGTGTGAAATAGTCGTTTGGGTTCGCGGGAGAGTGTGGTTATGAGGGTATTGAAGTAATTAACTTTTGCAGAGGAGAGAGCCAAGCTGTATGAGCTCAGCATAAATTTATAGTGGAGAAAGTCAGATCCACAGTGAGACTTTCTCCAACAGCGTTCAGCAGTTCTGGAGCATTTTTGGAGGTATCGAGTGAGCTTGGTGTGCCAGGGTTGTTTTTGGGGGGGCCTGCGGCGTTTAAATGTACAAGGTGCCATGATGTCTAGTTGAGAGGAGAGGGTGGAATTGTAGAAGGAGGTTGCAGAACTAGGACAGATGAGATTTGAGATAGGTAAAAGGAGAGTTTGGAGATTAGTGGAGAAATGCTGTAGGTCAAGACATTGGAGGTTTCTGTGAGAGTTATGTTCAGATGGTAGTGTCAATTGGGTCTTAGGTATGCCAATGTCAAAAGTCAGCAGATGGTGGTCAGATAGAGGAAAAGGAATATTGGAGAGATTAGAGGCAGTACAGAGGTTAGTGAAGGCAAGATCAAGAGCGTTCCCTGCTGTATGGGTTGCTAAATTGGACCATTGCGTAAGGCCAAAGGAAGAGGTTACAGAGAGCAGACGAGAGGCATCAGTGCAATTGGGGTTATTGATTGGGATATTGAAATCCCCAAGTATAAGGGAAGGAGTGCTAGATGAGAGGAAGTGGGGAAGCCAGGAAGAAAAGTGCTCAATGAATAGTCTAGGATAACCGGGGGGGCGGTAGATGATAGCAATTCTTAAAGGAGTGGGTTTAAATAGGCGGACAGTGTGAACTTCAAAAGAAGAAAAGGATAGGGCAGGGGGAGTTATGATTGGTTGAAAGGTACATTGAGGGGAGAGAAGGATGCCTACGCCGCCTCCTTTACAGTTGAGTCTGGGAGTGTGAGAGAATTGTAGCCCACCAAAACATAAAGAGGCAGGAGTAGTGCTATCAGAGGGGGGCAGCCAGGTCTCTGTAAGTGCAAGCAGTGTGAGTGAGTTTGAGATGAAAAAGTCGTGTATGGTTGTTGATTTTAAATTACTGCAAATGGAGCGGGCATTCCAGAGTGCACAATTAATTTTGATAAGTGAGGGTAAAGGGCAGGGTATTGTGATGAGGTTTGTGGGGATATCTTCATATTCTTTTGGATCAGCAACAGTAATAGGGATGTGTGAAAGGCCAAACTTGAATAGTCTTTTTCTTCCTATATTACTATGCTTCTGTACTTCAGTAGAAACGGTAGAATGTTTAGACAAGTTTAGGGACTCCCTAAATGTCTTGAGTGCCATATGACATTAAAAGACTTACTCTCATGTACAATGCATTTTAACCCTATGTATTATAAACATCGCATACCAAACTAATGAACTCCCTCCCACCTTCTGCAGTTTAATTAAAATAGATCATGGGCTGCAGGTGTTACGGGGAAGGAGAATGTAGAATGGGAGGATGTATTTGGTGTGATTATCTTGGAGATTACTTAAGGGGATGAGGGCTGCAGTATTTCCATATGGAATGTGACAGACCTATGACAGAGTCGGTATGTGTTTATATTTAAGTCATTTCCAGGGTGGTGGCTTTGTCTTTAGGTGGACTGGCATCCTCATAATGCTTCTGAGCTCAGGGGCCATCCTGTAGATTGGGCACCAGAACCAACATTAAAACACAGATACTAAGTTGGATCTGTTCAAAGACTGTCAGCCTAGTTTGACGTATAGGTGCAATAAACCATGTTAAGAGATCTTTAATAGCCATTGTTATGTGTTTCCGTATCTTCAAAGAGTTAGGAAACCAGATCCTACAGACATACCAATCAAAGTTCAGCTGTGGTTCACAGTACTTTCTTGTAGGTACCTCTCAGAAAAAAAATAACTGTAATATAAATATAGTAAGAGAGGGGAGAGAGAAAGTGAAATGGCTCGATATTCTGAAATGCTTTATTTCTATGAGTGGATAATGCAAAATAAAATGTACAAATAGTCGAAAAACCATAGGAAGGCCTTGAATTGCTATGTGGTGCAGTCACATATCAGAGAGTTGATAATTGCAGTGTTTAACGGATAAAACACTTACTTCATAAACAAAACACATCATATTTAGAAGAAAAAAACAGAATGAAAAATGGAAAAAAAATTCTCACGTTAGGCTACAATAAATTTTTTTTAATGATTTGAGGCTCAGTATTGGTTACTTTTCATGGACTATGGCCTGCGATGGGTATATTTGGGACAGTTACCAAAACCAAACAATTTGGAAAACATGACTGCTTATTATGGATTTTGATCTTTATCTTATCCACCGAGAGCTTTATATATTAAAACACTCTAAATACCATAACGTCTACAGCTCTTTGCTGTGGTTATTGTGCGATAAATCTATGGGTCTAGTCCCTCTGATTTTGTGAGAGTGCCCACTTGACATTTAAAGCCAACATGTAGTGCCTCTGACATAATGAAAACTTTGTCACTTTGTTTTAACTCTCCTGGCCTAAAGCAGGGATGTCATGATGTCCCGAGGTATAAAGAAAACTGTTCCAGGCTGCTGATTCCCAAGCATAGCTGTCATTAGTCTATGAAATAAAATGGAGGGCAGTGGTAGAAAGTTCTGAGCACAGGTATAAATGCACTGGTTCCATTGATTGTGAGTATGAACATTCTTTTTAATCTAATTATAGAAGCCATAAAAATTCTCATTTGTGTTCTTTTCAGACATCAAGTCAAAGCCGACTCAGAGTGAATGAAGGCAGGAAAGGGACTGGGATACTCTATATAGTACTTCCAGTCCAGGAGAATATTTACCTTGCTCTACTCAGTGAACTCTTCTTCCATTTCTGATGTCAGGTTTACACTTATGGCACCAGGTGGCATAATGCAGTCATATAGTAAGTTACCACAACTTTTATTTTCACTATTAGGATACTTTATTTATTATGTGCCAAAAATCCTGCAATATTGTGCTGTTGGTGTAATAAAAAGGTTACTGTAAAACAGTATATTGAGAGTTCTGCCAGTGGGTCTGGGTGAGGGCCAGACAATATGGGATGTGCCAGTCATGCAATTTGTGTCACTGGTGGCAAAGTGGGGCCAGCCGATGTGCACGGGAGCCAGCTGCAGTATTGGCAAGCCCCATTAAGTGCCCAAGAAAGGAGCCTTGCTGAATCACTTTGTATAGGCCATAAAGCCTTGAGTTTATTTTACAAGCACACGTTTGTTTAAAAAGCCTCTCTTGCGACATTTATTGTAGAATTTTCACAACATATCCAGGAATGTATGAAAAAGACTCACATATCTGATCAGCCCCACCAAATATAGGACAGCTATGTAAGTTAGATAGTTGCTGGTCTCACATATATTGACAATAAAGCGTGAAACAAAAAGGATACTTTGCAGCTGATGGTTTGTTTAGTTGGCAGGGAGGACATTTGGAGGCCTCATTGCTAACACTGTTTAGGTTCTGAGTAATTAATAATCTGACCAGGAGATAATTTAAAATATAAGATTTGTAATTAAGTGTTCCATAATAGTAAAAACACCCACATATGTGATATTATCGCAAATTGCATGTCTACAGTGATCAAAAAAAAATAAATCCAAATATTTCAAGCTAGGATGGGTGCACTAGATACAAATCCTCTTCTTCTCTATGAGGATCTTTCTTAGACATAAGTCTGTAGTCTTAGTACTGAGCATTTGCATTTATTTACTGCATGTGAATTTGACCATCATAGGGCAATATAGTGCTTCCAGGTACATATATTTTACAGTGGGCAAGCTCTAAGAGTTGTGTGATCTGGTACTTTGCATGAACCTTGTGAAATTTGTTGGTTGTTATTCCCTTTTCCATGCTATTACCATTAAACATAATTTATAGCAAATCAGTCCCCTCTCTCCCTCCCGCACAGGTTGAAAACCACTGCTCTAGGCACATTCTTACCTTTATTATTACCTACAATTTCCTCAGCGCTTTACAATAAAATGGGGTTTCCAACAAGTATTGACTTGTTAGTGGAGAAAGGGTTTGAAGAGATGGCAGAGTGTTTGAAGACCGTCATGAGTCTAATTGGAGGTGAAGTGCTTTTAAAAGTTGCCTAAGTGTGGGACCAGAATTTAAATGTTAAAGTGGCTTTGTCGCTGTCTGGGCTCCTTGCATAATTTGCAAAGACCACGGGGGAGACTGCTTCACTGGTATCCGGTAGTCGTGGGGTGCAGGACAAGGTGAGTTATATTTACTTGATCACGTCCCTCACGGCCATCACTATGGACATCCTGCTAAGATCTCTTCAGCTTCAGGTGCCAGGAGCCAATTTCAGTGCTGTTCTCTTGCGCATGCCTAAGAAAACAAAACTGTGCTCTACGGAGGAGCATACTGAACTGTGGGATCATCTAAAGAAAGAGCCTCCAAAACTTGATAAAGGTGGCCCCATCTTTTGTCAAGTTTTGTCAAACATAGGAAATTCCAACACACTCAATGTGAGTATGTAATAAAGATTTTATCTATATGAAATACTAATTTTGGAGGGATGTGTGGTGATAGTCACTCTAACCCAGAAAATATGAGTAATGAGTAGGGGTACTGGCAGGGCCAGCCCAAACATTGTGCTGCCTGGGTCCAAGGATGAAATGCTGCCCCTCACCAATACCACAACCACAAAAACACACCCACTTCCATTATATTTAAGTAAATTAAAACTGAAATTAAAGTTATCGGGAAGTGAGAATTTACATGCAACAGCACCTTCTCTATATTCAAATTTATATAAAATACCATTATATTCAGTAAAATGACAAAGCATGAGTTCTATTGAAAGGCTTACTGACTTGAATAATTAATTTTATTTAAATATATGTTTGCCAATGTACACAAATAAATACTGTGACAATATAAGTGACAGTATTCATTCATCTCTCTCTAATTCACAGTATTCATTTAATATAGTCACAGTATTCATTTACGAAGCAGTCACAATAAGGGTCACACTATTTATTTAGTAAGCAGATCAGCATTTTCATTCTTAATCTCTCCAATGCCGCTTGGAGATAAGGTTGACCTGCTGAGGAGGAAGTGCCACACAGCGCTGACATGACGTCTGACGTCACCGCTCGCCTTGCCAGTATCCACACCCACACAAGAGCTTAACCTCAAAACGGAGGATAAAAAGCTCTGCTTTCGGTCCACAAACAAGCAGATAAATGCTTATTGCGGACCAGTTAATGTGTACAGGGGCGGGCGGCAATTGCTTAACCTCCAATCTGAGGAAAAGCTCTACAGGGAGTGCAGAATTATTAGGCAAATGAGTATTTTGACAACATCATCCTCTTTATGCATGCTGTCTTACTCCAAGCTGTATAGGCTCGAAAGCCTACTACCAATTAAGCATATTAGGTGATGTGCATCTCTGTAATGAGAAGGGGTGTGGTCTAATGACATCAACACCCTATATCAGGTGTGCATAATTATTAGGCAACTTCCTTTCCTTTGGCAAAATGGGTCAAAAGAAGGACTTGACAGGCTCAGAAAAGTCAAAAATAGTGAGATATCTTGCAGAGGGATGCAGCACTCTTAAAATTGCAAAGCTTCTGAAGCGTGATCATCGAACAATCAAGCGTTTCATTCAAAATAGTCAACAGGGTCGCAAGAAGCGTGTGGAAAAACCAAGGCGCAAAATAACTGCCCATGAACTGAGAAAAGTCAAGCGTGCAGCTGCCACGATGCCACTTGCCACCAGTTTGGCCATATTTCAGAGCTGCAACATCACTGGAGTGCCCAAAAGCACAAGGTGTGCAATACTCAGAGACATGGCCAAGGTAAGAAAGGCTGAAAGACGACCACCACTGAACAAGACACACAAGCTGAAACATCAAGACTGGGCCAAGAAATATCTCAAGACTGATTTTTCTAAGGTTTTATGGACTGATGAAATGAGAGTGAGTCTTGATGGGCCAGATGGATGGGCCCGTGGCTGGATTGGTAAAGGGCAGAGAGCTCCAGTCCGACTCAGACGCCAGCAAGGTGGAGGTGGAGTACTGGTTTGGGCTGGTATCATCAAAGATGAGCTTGTGGGGCCTTTTCGGGTTGAGGATGGAGTCAAGCTCAACTCCCAGTCCTACTGCCAGTTCCTGGAAGACACCTTCTTCAAGCAGTGGTACAGGAAGAAGTCTGCATCCTTCAAGAAAAACATGATTTTCATGCAGGACAATGCTCCATCACACGCGTCCAAGTACTCCACAGCGGCTGGCAAGAAAGGGTATAAAAGAAGGAAATCTAATGACATGGCCTCCTTGTTCACCTGATCTGAACCCCATTGAGAACCTGTGGTCCATCATCAAATGTGAGATTTACAAGGAGGGAAAACAGTACACCTCTCTGAACAGTGTCTGGGAGGCTGTGGTTGCTGCTGCACGCAATGTTGATGGTGAACAGATCAAAACACTGACAGAATCCATGGATGGCAGGCTTTTGAGTGTCCTTGCAAAGAAAGGTGGCTATATTGGTCACTGATTTGTTTTTGTTTTGTTTTTGAATGTCAGAAATGTATATTTGTGAATGTTGAGATGTTATATTGGTTTCACTGGTAATAATAAATAATTGAAATGGGTATATATTTGTTTTTTGTTAAGTTGCCTAATAATTATGCACAGTAATAGTCACCTGCACACACAGATATCCCCCTAACATAGCTAAAACTAAAAACAAACTAAAAACTACTTCCAAAAATATTAAGCTTTGATATTAATGAGTTTTTTGGGTTCATTGAGAACATGGTTGTTGTTCAATAATAAAATTAATCCTCAAAAACACAACTTGCCTAATAATTCTGCACTCCCTGTACATTTGGTCTGCAGAGAAGCAGATAAATGCTTGCTGTGGACAGGGCTGCCATCAGAAATTTTACGCCCACAAAGATAAGTAAAGTCGATGTTGTGTGTATTTATAGTAAATGCAGTGTGTGTATATAGTAGATACAATGTGGGTGTGTATGTGTATAGTGGATGCAGAGTGTGTGTATTGGGGATGCAGTGTTTGTGAAGTGGATGCTGTGTGTGTAGTGGATACAGTATATTTAGATGATGCAGTGTTTGTGTAGTGGATGCAAAGTGTGTGTGTGTATAGTGACTGCAGAGTTTGTGTTTTTGTAGTGGATGCTGTGTGTGTAGTGCATACAGTGTCTGTGTGTAGTGGTTGCAGTGTCTGTGTTTGTGTAGTGCACACAGTGTTTGTGTAGTGGATGCAGTGTCTGTGTTTGTGTAGTGCATGTTGTGTGTGTATTTGTAGTGTTGGGAAAGTGCTAATGGGGGTTTGTGAACAGGTATTTTAAATTGATTGCGCTTAATGGCCAGGAAGAGGGGACACCCTGGTGGTCCGATGGCACATGCAGAAATACTGGTATCTTGACAGAAATGTTCATTTTACCTTTTGCATAAACCCTCTATGCTTGGTTTCTGGTAGAATATGTGACATAGCAGTTGAGACCAATATTTTATTCTCTAAAAAATTAATCAAAATCACTTATGTAAGTGCAAAACCCTTTTTCTGACACAAGCATTACACGTTCCTTTATTACATTAATAAAAATAAATTACAGCAGATTAATTTAATCCCAACAGTTCCAGCTCCAATTGAACAAGTCTCTGAAATTGTGACTGTGGCAAAAGAGGCACATCTTTTGCCATCTCTCGTGGCAAAAGAGGACGACAGCATACCTATTAACAGTACCGGATGTGCCCGGACTGTCTTCTGTTCCACTCTCCTAGGTTTGTTCTCTGATGCCATACTTTGGGGAACTCCAGAGATATCCCTCCAAATATGTAGCTGTGGCACATCAGCAGATGTGGGGGAGGTGTGGGTAAGTAATAGGGGGATCACCAGAATTGGGACACCAGTGGAAATAAACAAGTGGAACCGGCATACAATTAGTACTGTCCTGCCAAATTTAGGACTGTTGGCAGGTGTTGGGTGCGTCTGCCTGCCTCAACTTTCAAAATATATTTATACAATTTTCCCTGTGTAAATTCAGCACAAAAATATACAGATAGATAAACTAAATAGTATAAGTTAAACTCTACACATTTGTTGACCATTTGTCTAGCACAATATAGAGATGATTTTAGCAGAACTACATAATGGGATTATAACATTAACATAGATATTGTCCATTTAAATCTTAGTTTTCAGTTGCTGAGCAACCTTATCCAGTTTGTAAGCTTTTCTTATGAGTATGAAGTCAATCATTCATGGCTCATGTCACAGGCATCTTCTTGACATTATTATTATTATTATTACTAACATTTTTTGCAGCCTGTAAGGTTTTTTCTATTACCTTCTCTGTTGTGTCTGTATTTAGCCAAAAATGTTAAAACAAGTATAGCAAACAACAACAAAAATGTGTGATAGATCACTATCATAAGAGAGTAGGAATCAGATTTGCGCTGAACTTGATCAAGTGTTAAACATCCTTACTATAACAACTAGTACTACTACTTTTTGTAGTAGTTATTCTGCAGTAGTCTTTGGGTGCAGCCTGTTGGTCATTTTGCTTGGAATATATAAGCGTTTAGGATAGATGTAAAATGCATGCCAATAAGCCACAATAGACCTAGCAATTTAACAAAAATGAATTAGAGTGAAACTAAGATAAAATCTTGATTAGTTGAGCGGTTTGACAAAAACTGGAGCTCCAAGAAGCAGTTTAATTTACTGCGCTATCCTGAGCTGACCGTCACCCAAGTTTACTTTCATATAGATAACAAGGAAGTGTCCCTTTAATACCTAGCAACCATAAATAAACTAATGCTTTGTCACATTCTATATTAAATAATATTTATTGTTTTTAGTAATTTAATTGTTTCTTGGCATGCAAAATGCTTAAACAGAGCAAATGTTTAGTCAACAAAAAACCCACCGTCTTTCATTAAAAATAGCACTGATTTTAAGGTGCAAACTACAAAAGTGAAACTACAACAGAATGTCTCCTTTAATTTGATTTTCAAGCTAAGTACGGATAATTAAGTACGAATTTCCCTTAACTTGGCATTAATCCACTAAGTGTAAGTAAATTCAGTCTTTATTTAGATAACTAGTATTTAAAAAAAAAATTCACAAACCAACAACTTTAATCCTTTTTTAAAGGTGCTAAAATTGACAGCTATTCTAGACCGGCTCCACATTTCTATTTCCCAAAGATCCACAGATAAGGTTTTCCATTACCTGCTAACAAATTTGGAGCCCAGAGATAAAATGGTGACAGTACTGTATCTGTATTTACAAATTTTGCATTTTATATCCATTCTCACATAGGTGGAAACTATTTAGAACAAATGAGAGAGGTAAAGATTTCAGATGGAGAGCAGTAAAAACATTTCGACTTATTACCTTCTGTGATTGTAGAGTTAGGGATATTATCACCTGCACCATAGCTGTAGAGGTGTCTCTTGGCCTGCTCGTAGAATACAACATTCCATTTGTCCCTATTTAGGAGAGACAGTCCCTATTTTGGGCCCAGACCCCTCCAACCCTCTTTTCTTTCCTAATGTTCATATTTTTAGAAGCTCCATATTGTTGGTGTGCCTGAGTGTATAACAAAGCTCCACAGCAATAATACGCCCAGTAATGTGTCTTTAAACTACAGTAAATCAATTGTTTAGAAATCAGTCTGTGTAAATAAGATACATTGTTCTTGGTTCAAATTACATTTTAGTTGCATACATTGTTATTAGCAAGTCCACTAAAATTTCACAGAACAGCTCTGCCCCTAGCCACACTCCCACTCATATCCTTAAAATTAAAGTGTCCCTCTGTCCATTTGAAATGTTGGCAGGTATGTAAAAAAGTCCTTTTTATATTACTATAACCTGCAAGAAGTAGTCCATTGAGGAAATTTAGTCAGTTTGCAGAAGATAATAAGATTCTGCCCTGACATGTACAGACTATGATGGTTGTCTTTAGGGAGCAAAACTTGGACAGAGTAACTTTCTTCTTGGGATTATTTTACTTTGTGGGCAATTAGAAGGTTTTAGAAGGCTAATGATGGCTGTCCCCAGAGGGCAATGTTAAGCCAGGAAATGTATTGGCAAAAAGGTATTTACTAGACTTGTGCACAAATCAGTTTCCACTTTGTAGAACAAATTCAATTCCTACCTAAGAATTAAAGGGACACTGTAGGCACCCAGACCAGTTTAGCTCATTGAAGTGGTCTGGGTGCAATGTCTCATCACCCTTGACCCTGAGCATGTATTTATTGCAGTTTTTATAAACTGTAAAAATTACCTGCTTGGGTCAACTCCTTCTCTATTTGTTGTCTACTAGAGAGCCAGTAGAGGGACTTCCGGGCTCGAAGGCTCATTTTGGTTGCCTAAATGACGCTGGAAGTCCTCACACTATGCATGAAGATTTCCAGCCTTACCGGAATCCCAATAGGAAAGCATTGAATAATGTTTTCCTATGGGGAAATCTTAATGTGAGCGCGGCCATTGCCAAGGGACATTGGCGCTGGACCTAGGTAAGTGACAGAAAGGGTTATTAACCCCTTCTGCACCACGGGGACGGGGGGGAGGGCTTGACAGAGGGGGAAGTTTGTTTTCCTGGCACTATAGTTAGCCTTTAATCAGTCTTGAGTCTTATAAGACTTATATCTGGTAAGACATGTATATGTTCTTATATTAAATGATGTGGTGGTTCTTACATCTTAGCATTATGAGCTGCACCTCTGCCTAGTTTTTGTACATTGCTTTGTGCCTTCCTGTGGTGGTATTATTATTATTGCCATTTATATAGCGAAAACAGACTCCGCAGCGCTTTACAATATTATGAGAGGGGGGATTTAACTATAAATAGGACAATTGCAAGAAAACTTACAGGAACGATAGGATGAAGAGGACCCTGCTCAAACAAGCTTACAGTGTTAGTTGCATAACAGTACCTGGGCAGGTTGGCTGCACTGGGCATCAAGCTCAGCTAACTATTTAGGTACTGCAGTTACCTGTCCACACTATTTTTCTTTTAGAAGCAATATATGTACGGTTACTGGGGTAAACTAGGGTTCCCCAACCCTGACCTTCAAGAAGTTGCATAGCGATCACATAACGATTACCATTTGTGCAAACTGAATAAAGTGTATATAACAATAAATTACCATAGGAACTACAACACAACACAGGGCACAGTTATTCATTTCAGTGATGCAGTGAGCAGCAGTGTAATACTGAAAGGCATAATAATTATTAATAATAAATAAAAACATTAAAATAATTAAAAAAACAACTGGGGTTTCCAGGACTCTATAATAATGGCTATGGGGTGTGATGAATGGCCCATACCCTGTCTTTCATCTCATTGGAAGCAGAGTGAATTTTTTCAATACTGGGACCCAGGAGATGCTCAGTCTGGTGGGATGTTCACCACAGTCATTTAAAAGAGTTTTAGGTAAAAATAGCCAAACTGGCATTTGGAATTTCCCTGGCTAGTTCCCAAAAATTCCAGGCGTACGGAATAATCTTGTCACTTTTATTCAACGTTATTGATAATGGATCTGTTTGGTAGACTCTTATGAACCCTTTGCCAGTTACTGGTCATGTTTTAACTGGCATAACACCCTATTCTGTTCATATAAACCCCTAAATCTAAAAATGTTCAACTCTTCAAAAAAAAAAAAAAAAGCAAAACAACCCTTTGCAACAAATTTCTTTAGGCTCTTGGCTTATCTGTATCACCAACTGCTCATTTCCTCAGGCTTTTAAGATCTCTCCAGCAGGCCTTCATTTCCTTTTGTATGAGTTTGTTTACATTTGTTTTGCCATGCATTTGTCATGTCTTTTGTATGCATTGTCCCAATTGCCCTGTCCTTAAGAATGCACTCTCTAAATATAAAGACTACTAATAATATCATTACCCCAGCCTCTTTTCTCCATGCTGTCTCCAACACAGTGTTAGAAACTCCGCCTTTAGCACATTTTGTTTCCAAACGTCTCTCCCCTACTGTTCACATCAAGGCCCTTTGGACAAAGGACATGTTCCATAAAGGATTATTAGGCCCCAAGCTTATTTTATCTTCTATTCATGAGCTTGGATTGCTCTTGTACAGTTCTTGGCTTGTAACACTGTCATGGCAGTTTTAGAGAATTAGCAGTTAGTTGAGAAATAGACAGTTAAGCAATAATTACACCAGTATTGGGTATTACTTGGCCATTAATTGATTAGGGTAAAAACATTAAACTCAATTTCTCACCCTGAACATCAACTCTGTTTTACCGCACACCTGGTGGAGTCTCTCAGATTCTCTGTCTGCATCTTTGCAAACTGTCCTTTCTTTCCTTGACATATTCATAGTCCTGTTTGTGGGCCCATCTCTTTTAAGGGGTGTACATGTGCACAAAAATGCCAAACACCCCTTTAAAGGAACACACATAGCATAGCTAGTTGAATTAGGAGGATCATTCCATTGGATTCCAAGAGGGTTGCTGTACTTTTAAAACTGTGCCATGCTTTTCTGTTTACTACACATTTACCATTTCCCAGCCTGGCAACAACCACATTTCGAGGCCTTACTGTGTTCCTACATGATTCTTTTGTCATGCACCCTTTTAGTCTAATGTTGATTCCAACTTGAGCTAACATATACCACTCCGAAACTAATGGCCCATCCCTGAACAAAGTCCATGTTACTTTGGCTTCTACTGTATACTGACAGGTTCTGACAATCTTCAGAGGTCTTAGACAATCTATAGTTTCTCCACATGTCATAGCATTTAGCATTCTTACCAAGGGTCCCTGCTTAGGGTGGGAAGTATATCTCTGGTCTTTTTCTGAGAACTAGCAGATTTCTTCAGAAATAAAACAGTAATGTATCTTACAGCATTGGGAAGCTGAAATCAGGTGCGCCTCTGATTGCAGAAGCAGCTGTGCTGCGGGAAAATGGAAGGGCTTGCACAGGCTGCAGACAAAATAAGTGCAGGTTTTGCAAGCTGTTTTTAGATATACCCCAAATAAAAAAAAAAGCATAAATAATGCAGTGCAGGCATATTTTCAATGAAGGTATATTTGCTAAATTGTGATAACAAAAACCCAAACATTTTGGGCAATGGAGTGTACCTTTAAGGCATGAACCTTCAGTATGTACTGCAGTTAATCAGTGTAAATTAAATGAGGATAGTAGTTCCATACCAACTTAAAAAAAGAAAAAAGCCAGAGAGGTTTTTTAGAGAGTGAATCAAATTGCCTTTCGGAGTCTCAGAAGCAGTAATTCTGTTTGGACTCAGTGACATTGAATTCATAGTTGAAAAAATGTCAGCTAGGCTTCCGGTTAGCTACTTTGGCCTTAAAGAATCACTGAAGCCACTCAGGCCACTTCATCTTAATGAAGAAGCCTGAATGTAGTCATGACTGGATTTACCCTGATTGGTGCCCCAATGCCAGTTTCCTTAATGTGCCCCAGCCCGTCATGTATGAAGCTTATTGTATGTAATTGAATGGATATGACTAGTTTGGGGTATGTGATTGGATGGATGAATGTGACTAGTTTGTGGTATGACTGTATGGTACTTATGACTAGGTGGGGAGTTGGATGGCAATAAGGGCAAGGCAGGTGGGGTTAGGTGACATGTTATGAGACCAAGTGTGTGAATGTGATAGGTTGAGTGGGTATGACTGAAAGGTGAGATAGGGCCACCTGACTGGATGTATAGAGGAATATGATCGATTCAGAGGATGTGGCTGATTGGATGGTCGAATGGCAATGTATACATAGAAGCATATTTGTGTGGAGTGTTAGTGAGTGCATGTGAATGATGGGTGTATTTGTGTAGAGTGCTAATGTGTGAATATAGTGCTGTGTTGTTATAAGAGTGCCAGTGTGTGGGGCGGAGCCAACTGTGGAACAGAGAGGACACGTTTTCCCCGAGCTCCGAGCCTGGCTCGCTTAAACGGCAATATATACCGTGAACGGACACCTCCAAAGCCTAACCCCAACACCAGAGGGGGAGTTAAAGAAAATGGGTCAGAAAAGCAAAAAACCCAAGAGCGATCGGACCTCGACAAGCCGAGATATCGGTGAACTCCTGAGGGGCGCCCAAAGGGCCGCATGGGACAAAATGGCGCTGGAAGGGGATGACTCCTCATACTCCTCAGAAGCCAACCCGCTCGACATCGTAGAGGAGATACCACTCGAGATACCCATGAGACCCGCAGCCAAACATCCAGCCCTGGCTGAACCCGTAACAGCAGCCCAGCTGAAAGACATGCTGGCTGAGCTTAGGGCGAATATAGCAGCAGATATGGCCTACTTCAAAACGGCCATTGAAAGCGCCACCTCCCGGATCACTCTCTTAGAGGCCACAACTAGTACCCAGGACTCCAGGCTAACCGTGGTGGAAAACCAGATTGCAGAACTGCAAAAGCAACAGCTGACAACCACCGACAGGGTGGACGCCATGGAGGACCAGAAAAGGCGCTACAACCTCAAAATCCGCGGCATCCCGGACTCGATAAGTCTAACTGACTTACCTCACTATGTCCGCCGACTGCTCACCACGCTGCTGCCACCCAAACAGGCCAAAGCGGTGAAACTAGACGGCCTATTTCGCCTACCAAAACCGCCTACAGCGCCCATGACTGCCTCCGCAGACCTTATCATACGATTTCAATCAATGTCGGATAGGGCCCTGCTGCTCACAGCCACAAGGGGGAAGACCCCAATGCACTTCGAAGGCTCATCCCTAACGCTGTTCCAGGATCTTACCCGCAACACCATCGCATGGCGAAGGTCACTGAGACCGCTGCTGAACATCCTTCAAGCGCAAGAGATCCAGTACCGCTGGGGAATCCCTAAGCAGATTCTATTCACTCACATGAATGCTGTTTACAGGGCCCGGACCTACGAGGAACTTGAAGCTCACCTACATAAGATCGGCATCATGGGACCGCAGAGAGAGGCCGGCTCAGGACTAGCACACATAGACCCCTCTGCCATCAAAGAATTCACCCCCCGAACGGGGCGACGCCTAGGTCAAGAGAGACTGACCTGAAGATTACTCTACGAGCAGCCACTCTCAGCTCACTGGCTGGGCTCCTCCTAACCACCACTGATGACCACTCGGACTTATAACCCTTAATACTGGTTTGAACTTTCTCTCTGTTCCCAAAATGCTTAAGTCAACGCTTTTGTTTTCTTTTGTTATTTTTTTTTTCTTTTTTTCTTTTCACTGGTTGACTGTTTAATATATGCTACAGGGATACTCCCTCTGACCTGAGAATACACGAACACGGACGAGCCTTTTCTCCCCTCCCTCCCCCCCCCCTCCGGGCTTCAACACCCTAGAGAATGCAGCCCGAGACTTACAACCGATCCCGGAGAGGTAACCCCAAACAGGGATACTTGAGACCCAACGACGCAACAGCACATACACACCCTGGGGACAACACTAAATGTATCTACTCATAAATTGCCTTACTTCACTCACCACACTTTTCTTACCCTGGACTCGACTCACCTGCCTTACATATACTTACCTACAAGACCAGCCGACATATGGGACGCCTTCTGGCCAACCCTTCTGATTAGCCACACACCGTACATGACAATAGCGGACAGAGGGCACCATATGGGCTGGGAATACCCTATAAATGATGTACTCTATGTATACGACGTCTTTAACCCAAAAATAACAGTGCAGCACATATAACCATCTCTGCTTGCCAATTGTCTATTATGGAAATGTATATGTTTATACCACTGCAATCTGTATACTCCCGGCTGCACTGTCAAAAATAAAGAATTAAAAAAAAAAAAAAAGAGTGCCAGTGTGTGCATGTAGGTGCATATTTGTGTGATGTTTTTAGTGTTCATGTGTAGGTATTTACTGTGTAGGTATAGATGTGTTGGTGCACTATGTTTCCAATTCCCATCTGCCCCTTTTTATCTTTCTCCACCCCTCTCAATTCGTTTATATATTTCTCTCACATATTTATCTCCCTCTTTCCTTAAATTTGCCTTCTCTCCATAACCCTCCCTTTCTCCAAATGTTCCCCTCTTCTTGTTCCCCATTTCTACACTTATTCCCTTCTTCTTTCATCCCTTCCCTCCCTTACTTGTTCCCTTCTTCTTTGTCCCATTCCCTCACTTGTTCCCAGGCCCGGACTGGCTATTAGGCATACCGGGCAAATGCCTGGTGGGCCGCGATGGCCATGGGCCGAGGCCAACAGGGGAGATGAAAAGATCTCCCCTGCCGGCCCATGCAGAGCCGGCACTATCCCAGCGCCAGCCCCGCTATGTGCCTTCATGGCCGGCCCACAGGCCGCCGGGTGGGGAGGGAGACAGGAGAGGACCCGGGGAGCTCTGGCTTGCAGCTCCGTCGGGTTCCTCTCGTGGGGTCGGAGCAGTGCTGCGGTTACCATGGCAACGCCCTGATCTCGCAAGAGCGAACTCTAGCCCCGCATTCTAGAGTTCACAGTCACCACTGGGACCACCAGGGATGGCTGCACGGTCCCCCCTCTCAGGCAAAAGTTAAGAAGGGAGGGGGGGATACAGTGCTTTTTAAATAAAAATAAAAATATATATAGTTACATTAATCTTTCCTCACCCCCCCCCACACACACACACACAATACCTCCAAACATATTTACACACACACTCACACAGCACCCTCTCACACACACAGCACCCTCTCACACACAGCACCACCTCCACACACACATAGCACCCTTCACACACTGCACACCTCACATACATGCACAGCACCCTCACATACACACACAGCACCCCTCACACACTGCACTCTGTATGGATCATGCCCATACAGTCTCACTGCTCAATTCTCTGCCATTTAGGAGTAAATAGCCCTAGCCACACCACCCTGCATGTGACTTATAGAGCCTGCCTAAACACTTCCTGTTAAGAGAGATGTAATGTTTACACTTACTTTATTGCACAGTCTGTTTAATTTAAAATTTCTGCTGCTCTGGTAACAACCTGCTAGGAGCATCCTGTGTTTGCTTAAAGTTAAATTTACAGATCAGGAGATAAAAATGTCCAAAGTAACCCCTTAAGGACTGAGCCACATGTACATGTTGTGATCAAAACAAAAACTTGAATTTGCGCTATATGTCTGTTCAGGCGTAATTCACCTCTTTCATATTATGCGCACCCACACTTTATTCAGGGGAAACAGGGCTTTCATTTAACATCAAATATTAAGGTATGAAACAATTTAATATGAATAAAATATTTTAAAAATGGGAAAAAATAAGAATTTTATAAAATGTTTAGTTCTATGTGACATTCTAACTGTGAGTGTCATAAAACTGCTTGCTTTACTGAATAAAATACTCATATTTGTATTAAGCGATGTCTCACGTGTAAAACAGTACCCTCTATGTACAGGTTTTATGGTGTTTTGGGAAGTTACAGGGTCAAATGTAGCATGTTACATTTATCAGTTTTCTCACATTGAAAATGTTGCCTTTGAGACTGTATGGTAGCCCAGGAATGAGAATTACCCTCATGATGGCATACAATTTGCAAAAGTAGACAACCTAAGGTATTGCAAATGGTATGTCCTGTCTTTTTTAGTAGCCACTTAGTCACAAACACTGGCCAAAGTTAGTGTTAATATTTGTTTGTGTGTGAAAAATGCAAAAAAATTATTTGAACACCAATTTTGGCCATTGTTTGTGACTAAGTGGCTACTAAAAAAGACTGCACATACCCCATTTGCAATACCTTGGGTTGTCTACTTTTGCAAATGGTATGCCATCATGGGGGTAATTTTCATTCCTGGGTGACCGTACGGTCTCAAAGGCAACATAACCAACCTGGCGAATTTCAATGTGAAAAAACTGAAACACAAGCCTTATATTTGACTCTGTAACCCCATAAAACCTGTAAATGAGTGGTACTGTTATACTCGTGAGACATCACTGAACACAAATATTAGTGTTTCAAAACAGTAAAATGTGTCACAACAATTATATTGTAAGTGTAAGTGCCATTTGTGTGTGAAAAATGCAAAACATTTCACTTTTACACTGTTTTAACTTTATTTCATTTTATTTCCAGGCAGCAGGGGGAGTACCTGTCATTACAGGCACTCCCCCTGCTGGCAATGCCTTGGACAGCTATGCCATCCATGTGATCGTGAGGTCCTCGCAAGGACCTCGCGATCACATGGCCCATGGGGGCCAAAGAGGATGCAAGTGGACTCCCTGGGCTCCCAGGTAAGTCCCCATACTGTGATCGCCGGCATGGGATTGCCGGTGACCGGGTAAGTAGAAAGGACGGCTTGGGCGTTCTATGCCACCCTCCGGCGTTTAGAGCCGGTTCCTTAAGGACGGCATAGAATGCCCGCCGTCCTTAAGGGGTTAAGATCTGATTTAAAATTAAACCATTGTTTTCATGAAGGCTTTATCAGTCACAGCCAGGGAAGGCATGGCTAGAGCTGCATACACAGAAACAAAAATGATTTAACTCCTGAATAGCAAAGAATTAAGTATGGGTATTTGTGTTCAGTGAAGTCTCCCGAGTACAACAGTACCCCTCATGTACAGGTTTTATGGTGTTTTCAAAAGTTACAGCGTCAAATATAAGGCTTGTGTTTCATTTTTTTCACATTAAAATTCGCCAGATTGGGTACGTTGCCTTTGAGACCCTATGGTAGCCCAAGAATGAAAATTACCCCTATGATGGCATACCATTTGCAATAGTAGACAACCCAAGGTATTGCAAACGGGGTATGTCCAGTCTTTTTTAGTAGCCACTTAGTCACAAACACTGGCCAAAATTGGCGTATTTTACCTTTTTCACACACAAACAAATACTAAGGCTAACTTTGGCCAGTGTTTGTGACCAAATGACTACTAAAAAAGACTGGACATACCCCATTTGCAATACCTTGGGTTGTCTACTATTGCAAATGGTATGCCATTATGGGTGTAAAGGCAACGTAACCAATCTGGCGAATTTCAATTTTAAATGTAACGTGCTATATTTGACCCTGTAACTTCCCAAAACACCATAAAATCTGTACAATAGGGGTACTGTTTTACACGTGAGACTTTGCTGAATACAAATATGTGTATTTTATTGCAGTAAAAGCAAACAGTATTATGACATTGACAGTTAAAATGTCATGTAGAACAAAAAAAATCAAAAAAAATCTTATTTTCTCCCATTTTTTTCATATTAAATTATGTTTCATAGCTAAATATTTGATATTAAATGAAACCCCTGTTTCCCCTGAATAAAATGATATATAATAAGGGTGGGTGCATTTACTATGAAAGAGGTGAATTATGGTTGGACAGACATGTAACGCAAATGCCAGGTTTTGTTTACATTTTGTTTCGTTCACAACGTGTACATTTGGCTCCGTCCTTAAGGGGTTAATACCTATATTTTACTAATAGGACAAGTGTTTTTCCTAATTGTTAATCATATCTCTGACTTTTTTGAAATGTAATTTCTTTAAGACACTTTTACGGACACCGCACTCAGATTTTGCATGGGACTCTATGCGTGCATTATAAAATCTCTTTTTGGTAGTAAGACTAGTTGCTGGTTGTTCACTACCTATGTGCAGAAGTTCACACTGTGTTCTTATCTGTTATAAGTTGAGGTGAACACAACTGGTCACATCTTATAGTAGCAGAACAACAAACAATAGTCTATGGATATCATGCCAATTAAATATGGAAGTTCTCTGTGATCTAAGTCCAATTATACTCTGCAAGTAATATAGCAGCCACACAGCCAGAACATCAGAGGAATTAGAGGAGGACGTTAATCAAGGAAGTGACCCATTATTTTACATTGCATTTAATAGAAATTAAAAATATCCCCAAAAAATAAAATAGAAATCTAAACTAATCAATGGTAAAGAAGATACTCACATTGAAGTTTATCTACAATAAATTCTCAGGCTTTAGATTTCCAGCAGTTAGCTCTGCCATGATGCGAAAATGATCTTCCAATCAGGATGCTCCAATAACTTTCCATGACACGTTTCAAAGAGTTGACTTTATACAACAAATCCCTACCCAGCCAGGTTTTATGGACATTTTAGTTCAGTTACATTTGATTCATGAAAGTAGGTAGCTGAACTATGAAACTTTTGCTATGCTTTTCCAATAATTATGTTATTAGGGAAACAATGAAATTTAGGAGGAAGCACTATAAAGGGATCAATGACATCACATATACAGGTACATTGAACAACAATAAGGAAATATTTCAGAATGGGGGTGATAGGACAGAGAAGGCAAAGTGATGATATGGAATGCTGTGAAACAGTGTAAAATTCATGAAAGTGCTGTTGGTTCCTTGAGTGTCCCTTTAAAGTGTCAGATTTACAGTTAATATTCATGGAACAATTCCATGCAGTCTTTTATCGTTCCAAGATCAATAAAATGAATTCCATTGTGTATCAATAATAAAATCGTCTATACTACATAGTAACTTAGAATAGTTTAAAGATATGTCCAAATTAGTGACATAATTTTTACTTATGTAGGCTGTACATGTCACATCTTAACTGCATTACCGATTAAAGAAATCCAATACCAAATATAATTTATATGAAATATAATATTTTAAGAACTATCCCCAAACATTTAGTTTGAAATAAAGTTCTTCGTGGACCTTGCCAGTAAAACAGTCTCTCCTAAGCACACAGTAACGCTTTGTTAACTAACAAGAATTAACAATAGATTTTCCCAGCATGAATGTACTCACAGTGAGTCTGATCTGTCTTCATTAAGATGTATTTTACATTCATTACTTTCCCCCAAATAAACAAGTTTAATCCTCCACTTAAAAGTGATAGAGTTAACAGCCATTTCAGACTGGCCCCGCATTGCTATCCCCAGAACCATCCCTTTAGATAAGGATCTTATATGACTTGCTAACAAATTTGGAATTGGGAGATAAACTAGTTTCAGTACAGTATCTGTTGTCACAAATGTTACAATTTATAACCCTTCTCAGGTAGGTGGAAACTATTTTGAAAATTTGGGAGCAGTAAACGGTTTAAGTGAAGAACAGTAAAACAATTTGCAATTACTGCAAACAATGATGGTAGGAACAGAGATATTACCAACAGGGCATGGGTATACTGATATCTCTTTACATATCATTATAAGATCTCCTATGTGAATGTTTCCAGATAAGAAAACTAGGTGGAACCAGGGGAAATGAAGCAGAGCCACGACTCAGCTCCTATTTGCACCATTGCATCTAAAACAATTTGCCATCTCTGACACACAGCAGGATCTGCTATCTTGTATCTTAGTCCGCCATGTGATTGCATACTGAGTCACGGGGGTCTGTCTATGTTATCCAGGGCTCATTTGCAGTGGATAAAATGGAAATTAGTGAAAAGACTTGTGCAGTGTTTATCTTTAAAAAAAAAAAAAAACAACTAAAAAAACATGCTGTTTATTGAGATAGATATCATGTAAAATCCCTAGGTTGCAGAGGGAAACCTACCTAGAATAAATCTCATTATCCCAGTACATCATTCCGGCCCTGTTACACTCTAATGGCTGTACCTAGGCACCTAGAAATAAATGGAGCCATTTAAATTACGATTCCTGTAGATCGCTTAGTACAAGCATGTTACATGGTCTCTTACCATGTGTCAATTTGACGGTGTAACTTTCTACAGTTTGAATATATTTTAAATATTATTACATAGGGGTTTATACATTAAACTGGAAAACATGGAGAATTATATACCTAAACTGCTCAATATAGGCCAAAATAAGCCAAGATGGCATTATAGTTGTATTTTTTTAGCTCAAATATTTTGCCCATGATTTAAAAGACTTTATTATATATTTACCACAATTCTCTGTTTCGTGAATGAATGTCACTTTAAACAGTTTCAAGCAGGAACCTTGACAAATATATAATAGCATTACAGGTATCCACTGATAAGTAAAAATACAACTGTATAATGGTTACGATTTTTGCAATTTTAAAAAAAATGTATTTCTCCAATGTGTGTTATCTAGGGGCCACATATTAGAGGATTTGTGCTTTTGGTTATTTTATCTTTTTATGTTTTTTTTAGTACTCACTCATATTGGTTTTGTAAGTGCCAGTAAGGGCCAGATGAACATTTTAATAGGGCAATCTGGGAAGCGAAACATTTTTTTTAAAATTTATACAATGGTTATGCACCTGAGTAAATGTGTGTTTTTTGTTTTTTAATCTGGAAAAATGTGCAAACAGGCAGTTTAAAAAGGTTATTAAAAGTGGCACTAACATTTTTTAAAACAGAATCCTTTTGAAAAAAGTCACAAAGAATTTTAAATTGAGCCCTATATCTAACTGGAAGCCAATGCAGGGACTGACAGAGCGGGGAGGCATAAGAGGTGCGAGCAGACAGGAAAATGAGCCTCGCCGCCGCATTCGTTATAGATTGCAGCAGTGCAATCTGGGAACATGTAAGACCACAAGGGTATTGCAGTAGTCAAGGCGAGAGAGAACAAGAGCATGGACCAGCACCTTAGCCGCATCCGGGGTTAAATAGGGGCGGATGCGCGCTATGTTTTTGAGATGGATTTGGTGATTGATTGGACATGAGGGGTGAAGGAGAGGTTGGAGTCAAAAACAACACCCAGGCAGCAAGCCTGCAAGGTAGAGGTGATGGTAGCATCGTTGACTTGGAGAGAGACAGACACAGGAGTAGTAACACTTGAGGGAGGTAAGACCAGAAGTTCTGTTTTGGACAGGTCGAGTTTAAGTAAGTGAGCAGCCATCCAGTTGGAAATCGAAGTGACACAGGCGGAGACATGAGTCAAGATGGGCGGAGAGAGATCATTAGAGGACAGGTAGATTTAAGTGCCATCCGCTTAGAAATGATAACGGAAGCCAAAGGAGCTGATGAGTTTACCAAGGTAGGCAGTATAGGTAGAGAACAGTAAGGGAACCAAGGACAGAACCTTGGGGGACGCCGACAGAGATTGGTTGGGGGGAAGAGGCAGAGTCAGAGAAAGAAATACTGAAAGAGTGCATTAGGAGAGAGCAGTATCCCGTAGACCAAAATTACAGAGAATGCGAAGAAGCTGTCAAAGGCAGCAGAAAGATCAAGGAGAATTAGGACAGAGTAATGGCTGCGAGATTTAGCAGCAATTAAATCGTTGAATACTTTGGTCACAGCTGTTTCGACAGAATGACCAGCGCAGAATCCAGAGTGAAGGGGGTCAAGCAGAGAGTTGGATTCGAGAAAGTCAGTCAGTCTGGTGTACACAACTTTCTCGAGGATCTTGGAGGCAAATGGTAGTAGCGAGATAGGGCGGTAGTTGGATGGGGAGTTGGGGTCAAGGCTGGGCTTTTTCAGAATTGGGGTTACAGTTGCATGTTTGAAGAGTGAGGGAAATGTGCCAGAGGAAAGGGAGAGATTGAGAATTTTAGTGAGCGGAAATAAAATCAATATGCTCTTCCTCTATAGAAACAGTGACGGCTGACTGCTTTACTACAGGCCTTGCAACTGGTAGCATATAAGCACAAGTGCATTTCATATAGACAAAGAGAGACACTTTCATTTTAGGGGTGTGAGTTGGGGTGTGGTCAAGGGCGGGCTATTCTGAGAAATTCTAGGTGATTTACTAATAGCAATTTAAGCAACTAAAATGTATTTTAGAACAAGAGCAGTGTACTGTATCTTCTTTACACAGACTGATTTCTAAACACATTTATTGTAGTTTAAATACACATTACTGGGAGTATTATTGCCATTATACACTGAGGCACACCTAGAATACCAAGCTCCTAAAAAATAGGGACAATAGAATGGAAAAGACAAAGTGAGTTGGGCCCAACATAGGAACTGTTCCTCCTAAATAGATAAACTTTGGAGGTACACAAGTTGCACATTATGGTTAGATTGCAAAGCCTTTTTAAAAAGGTGATATTTGAAGGAGTACTTGCAAATGGAGAGGAAAGGAGAAAGTAAATGTTTTCTGGTTATGAGTTAAGGTGAGGATAGCCAGCTAGCCAAAGACAGCAAGATCAACCTTAAGTAATTGATGCCAAAAAGGTTAAAATAACACTATAGTGTCAGGAATACAAGCATGTATTTCTGACACTATAGTTTGACAACTGCAATTTGCAATTTTCGCCATGGAGAGTATAAAGGCAGCAGCCCTGGAGAGCATAGAGGCGGCCGCCCTGGGGTGCATGGAGGCTGGAACAGCACGCGAGTTAGCAGTGATCTTCCTGCAGCTCCTCTCTGCTCCCTTGTGCTGTGTAATGATGTAATGATGTCATTCTGGCCCCGGCAGCACTGCAGACAGTGTGGGGGAGCAGAGAGGAGCTGCAGGAGGATCACTGCTCCCTCGCACACACTAATAGCAGCCCCACTGGACCCCAGGGAAAGTCCACTCAGCTCTCCCAAAGGTAGGGAGGCTGGGTGGATTAGAATTAAAAATATAAATGTGTCAGTGTTACAGAGTGTGTGTGTGTGCATATATATATGTCTCTGTGTGTGTGTGTGTATGTGTATATGTCTGTGTGTATATGTGTGTGTGTATTTGTATATGTGTATATGTGTGTGTCTCTGTCAATGAGTGTGTGTGTGTGTGTTTGTCTGTCTGTCAGTGTGTGCGTGTGTATGTGTCAGTTTGTGTGTCTGTTTAGGTACCTGCCCCCCTCCGATCACATGATTGGTGTTTTTTCCCAGGCCGTGCTGGCTTCGCCATTGCTTGTCCCGCCTCCATAGCTGAGATATTAATGATCTCAGCTAACCCAATGCTTTCCTATAGGAAAGCATTGGGAGGATATTATGCATATTCTCTATGAGTAACATTCAGCGCCTCCATGCGGAGCACTGACGCAAGGACTCTCTAGTGGCTGTCTGAGTGACTGTCACTAGAGGTCTTAGTAGGCAGCAATGTAAACACTGCCTTTTCTCTATAAAGGCAATGTTTACATTGAAAAGGTTACAGGGACAGGCTATAGGAACCAAAACAACTACATGAATCTGTTGTGGTTCTGGTGACTATAATGGCCCATGAAAAACTGGCTCCTAACTTTTTTAGCTGGCTCCTAGATTCCAAACAAATTTGTTAAGCCCTGCTTTACAGTAAAAACAATAAAGCTGTTGTATTCTCTCCCTAAAGAGGTTGTCTTATCAGATTCTATAGGTAGGTTTAAAAAAGGCCTGGATGTTTGTTTATTTTTTGTAAGCAATATTAGGACAGATTTTCAGTAGTTGCAGAAAATAAACCCTTGAAGAGTGTCCATTCAGCTTATATTATTTTTGTTTTATTGGTGCAATCACAGGCCTCTAACATTTATTTTGTATTTACATATATATGCTATATCATTCATTGTCACTGATTCATTAGATGGAAAGTTGATTGGAATGACTAGAGTAATTTGACATATTAGACAATAATAGTTGAGCTGGAAAATATATCTGCTTTTGAATAATTTGTCCCATTCCCTGTTTAGTTGCTATCAATTGTTAAATTAGTGAATATTTAAGAAAAGATTGGCAAAGTTATAGGTTGATTCTAAAATCCAGCTATTTTTCCAGTACAGAGATTTTGGCCTAACGTTTACAACTCTCTTCTAGATTCTCCACAATTTTCAGTTTATTGAATATCCTCAGCTCTTTTCCAGTAGACATATTGTGAGAACCCGGAACATTACTTGTCCTTTAGTAATGGGATGTTAACTATTGCTCTAGGGCAAGCTGCCCATTTTATTATTACTCTTTCTTATTTACTTATTGCCACATATTCCACAGCCCTGGATAAGTTCTTAAACTCTTAATTATGTGCAATGTGGTTACGGTGATGTACATCCTACAGGAATGATTTCCTGTAAAACAATCTGTCAATTAGATTCTGGAAATATCATTTAAATACCAGCAACATTGCTTTAGGGGATATCTCACTAGGTAGGTCCTTTCATGGAAATGTTTTTTTTCTCTAAAATACATTCATACATCTTTTTTTCCAATTGGTTGACATGTCCTCCTCCTATTCATTCACAGTTGTCAGCCAGAGAGTCTCTGCTCAGCTCTGTATGATAAAAGATCCCCTACTGTTTGAAATAAGTGTTCATCTGTGCCCCTACTATGATAGCCCTGAGTCATCTGGGTTGACAATTATGCCACTTTTTGGACTCTCTATCATAATTTGCCTTGGAATCTGGCACTGACACCACTAGGAATTGGCAGGAACTTAAAAAAATTATATCATGATTTACAAACGTATGACATTAATGTAAATGATGAGCTCTGTTTAATTAAATGTTTGCTTAACCTCAAATGAATGTATCATTCAACATGACAATGGTAAAAAAAAACATTGTGGGCACATAGGATGGTTGTAGGAGAAAAAATGGATTGACTTCTCATTCAATTAAATGATTTTTGTGCAACTAATATGTAAAATGCAATTGCAAGGTAAGGATATTATTACAAAAAAAGACATCCGAAAGTATATTTTATAAATAAAGTCTCTACTCTTCGTGGTTTGTAAATGAACATAGATTGATTAAGTAACATATTTGCACGCCACGCTTGTACATACATATAACCTGTGCCCTTATCAATCACACTTTTCTCATTATTAGTTGGATTATAAAACTGTATACAAAATTATTTTGTGACAATCTTGTGTTGAGTGGATTAGTTCTACTTTTTTTATTGACAGGTGTGTCATATTGTATTAGTATTTTCTCTCATTAATGTTTTTGCTTCCTTTGCACGTTAAACGTTATACATTGTTTTACATAATAATTTATATATATATTTTTTTTAAATGCCTACTCCATTCTATCAGGTTTACACACTCAAGTTGCTGCCTTAGCTTCAACAGAAAGTTCACAGCACCTGGATCTCCTGTTGGTATTCCTGTATCTTGCTTGCAGCATAATATTTCCCAGCAAACATCTCAGAATGTAAAAGCTTTGCACTGTTTGCCACACTTTACCTAAATCATCAAAATCGAGTCTCTTTTTTAAACAACCTGGGCCCTAACTAGAGTTTTGCAGAAACTCTATTGAAAGATTCCCAGTGTAAACCAGTAAGTTTCACTTCATTTAATTTACATGAAATGTCCAAACCAGGCAAAACAGTACAAGAATAAGAGCTCGAAGTTCTGGCATTTGCTGAAAATACTCCAGTTGTACAGCGTCTGCTGCAAGCACTCACTAAACCATGAAGTGGCTCAACCAATCATACTGCTTTCTTAATTTTCTGTATCACTGTTCAACCTAATCATCCATACATAGTTCTTTAGAGGCAAAGAACATAATGTGTGTCCTGATATGTTTACAGTGGCGTACACACAATCCATGGGGCCCCGGTGCGAAACTGATCCATGGGGCCCCTCCCATCTCTCCCTCTTCCCCCCCTGACAGACACACACACATACATACATACATACAGACACACATACATACAGAAACACATACATACACACAGACACATACAGGCAGACATACACACAGACAGACACACACGCACACAAGACACACATACATACAAACAGACAGGCACACAGACAGACACATTCACATACATAAAGACCAACACACAGACACACACACACACAAGACACATACATACGAAGACACATACATACATGCATACACACAGACAGACAAACATACACACATACATACAGACAGACACATACACGCACACAAGACACACATACATACAAACAGACAGGCACACACACAGACAGACAGACAGACACACACACATTCACATACATACAGACCAACACACAGACACACACACAAGACACACATACATATGAAGACACATACATACACACATACACACAGACAGACAAACATACACACATACATACAGACAGACACATACACACACACAAGAAACACATACATACAGACAGGCACAAATACATACGACACACACAGACAGACACACACACATATATACAAAATGTTTAAGTCACCCTCCTGTTTCCTGAACCTTTTAGGTGCAGGAGGGTGACTTTCCCTGGGTTCCAGTGGTAGCTCAGGTTGATGGGAGTCAGAGATCCCACTCTGACTTCCTCCCGCGCGGGCTCGGTGTGATTGCTGGGATGAGTGACCGGGGCAGTCACTTCCTCCCATGGTGTGATGTCATCCCATGGCGCGACCCGGCCCACTGAAAATCCATAGCCATCGGGTGGCCATAACAGCATGGGCCACCCGATGGACCTCTTGAACAGCGGCCTCAGCGGTTTGCCCTGTGGGCCAGGGCCACAAAACATGATGGCAGGCATCCGGTAGCGGGGGTCCGCAGGGCGGCCGGGCCCCCTGGAGTGACGGGCTTGGTCGCAGCTGCGACCCCTATATGTATGCCACTGTGTGTTTACATGTAGTGAACAATACTTTAGAGTTTTTCTATTGGGAAACACAAAGACATACAATCAAGTTCTTGTTTAGAAGTTGGTTTCATCAACTTTAGTTTCCTGTGATCACCTCGGTGCCATAACTTTCTACAAGAATGGTTTGCTATCTTCTATATTCCCTTTAAAGCCATTTCTCATAAGACTCTTCTCACTGTTAAACTTATACGTTGGTGCCAGTTAACTCTGCCAGACGCTGAGCAAGTGTTTTTCTGGGAATTGTTCTACCCTTCAGAACTATTCATCAGATGCAGACAGTTTTATTGGGTATTCTGCTATGTTATCTGCATTCAGATGTCTTAATGTTTGCTTCAGCCTTGTATTTTAAGATAGGCCACATAATATACAGACCTGTTTTAAATACTTAAGGTATTTTCATAAGGTTGTGTTATATTAATGTGTCAAAGATTTTAATATCATGTCTACTAACCTCTAGTTACCAAGTTACTCTGCTTGCGTTTGTAAGGTCTAGAAAATAAAATTAAATGTAGACATTCCCACCACTGTATTTTATTCTATACTGGAACTGAGCGCCTTCATGATAGCTCTCCGTCAATCGTTTTTATAAGCTCTGCCTTTTTCATTGTTACTGTTTCTCCTCCTCCAATGCAATGTGTGTCCTGACTGTGCCAGGACTGACCTGGATTATTATATTAATTGCTATATCTTTAATACGCACATAAAAGAAAATGGAGTGTCATATGAAAAGCAAATGCAAGTTATAGGTGATTTTCAAAGTTTTATTTAATGATGTAATTTACTGAGAATTCTCATTTTCCCTGTATCAAAGTATTATTTTACTTCTGTCGATATCACATTTTATTTATTGTTTGATTTTTTTATTTTTATTTTATCGGTAACCATCATTAAAGTTGTGAAATTTGTGCTGTTCTTCTAAGATGGTTAAAAACAGTAGTTAATAAGATATCTCAAGTAGCTTGGCCTTCGATGAATCCCTGCTCTGGTCACTCGTCTCATGCAGGTTTTAGCTCACTTGTGCCGTTACACAGAGAACCTTAGTCTGTCACACATCAGAACGATCCCACCCATAACGGCAGCCCAGATCCAAAATGCTGGCAGGTCCCTTCTGTATGAGAGATATAGCAAAACCAGACAATCATTTCTGCCTTCATTGGGCCTCATTAGTGAGGTGTAGCTGATTACATTATAGCCGTCTCTCCAGTTTGACACCTCAATTCTGTTCTTAATTGCATAATAGTCTTGCAAAAAATGACCCATTATGTATTTTAAGAAACAATAAGTAGATGTGTAAGGAGACCTGCTAGACACCCAGGTTTGTAACACTTCATGTAATGCATATTATTGCTATGATATAGTGACACTTATTTAGAATACAATACATTCAATACACATGTAACATACACATATTGGATCCTCATTATATACAGTTACTGTTTTATTTTAGTAAATATACTGCAGTGGGAGAGGCTCATTACTGATGTGCCATTCCTGAAACCTTACCCTCCAGAAATTTTTAAATATGCATGCCCTCTTTTTATTCATCTACTACTGATACAGTTCTGACTATAATGAAATAAAGGATTTCATTGAAATGGCAAACCAGAAATATGTCTTCGATGTAAACTGAAATGCAATATAGGCCAGCACAAACCAAAACCAAAATGTATTATGTACTGTACTGAAATTTAACTTGATAATCTACTTACTGGCCACACTTGTTTACTCTGTTTTCTGTCAAACTGTTTTTAGATCTATCTGTCTATCCATCCATCCATTTGTGTCTGTCTTTCTACCTTTGGCTCCCATTAATCCTCAAACATTAAAAATAACATACTTTGAAGAAAAACATGTTTTACAAGGGAAACTATAGTGCTAGAAATACAAAGTTCCTAACACTTTAGTTCCCTCTGCCCCCTTCTCCCTTGCGGGCCCTCCATTTAGCGCTAAAAGGGTTAAAAACTCTTTTGTCACTTAACTGATTCCAGTGCCGATGTCCCTTCGTGCTGGTTCAGGCTCCTTCTCCGCTCCTTCTTCAGTGCTTTCCTGTGGGGTTTTAGCTGACGCTGGATGTCTTGATGCAAAGTGTGAGGACGGCCAGTGGCATTTAGTAGACCTTAAGTCAGCTAATGACCCTTAAGCACCTCTAGTGGCTGTCTAGTAGACAGCCACTAGAAGTGGAGTTAACCATGCAAAGGTAATTATAGTAATTTCTCAATAACTGGAATAATTACAATTGTATTATTAAGGGGACAGGGGCAGTGCACCCAGGCCATTTAAATAAGATGAAGTGGTCTGGGTGCCTATAGTGTCCCTTTAAAGACTCGAGCATAGGTATATTAATATATCAAAATCTCAGTGAAAGTTGAAAGGAGAACAAATCTTGAAAACACAGTAGGTATGTTTGTTTTATTGTAGCACTGACAGGTGTGCATAGCAAGTTACAGTTTACTGTATTTTGCGAAGTAAGTGAGGTAAGTGCAGGACTTATACTTTGTGAGATAAGTGAGGTGAGGTAAGTGCAGGACTTATATTAGGGGCATTAAACAAATGTTAGAATGAGATTACCACAATAGCAATTCAAATAAATAAGATCAAAGTATTCAGCAATGGAGAATATTACGTTGCTTTTATAGAAATATTTAGGAGTTCACTAAACAGTGAATTATAGTGGATTGAAAACTGAATTGTAATTAGAGACCAAATTTTGTAAATTTAAAAATGTTATCTAAATAACCAATAATCTCAGCAGCGGGCTATTTAATCAGATTTTGCAACCAGTAAATGCATCCTTTATTTGCTTCCAGTCCAATAAATGAACCTTGTTTTGCCTTATTTGCCAAAACTTTAGACAAAAATAGCTGATATTCGAAGTATTCACCATGTAAGTTATAGTTTCAGGTTGACTGTTATTATACGGAATATTTAAATTTGTTTTTAATTTTATCACACTTCATTGCCTAGGGGATAAACCATATTGTATAGTTAAATTTATTTTTTTTCCGACTGTTGAATACATTTTACCTATAATTGCATGTGTGTGTGTGTGTGTGTGTGTGTGTGTGTGTGTTATGTATTGTTGGTTTATGGATAGTCTTAAGACCAGGAGGCACAGCCCCCAAAATGTTAAATGCCCAAAGAAGGATCCTTGTTTTGGGGGGTGTCTGTGGTATGACATAACCCAGAGTTTTTTGTGACCTGTTGCTAGCTATTAATGTAACGGGTTAAGTTATTTGAAAGCTTGTTTGAGCGGAGCCTTTGTCACCTCTTCTTCCTGTTTGCTTAATTTGTTTTTGTGTATAATACACTCATTGTATAGCATTAAGGAATATGACACAATATAAATGAAACTAATAATCTAAGAATTAGTAATTTTCTACACAAACTAACACTAATACATTTACTGCAGCTTAAATACATTATTTTAGGTTTATCTCCTGTGAAACCCAGTGTTGCACTAGCATACAATAAAATGGTATTGGTATGATGACAACCGTAATATAATGAGTAATCCTAATTGATCCTAAATGCAAGATTAGTTGGGGAAATAATAATTTTTTTCAATAATCTTTGCACTTGTATCATCAGAATATGTGAGTGAATGTATCCTCTTTTATATATATATATATATATATATATATATATTTTTTTTCTTGCAATATCAATGTTGTATAAGTTGTTTATTGTAGTGGTATTTTTATTATTCAAGAACCCCTGATTGGGCTTAGTATAGTTCTATGCCTATGGTTTTCATTTAAAAAATAAAAAAATATTAAATATTACTATTAAAGTTAACACAATAAAATAGATTAAAATGTATATATATATATATATGTAGAGATTGTAGCCGTATTAGTCCAGTGATGTAGATGTACATATATACATACATATATTTTTTACATATTTGTATATATTCAATATGTTGGCTCTTACCAAGCATTTTTAAATGCATGCATAACAGTATGTGAATGCATATATAATATACTACAATATAATATGTATGAATGTATGCCTGCATATTTCTATGTGTGTATATGCAAATATATTTATTTATTATATATATTTAAAATAAATTGTTAAAATAAACCATATTGCTTAAGAGAAAAGGGCTTAGTCTATGGTTATGTTGTATAACATGAATTAAATAACAGTTGCGTTCTAAATCATGAATAATCATGGCATGCAGTCAGGGGATATTGACATGTAATTTCAATGATGTGGGGATGCTTCTAATAAATAAAATTATCCATAATGCAAGAGGAGACTATTTCGCTAAAGGACTGACCAACGCACGTCTATCATTAAATTGAAAATGTCTAATATAATTAAAATTATTCACTGGGAATTCCATTACATAAACTGTAGGTAACTTGCATTGTCTTTTGAAGTGTAATAGTAGGTGTCTCCTTTAAATGTATTGGCCAATCAACTCCTCATTTACAGAAAATTACTGCTGAACAATAGAAAGTCCCCTGCCAGTCCTGGATGTGCAATAAAAGCATCAGAGATTTTTCATTCCCCTGTTAGTCTTGCATACTTGCTGGCGATACACTTTCTTCGTGTCCAAGTATCCTGTGGACTTGTACACCTGGGAAATACCATAGACCTTAACACTCAAATCATATTGGATATATTGTGACTTGGAAATATTTCTAACCATGATTAAGAAGCTGATCATCTTTAAAACCTTTCTAATTTTTTACCCAATTTTTACTACATCGGCATGGTAAATTTCAATACCTTTTTTTTCAGAATATAAATATTACTAAATGATTCGTAGATAGGAACCTAAAAATGACCATTATGTATCTATTTTTGTCTTTGCAGGTCAGTCAACAATTTTTTGATGACAGGGCCCAAGGTAATGGAATATTCATTTTATATTTAAGCAGTGTACAAACTTTTATACATTTCTAGATCACTTGTAAGGGCTAGATTTTCATGTGATATATTTTATTTTTATTATAAAAAGGCGTATTTGACTTATTCTACGAGTGTGGCAGTTGGAGCACAAAGTGGGATTGAAGAATGTAAATATCAGTTTGCTTGGGAGAGATGGAATTGCCCAGAACATACAATTCAACTACCATCTCAAAAAGGACTTAGAAGTGGTAAGTCTTGTTTTATTATGTTTTAGTTTATCACTTATTATAATATATACAGCACTAAACATGTTTGTTGGTGAATCAGTTTAAGCTGTTGCTTACTTTTTTATGTTATACAGGGTATAAATATGGCATAGTATAAATATGATTTTGGAGTATTTATTATGTAGTATATAAATGTAGAATACAACATGCCACAAACTCATGTTTGAAATTGGCATTTATTGACTAAAAAGTAAGTTGTAGTCAGTTGAGAGTTGATGTAAAAAATTATGCTCAAAGTATCGGGTTTGGGGGGAAAAATAGGGCAAAATTTGGTTAACTTACCACAACTGATTTCTTTATGCAATAAACCTCTTTGTATTTTTACGAATATGAAACTAGACAGTTTACTTACAAATCATTGAATTGTATTGAATAGAAAAACTGATTTGAAAAATGTTGGCTAAAATAGTTGTTTTGAAAAAATTCTTCACCTCACCTACAGATTTGCGATTTTATTCTAAATTCTGCTATTTAACGTTTGTCTCACTATATTTGGGTGTTTGATGAATCAACCTTATCCTCTAGTTAGTGTTTGATGTCAGCATTGCTGCACTGTTAAGTTTTTGAATAACGATAATTTTCTTACAAACCAAAAGAAATAGATAGCCACTTAGATCCAGGGTTCACCTTTATGCACTGGAAAAGTCTTTTAGAGGATAGTTAATCTGAACTGCCCTAACAAATTAAAAGGGTCCTGCAAGTATATTGTAATGTCCTCTTATTTGGTAGGTTGGCATTTTGTATTTAGTGAGTTTGAATGAGATTTTCCAGATTTTTTTTTTTCTCACACTCTGCCGTGCTCTTAGTATTTGTATTGACTTGTTGGCATTGAGACTTGGAAGGGAACTTGGCAGACTAAATTACTGAGGGAAAATGGGAACATTAGTTGGCTTGGGAGATTTGGGAAAGTGGCTGCAAAGGGGTATTGGGGAGATTAAGTGTCCAGCAATGCAGGATTGAAAGCTTTCCCTTTGGATGGGGAATTGGTGACATTAACTGGTTGGGAGGATTAATGAGAGGACTGAGCAAATAATGGTCCAATTTTAATATTTTCATATAAGCTTTTCAAATAATTTAATATTTCTGGATAAACATTTGGCGATATTTTAATTGCTATGTAAGAAATGTTCAATAAATTAATTCCATTCCAATGGAATGTTTGTTGCTGGGATGTGGGGCATTAAGCTCATGTTTAGGGTTATTCAATAAAGTGTGAATGATCAGGAATTTAAAATTAATTCAGGATATCTGAACAGGAAAAAAAAATACCTGACTTGGAGAATTTATCCGATCCCGCTATTGTTGCCTAAACTTCGAAATTCACTATGAATTCATCTTGAATTCCCGACAATTTTCACTTTAGCTAATTAACCCCTTTGTGTGGTCTTGTTATAGGTATTGAATACTGTTCCACAGATTTTTACTGCGCTCAGTAAAACATGGAGCTGTCAAAATGATGCAATCCCAATATTGTTTCTCCACCATAGGTTCACATGTTGTCTCTTGGCTTTCAGCTACCAGAGAAACATCATTTGTACACGCAATTAGTTCTGCTGGCGTCATGTATACCCTGACCAGGAACTGCAGCATGGGAGATTTTGACAATTGTGGCTGTGATGAATCCAGAAACGGGAGGGTTGGTGAGTATTGTTTTATTTTTTACCACTCTCGCAAGATTTTCATTATTTGAGTTGTATCATTTTATATTCAAATCAACTTTTATTTCCAAACCAAGCAAATCTTTTTTATGCCCTGTACTTCTGAGATTGGTGCAAATATTACAAGCCAATATCATTTTTAGTTATCATGTTTTTGCAATTTTGACAGTGAAGATGCCAGTGGACAGTAGAGCTTGCAATCTAACCAGTATTAATAAACATGTGCATAAGTACTTGCAATTTAACAGAACATATGCCAGTAACCATGATAGTTTGCAAACTAGCTACTATAAATGCCCGTGATGACACGAGTTTATAATCTCCAAAGAATACATGGGAGATAATGTGAGAATTGTGAGTTTAACCAGAATAAATGCGAGTATAAATATTGCATGCTAATTAACTGCAAAACTGGTGTTGGCTTGATAAACAGAGTAACTTTCAAAAGACTGTTAATTTAAGTAATTTTCTATATTAAAAAAAATATCATTTAAAAATACAATATTTTGTTATGTGTCGTTATGTGTAAAATAGTTAAAAAAGACTACAATAATTGTCACTTGAGCATGTTTGGAATATAAAAATTCACGCTAGCGTGTTTAGCCGTAATGTAGTTGAAATAATTAGAAATTGTGTATGCTGAGCAGGGGCTCCATTGATTGGCTGAGAGGGGTCAGCTGATGCTCTTAGCCAATGTGACTCCCCATTCACAAAACTAGCTTGGAAAAAAACATTCCTTTCTTTCTGTTTTGGTGACTGGAGTGTTCCTTTAAGCCATTGCCAAACATTTGAACCCATAAATTTATAAGTCGCCTGTACAGTTCTGCTCCCCATCCCCATAACAACTTAAAAATGCTTAAATTGTTATAGTGTGGAAACGTTTCTTTAAACCCTGGATCAAGAGCCAAATTTGGGTCCCCTTGCTATTTCATTGATTTTCTCAAATGGAAGAGTACACCATATATATTTGACTCAAAGAACTGCTAATAATTAAGAGTTTATTGTAAGTACTATGCCATGTCAGGGCAAGGCAGACCCATTATTATAAATTATATTACAAATGATGAATGGGTCACTGAGCTTATTTTATAATATAGAAATTTGTAGCCAAGGTCATGTCATGTACATTATATAACAAAACTGCCCAACAAATATTTTTTCTTATTTGTTTATCTGATTATATTTATTATTATTTCATAAGGTTTACAGTCTTCTTGTTATCATTACATCATTGTTAATATCAATAAAAATTTTTAATTAAACATGCACTAATTTATTGTTTTTTCTGAAAACCGAAATGTGTTTTTTTTAAATCTGTATTTTTTTAATTTCTTTTATATGTATTTAATTTTCTCAGGTGGCAGAGGGTGGGTGTGGGGAGGCTGTAGTGATAACGTTGAATTTGGCGAAAGAATATCCAAACTCTTTGTCGACGGGCTGGAGACTGGACAAGATGCCCGAGCACTAATGAACTTGCATAACAATGAAGCAGGGAGACTTGTAAGTACATTTGTATTTAGTACATTTTTGTATTTCTATGATATTTGTTTTATTTGATTGAATTTAAATTGATGTCAGTGCATACTCAGTATCATAGGTTTTTTTTAACACAGTTTTCAAATCAAAATATTTCATTTCTACATTGAGTGTATATTTTTTAATATATATATACATATATTTTTATTTTATTTTGTTTTATTTTATTTTACTCCCTTTGAGGCTATACTATCTTTTTAAAGGGATTATCATGTTTTAGCAACTCTCTCATGGTGTACCTTATCACAAAGGATTGTCTGAATTGTCAATTCAAATCTCTTTTATACCTACATAAGCATTTGTTTAAGTTGTTCTACAAACCTTGTGTACACTTAACACCTAAACATTGTTGTGCTTTAAAGGATTAAGTGTCTACTAGACAGTCACTTTCTCTAGTTAAAGAGGTATTATTTAAAGGGATACTCCAGTCTGACGTGCAGCAGCATATACTCTTAATTAAGGGAAATTCCTTACACAAAATCTGCCTCAATTTAAATTTAAAAGAATCAATTCATAAAAACAATCTATTTAAGGAAGTCTACTTGCCACACTGAATGTGTTAGAAACAGTGTTTTTATATTTGTTTGTTGACTAATTTAAGTATATGTTGATATGCATATTTACATATTATGTATCTGTGTACATGTCTACATTTTATTTGTAGCAAATACCCTTAGATTACTTAAATGAAAACTCTAAGTAGCATAGCCACTGTAGTGTCTTGGATGCCATGTCTCCCCACCAATGTAAGTGGTTGAACAATTTGAAAAGGTTTGACTTGTTACCTGGGGTCCATCTGTGATGCAGGGCATATCTCATTGGCTGAGAGCAGTAAGAAGGTTTACTACCTACATTGGGATAGCATCAGGGCACTTTTGGCACCATAACCACTACTGCATGCTGTACTGGTTATGGTGCTTGGAGTATTCCTTTAATTTTATGACAATTATTCAATGAACGAAAAATTGTTATGATGTTTTACAGCCACCATTTACTAATGTCTGCAACTATTTCTCCCACAATGTGCAACCCAGTCCTTAGCTCACTGATTAATGAATAGGATGCTCAGTTTGGAAAGTCTTGGTGTATTCATTGCCATATCATGCTATGTGAAAATGTAGATTTTATATTTACACAATTGTATTTCTATTCAAAAGGCTGTAAAATCAACTATGAAGAGGACCTGTAAATGCCATGGGGTCTCAGGAAGTTGCAGTGTCCAGACATGCTGGCTGCAACTTGCTGATTTTCGAGACATCGGGAATCATTTAAAGGTGAAGCACGATCAGGCGCTAAAACTGGAGATGGACAAGAAAAAGATTAGATCTGGCAACAGTGCAGACAACAAGGGAGCCATAGTAGATATCTTCGGGTCAGTAGCCAGAACCGAACTTGTCTTCTTGGAAGATTCTCCAGATTATTGTTTAAAAAACACAAGCCTTGGTTTACAAGGGACTGAAGGACGCGAATGCCTCCAAAGTGGAAAGAACTTATCGCAGTGGGAGAGGAGAAGTTGCCGAAGACTTTGTATAGAATGTGGGCTCCGGGTCGAAGAGAGGAAGATCGAGACCATTAGTAGCTGTAACTGCAAGTTCCATTGGTGTTGCACAGTCAAATGTGAGCAGTGTAAGCACGTTGTGACAAAGCACTATTGTGCCAAGCGAGAAAAGCATTCTGGTAATTCTCACCCAAAAAGAAAGGTCAGAGGACAAAAGAGATGACCATATGGAGACCTTGTGAAGGAAGGTTTCACTCCATGTTTACAAAGTAGACACTTTCGACATATGAAATACTGTCGTTAGTTTGCCCTAATTTATTAACTATTATTGTGCAAAGGTGATAAAGACAAATACCTCTAGTATTAATTATTGGGTGCTTTAAATGTTTATTGTAAATATGGATTAAGAATCAAACATATGCACTTTTATTTTTTTATGGACTTTGTCTTTGTTTTTATAAGATTATGGTGAGTCTGCTAATGAAATATGTGTTTTTCTGGTTAGTCAAAATAGGCAACACCACAAAGTACATTTTGCCTATTTTTTGTATTGCTGGGTTATCGTTTACTTTGGCACGCTAACTGCTGGGAACTTGCTGAGGGTCTCCTGTTACCTCTAAATGATAGACCATATTTTTATTTCTGTATATTAGTTTGAATGTTATTATTTTTACTGTGTTATTGTCTTTATTCATAAAGAGTCTTTCAATATTTTTCTCACTCTAAGTGTTTACCTTTTGTGCAATACATAAGTATACATTGTTACGTACAGATTTTTAGTCATTGCTGGGGTTTTTTTTCTTAAAAAAAATAATAAATTCTTTGCCAAGATTGAATAAAACAATTGTCAATTAAAAACCAAGCCCAATAATCACTAGAGCATGTCATAGTGTTTTTAAGGCAAGGATTTATTAGGTAAGCCCTCCCAGTTTCTTTCAAATAATTTTCAAGCAGTTTAACAAAAAATTGAGGAATACTTGGAATCAAATGTCAGGGAATTGGTGTCAGTTTAGCCTTGCCCCTGGTTCATGAACCTTTTTCTGTAACTGCCCAGAAATATCATTAAATAAGTTACATAGAATCTTTATGATTTTCTGTTGACGGGTTAATATTCTAGAGACTCTGATTCAAAAGTTCCAAGTTATGCCAACTGATGCTCAACTGGTTTTCAACTGTCTAATGCTTCACTGCGTGACAAATCGCATTTGTACTACTCATGCACGCTGATGAGGGAATTTGCAATCTATAGAACCTTTTCAAGCCACAGGGTTCAAGGTTCTGTTCTTGATGGAGTCAACTCAGATTTTCCATTTCTGAGGATAATAAAGTCCCATTGGATAGTAATAATATCTACACCCCAGGACACAAAAACAAGAGAACATTATTTGTGATTACTAAATTGTTAAATTGTACATGTCAGGTTTTAGGAAGACTATAAGCGTTTCATGTGGACATGGCTCAAATGTGAAGACTCTGTACAATCTCAACTTAATGAAACATGTTTATGTAAAATTTCATATCTCCAAAAACAAGCAGTCTCAATCGGAGAGACCATATTTTTCAAGGTAAAACTGTAGCAATTTAGGAGGAAACTAATGTTGATTCGTCCTAAGGCTTTGTTCATTAATCAATATACTTAAAACTGAATTTGCGAACAGTAATTGAGTTGGAGAATTTTATCGACTGTTTCGGCATATATACAAATTCAGTTTTTAATTCACAAAACCCATTGTTTAATTAATAGATTGTTTGATTACCAGCTGGGTAATTTACGAAAGTGGGAATTGTTGAGAATTCAAAGTGAATTTAAAATTTAAGGTCAAAATAGCTGAGTTGGAAAACTTCTCCTAGTTAACAAAGCTTCCACGTCAGCTTTCTTTTTCCTTAAATTTGAAATTCACTTCAAATTTACTTTGAATTCCTTACAATTCTCACTTTAGTAAATAACCCAGTGGATCTATACAGTTTTGGTATTTTTATGGTAAGTGAATTTTCAGAAAACAGACAAAAAAACAACTAGTCAAAATTATCATCAGTCCTATTTCTGTGTAAAATAAAATCTGCAGTGTTTATTCAGTCAACACCAAAATTGTAGTAAATTCTTGATCAATTTGCACAATTTAGGCCAAACTAAACACAAGAGTCCACATGGAGAATTTGTACACATCTATTATTTTTGCCTAATGTGGTTTTCAATTCCCTACAATCCAGTGTTTATTGAATAAACCTCAATGTTTTTGTTGCACCCAGCAAATAAGATAACAGGTGACGAGTATGTTCTAAGCATCATTTTTTTTTCCATTTATTGATTGTACTTATTGGACTCATGGTTGGGTAACTGGAGTCTCATAATATTCTGAGCCTTAAAGAAATCACAACACCTGCAGTGCCATTTGTATTGTGTTCTCTAGAGCTTCACCACAGAGTCCTGAGTTATATAGAGAATCCCACCATTCGTTATTGATCTGCTCGATGCCCCCAGTCTCCTGTCAAGAGTAATTGTTAAAAACATCCTTTTGTGACAGCATTGACACTAGTGATGTATTGACACAGCAGTGTCTCGGGGGACCTCAGACCACCTTGCTTAGGGCAACCATAGGCCCTGTGGATTGGTCGAGCCTGGAGCTATAATGTCATTATTGTCTTCCTTCTTCCAACCCTACAATGAAAACCCCAGCATGTTAAGGCTATTCAAATAACTAAAGGGTTTAGTCCTTTGATATGCAAAAAATCGTATGCTTGTAATTGACTCATTATACCAACACCTCTCTATAAACCTTTGAACCTACACATATACTCTAAACTAGTAAAACTCCCCCCCTGCTATGCCTTATCCCAAACCTGGTGATGCCATTGGTAAATCATTTCCTTCAAGTATAGATTTCCACTGCAGTTTGTCCTACATCCTTTGCTTTCATAAATAACCTTTAATGCATAAATATGACATACATAAGATATGAGTGCATACAGTTCTGTTAGAAATTAATCTTTTTCAAACTACTAATATATATTTAGTAGTTTTTTTTTCCAACATACCTAGTTAGCTTGTACGTGATAACGTAATTAAAAAATAAATGGATCTAGGAGCCAAATGGCTAACACTATGTATCCATTAATTGAATAGGGTTTGCATCACCTGTTTAGCTTTCAATGACCAAAGACATTTTGCAACTACACTACAAAAAAACACTGTTATCTGTCTTTCAAAGATAATTGGACAAAAGGTTTTTTTTCTGCAGATACAGATTGTTTAGTAAGGTTTTTGTATGTTTTAAAATAATCACGGTTTTAAAATAATCTTGAGACAAGCATGGTTTAATACAATTCACATATAGAAAGGCACTGGCTTTTTAATTAGATCACTGACATAGCACTAGAAGGGCTGAATAAATTGACTAGTTTTATCTAATAATCTTTCCCGCGAACTGTAGTTTGCAAGCTCGTGTGAATTAGACACTCCTTTTTTTTATTGTCCAGGTTGTCTAAATATTTAATGTCACCATTATGTGCATTCAGTCTGTCAATATGGTGGGATATATATCTACTTGAAAAGTAACTGTTAATCTCAGATCACTGGGATAAAAACATTCAAGTGCTTTTGAAATAAAATTAATAAAAAAATTTTTAAAAAATCTAGCTTTGCCTGCATTGATATATAAAGGTAAAGATGGATTAAAGTAAAACAAAAAAACAAACAGCAAAAAAATGGTTTATATATTTTAAAAAAGGTAAAAACTGAGAAAACAAAGTTTCACTTTCTTTTTTATTTTTTTTAAAAATACCTCATTGGATATGTTAAACGTGGCATAATTTGCACCTGTCAACATGAATAAAAAAAAAAAAAACACTTTTCATAAAACATTGGTTTTTGGTTAGATTAACCTTTGAAAAAAATAAAATATGAATGCTAAATTTGGCCAGGGTTTGTGATTAAGTGGCTACTAAAATACACTGGACATACACCATTTTGAATACCCTGGGATGTCTACTTTTTCAAATGGTATGTCATGATGGGGGTAATTTCCATTCCTGGGCTGCTATACGGTCTCAAAGGCAACATAGCCATTCTGGCAAATTTCAATGTGTATAAACTGAAAAGGGGAATGTGCTACATTTGACCCTGCAAGTTTCCCAAACCCCTTAAAACCTGTACATGGGGGTACTCTTGTGCTCGTGAGACATCGCTGAACACAAATATGTGTTTTTTTGCAATAAAAGCCAACTGTATTATGACATTTAGAGTTAAATTGCTACCCAGAACTAAGAAAATAAAATTTCTTCATTTCTCACACTGTTTCAGTTTTTAGTCATATAAAATTATGTTTCATACATAAATATTTGATGTAAAATGAAAGCCCTGTTTCTTCTGAACAAATTGTTATATAAAATAATTAATTTGAAAGGTGAATTATGGTTGAAAATACATATAGTCAAATTCTAGGTTTTGTTTACGTTTTTTTTAAACAAAACTTGTACAATTGCCTCTGTCATAAAGGGGTCAATTTAGTAATTCTGGTGCAGTATCTTCATTGTAATCGTCAGTGTTTACATTTGAGATATAAGGACACCTTTATGGGATCTCACTAAGACAGCAACTAGAGTTACTTCCTGTTGAGATCCTGAAATCTGTACAGGTCCGATGTTCGGTGTCTTCACACTCTGCATGAAGACACTGAATGCTTTCCATAGAGATGCTTTGAGCTAATGCATTTCTATAACGAGATGCTGATTGTCGGAGTGCAGCAATTGCCGTGCATGCGTAGTAGCCTCTCTGTGTTTTCCTATGGTAAAGCATTGGATTGGCTGAGTTGATTGTCCTTGATGATATCGATCAGCCAGGGGCAGAGCATCTTCTGCAGCGAGATGGCGTGGCACTTTACAAAAAAGTTTTAAAATATCCAATCAACCTCGAACCTGGCACCATTTTGGCAAAAATAATACATAATTTCACTTCTGATGAGCAGTGTATTAGAGTAAAATACTGTATGCTTCTTGTGCTATGTCTGTCTCTTGTCTATTTCGAATTTGTTTGGGGCTAACAGATTGTCAAATAAGTAGGGGCCAGACTAGCTTACTTCAATTTTAATAATTTGGATGATGTAGGAAAAAAAAAATCTGTTTTAGCTACCAATTTACTAATATACTTCTCTTTTCTTTTGATTGAGCTATATATGAGGCACCCTAGTGGCACATTTTGAGAATACAAGTGCATGATTGTTGGCTTAAATGTACAATAGACCCCCCATGGATACCCTCTGTAAATGAAAGCTAATTATTTTAATTGAGATCAGTTTGAAATTTTATTTTTCTTTGGTTGATTATTCACAGTCAGAGCAGTATGATATCTTTGTTTTTTTTATTTCTCTTTTGTGGCATCTGATACTATTTCGACTAAGCCAAGAGTATTAATTTAACAACCATTGGTAAATAATAGTTACAAAATAAACTATTGACACTTTTATGAGTAATATTTTTTTGTTGGGAACACTATATAGATTCAGACTAACAACAAAAATTTTCTTAAAGTTGTATATCTCCCCCAAATTCCTTACACAGGTTCTTGATTTGATAGATGATGTTTGATTTCGGGACTCCAGCATCCAAACTACTTCATTAGATGGTTTTAGCAACCTAACATCACTACCTAGTTTACTCCTTATTGACCAGCAAGTTGTGTCCATATGCATATTTTCCAACTGAACCTGGGTATAATGGTAAATGTCACCGATCAACATAGTTTGTTGATTGGGGACAATACATACACTGATGTTGCACATAGTAAGCTCAAGGGATGGAATCCATGGCATAAAACTTTAGAAGTGCTCAGCGCATGGTCTGCACTCAGTGGGGTCAATGAGAGCATCTATCAGTCAGGCTGGTGTGCACACCCAACTGACATGCCTTTTTCAAAGTGTAAAAGTGGCCAGGTCTTGTGTCAATGAATGATGCATGGGTTGAGAGCTTGGTATCAATCATTCTACTTGGGTACAAAGACAACACCAGACAGTTTTGCTGACATCATCCAAGAGTAGTGCGAGTCTGAACTCATGTATTTATACCTAAATTTTATATTACACAACCGTATTACAGTGCTCACCCCAAGGTTGATTAGTTTGTAAGGTTTAAAAAGAACACCCATTTCTGTCTCATTAGAGGTTTTGTCTTGAAGCTGAAAACAAAGACTTGAATTCATAGGATAGGAGTTTGCCTTGATGTCAGATAAGCATATATTTGACTGGGCATTGTGTTGTGCTAAAATACTCTGTTATTTAAAAGTATGTTGGGGTTTTGGATAGTTGGCAGTAACCATTTCTTATTTTGATCAGTCGCAGGATTCTGCACCAAAGTTAGTCATCGTCCAGCCTTCCCGACCTTTGGTCTGAGTTTTTACTACCAGATTTTCTTCCTTGGAGTTGTTATTCTGGTACTTATGTTTTTTTTAAATAATGTTTTTGTAAGGCAATATATCTATCTGCATCTTTATACACAGATGTATTTATGAAAACCTTGCTTCTATGCACTTGGAAACTGTAAGGACAAACAGAAAAAAAGAGACAAAACAGTTGGGTTAAGTAATGTAAAGATGGATTAGCTATAAAGAAAAGTTAGTGTTGATGTTAGAAGGCAGCACCCAGGAGCCATGCCTTCATTTCCTTTTGAAATGATTTCCCGTTGTTCTGATGTCTCAGAAGATGACATTTCGGAGGTGTGCAATCTGCACGAATAGGGATCAGTCTCCTCTTTCTGCATTCTTAATGAGACACTCCATACACCTTAAGCAGTTTAGCTTACTGAAGTGCTGCATGTGTGAAGAGTGTGTCATCTTTTTTTAAAAACTGCAGAATTCAATAGAAATTGGCACCTTTATAAATTAATCTTGTTAACCCACCTTACTGTTAATTGACTGTCATTTCCTGTTTGCTTAGCTCAGTGGAACTAAACTCAAGAGGAAGCAACTGCCCAGAGCACCTGCCTTGCAAAGACTTCTCATTGAGCTGCACGTGGGAGCTCTGTGATTGGACAGTCACAGAAAGTCTGGGCGGGGTTAGAATGGGAGGGCTTGGAAAGAATGCAGACAAGAGAACTGCAGTTATTGCTAGTTGGTTTTAGATATAAACTCAATGAAAAAATGCATAATTAAATGCATATATGTTTTATTGGTGGTATATCTTCTAAATTGTTAATATACACACACACTCACATAAATATATATATATATATATATTATGCCAAATTGTGGCATCTTGCCTATTGGATTAATACGGCTAATCCAATCTACACTATATATATTTTTTTTTCATTGGTACTTTACATTGCTTGACCTTGATGAATGTACTGAAATACCCCAACTTAACGCCCCAAAAAGTGCTAGGTCAAAGCAATCAAATGAAATTAAAATACAATTTAGCTTATAAAGTAACAGTTTCCCAGGGTGGCCTTCCCAGATGGAGACCACATGAAACAAAGCCGAAAAAGTATAAAACAGAGTGATACAGCTGTATAAACTAAAAGTATAAAATTAAAAATACATAGTGTGATACTGTGTAACCTAAAAGATAGGCACGGTATTCATTTAGTAATTGATTTATTACTATATTTTTTACTATAATTAATTTATTATTATACTTAAGGTTCTGATTGTGATATCTTATTGTACATAAAGCGTGTCTGTGATGATACCATGCAAGTTTTGTAATACTTAAAAACTAAACTAGAAAATGGGGTCACATACATTTTTCTCCTTAATGGGGGTTAACCCCCTAGTGAAAATAATTTCACCAAAAAAGTACAAAAGGCAATAGGAGAGCAGCAGAATAAAGGATTATGATAAAATATCCTCAAGAGTGGGTTTCCCTACTAGTACCGAGAAATAGGAAAATTAACCCAAAGAAAGGGGGGAGTACATAACGAAAAAAGTGCAACCTCAATAAATGTTTAAAACGTAACTTTTAATAGAAACAGTCATAAAGGAGGTGAGAAAAACCTGGGAGACAAATAGTTAAAATGTGAGTGTTGGTGGAAAGAAATACCCACCAAGTCTGTCTGAGACTAATTTCAGGATAGCCTTATAAGCTGTGAATGAAAAGGCCCACTATGATACAAAATCTAAGTCTCAATAGGTTAAATTTGTGCTTATCAGAGACAAGGGGCTATTGTAAACCCAATTGTACAGATGGCTAGCTGTCTAAACTGTGTGTATAAGCCACAGTGACCGCAGGTCTGAGATCAAGGTTTTGACCACACTAGGTATTTAGGCAAAGTCTCAGCTCGGTAGTAAAGATACATATAAACATATAAAAACATTTGCAAATGGATCACATGCCATAACCTGTTTTTCACGTTTGATAGTGTGCCAGGGTTACAATGTGTACAGGGAAATGGGCTACTAAACTAGCGATATCAATTGCTAAAAAAATACTGCGAATTCTTAACCTGTTTGTGGAAAAGCGGTTTAGTCCACGTATATCGGGATTATGGTCTAAGCGGTGATCACAATGATGATAAATTGTGACTGTGAAAGATGATGTTTTCTATTGCAGGTAAGAAGACAATGCCAACAATATATATGTGCTGTGCCCGCTATTTTTTGTAGTTGAAAGGGAGGTCTGGGCAAGGTAACTGAAGTGTATAGTAGAGTTATTCCCTGGCAGGAGCCCTTTCATACACGTTAGAAACCGTATATCTTGTTTCCGACTATGCACGTAAGTTAATGTTAGTCGGTAAACGTTGCATAATATAGGGGAAGTCTAGTTGATACACTGCAGAAAAGATGTTCTAAAATAATTCTGCCGGTGTCTAGGGGAAGGAGTGAGATAGTATTCTTATGTCCCTATGAGATTCTGCCCTATACACTTGTGCCTTCGAGGGCACCCCTTAATAGAAACCTGTATAAGCCCTCAAACTCTGGATAAGAGCACCTCCCACCACGACCCTGCAAGGAAAAGCTGTAATCAAGGTCCAAGTGTTTAAAACACTAAACTGCTGCTAGGTAAGAACACTCAGGTAGTAGCATCGTGTTGACACAATGTGATGTGTCCGAGGTTTTAAAACCCGCTCAGGCAAGTTCAGCCGCGATTGTTGCTGCGGAGGCTAGTATCCTAGCCTGGAGCGAGCATCGATAGATATCTGTCTCAGACAGACTTGGTGGGTTGTTCTTTCCACCTACACAAACTTTTTAACTATTCGTCACCAAGGTTTTCCTCACCTCATTTATGTTTGTTTCTAAGCAAAGTTAAGTTTTAAACATTTATTGAGGTTGTACTCCCCCCTTTCTTTGGATTAATTTTCCTGTTTCTCAGTACTAGTAGGGAAACCCACTCTTGAGGATATTTTATCGCAATCCTATTTTCTGCTGCTCTCCTATTGCCTTTTGTAAGTTTTGTAATACAAACATTATTTGTATTGAAACGCAGTTTTGCAACTATCACCGTCCTGTAGTGCCATCTAGTGGTGACATTCAATTATTTCCCCCCCCCGTTTTGTAATTTTGTCTTAGTTCCTGTAAAATATATTAACATGCTCCAAATGATCTCACATTACCCTCGACTATATGTTACTGAGTATTGTCTGGATATATGTAAATCATGATCATTTGTTCATGATGGAAGTAAACCTTAATAAAAACTACAGATAGGGCAAGCAAACTATCCACAAGAAATAATATTGTTTACGTTGCATTAAACCAACCGAGCAGTATGAAACCAGGATGGAAGGGAGGTGAGAATAGCCATCTTTAGGTCCTGGTTTTCTGGTTCCAGATAGTTATTGAATGAGAAATGTACTTGTCCTAGTGTCTCTCCATAGTGTTGGAAATCTCCAGGAAGTATTCATAAAGTTCTTGTTATCTGTATCATTATGGGTCTAATTTCAGTGTTGCCCGTTCTGCAAGCTGTCCTGGCATTCCGACCTTTGTTCAAGCTTTGGTCATCTGTCCTTTGAACTTTACTTGGATACTTAGGCCTCAGTTTAATTATTTTAGATATGCTATTTAGATGATCACAATATGTTAGATAAATGTTTCAATTTATTTATATTCAGAAGCCACCATTAAAGTCTATGGGAAATTTTGTAGATAAGTCATTTGAAAAGTTTTTGTAACAGATTGTGATCAATTGAAAAGTTTAACCAAGAGAATTAAAATTATTAAAAAATAATAAAAAATATATATTATTATTTAAATCGTTTGTTTGCATCATTGTGACTCCCGACCTCCATTACATGTTAAAAAAAATTCTTAGCTTTTTTCGAGTTTTGAGACTCAGTCCATGTCACAAGTCTTCATGCCTCTGCTACTTCTTGTCCAGTCAAATGGTTTTCGAAAAGAATCATTGTAGACGAGAAGCACACTACTGCAAGTGCAATGCTCCTGCAATGCAATGCCTCTCATTCGCACCCGCTACAGTGGAAGAGGGTTCTGCTCTGCTCCAGTCCTCCCGCCCCACCAACTGCTCCATAGATCCAGTTCCCTCACATCTCATCTGTACTCCTTCTCTTTCTCCACCTCTCACTAAAATTCTCAATCTATCTCTCTCCTCTGGCATATTTCCATTCCCTTCAAACATGCAACTGTAACCCCAATTCTAAAGAAGCCCAACCTTGACCCTAACTCCCCATCCAAGTATCGTCCTATCTCGCTACTGCATTTTGCATCCAAGATCCTTGAAAGAGTTGTGTATGCGAGATTGATAGACTTCCTGGAGTCCAACTCTCTGCTAGACCCGCTTCAGTCTGGTTTCTGTGCTAAACATTCTGTGGAAATGGCACTGACCAAAGTATCCAATGATCTTCTTGCTGCAAAATCTCGTGGTCACTACTCTATCCTAATTCTCCTTGACCTGTCTGCGGCTTTTGACACTGTTGATCATCAACAGCTTCTTCTCATCCTCCGCAATATCAGTCTACAAGATATTGCTCTCTTCTGGTGCTCCTCCTACCTCTCCCAGCGCTCTTTCAGTGTTTCTTTCTCTGGCTCTGCTTCTTCTCCCCAACTCCTCTCTGTTGGTGTCCCCCAAGGTGCAGTCCTTGGTCCCCTACTGTTCTCTATCTATACAGCCTCCCTTGGTAAACTCATTAGCTCCTTTTTCCAATATCATTTCTATGCGGATGACACGCAAATCTACCTGTCCTCTCCTGATCTCCCCCCGTCCCTCTTGACTAGTGTCTCTGACTGCCTCTCTGCTGTTTCTAACTGGATGGCTGCCCACTTCCTTAAACTCAACTTGACCAAAACTGAAATTCTGGTCTTTCCTCCCTCAAGTGTTGCTACTCCTCTGTCTGTCTCCCTCCAGTCAACGGTGCTACCATCAGCTCCACCATGCAGGCTCGCTTCCTAGGTGTTCTCTTTGACTCCGACCTCTCCTTCACGCCTCATGTTCAGTCTATCACCATATCCTTTCGTTTCCATCTCAAAAACATTGCGCGCATCCGACCCTACTTAATGCCAGATGCTGGTCCATTCCAGTGTCCTGTCTCGCCTTGACTACTGTAATCCGCTTCTCAGTGGTCTTACGAACTCCCAACTTGCGTCATTACAGTCCATAATGAATGCGGCGGTGAGGCTCATCTTCCTGTCCGCCCGCACCTCCCACGCCTCACCCTTCTGTCAGTCCCTACATTGGCTTCCTGTAAAATATAGGGCTCAATTTAAAATTCTGGCTCTTGCTTTAAAATCTCTACATAATGCTGGTCCCACCTATCTATCCTCCCTAATATACAAGTATGTCCCATCTAGGCCCTTATGCACTGCTGAAGACTTACGTCTATCTTCTGTCCGTACTCCCACCTCTGATGCTCGCCTTCAAGACTTCTCGAGGGCTGCACCATTCCTGTGGAACTCAGTTCCCTCCTCCGTTAGATGCTCACCCAGTCTCCACTCCTTAAAAAAATTAATTGAAAACCCACTTCTTCATAAAGGCGTACCAATTAAACTGTTAATAGCTCCCAACTGATTCCTCTCTTGCAACTGTCATTAGTCTTATACTATCCTTACCTTTTGTGTCACTTTACCACACTCCCTCTAGCATGTAAGCTCATTGAGCAGGGCCCTCAACCCCTCTGTTCCTGTGTGTCCAACTTGTCTAGTTACAACTACATGTCTGTTCGGCCACAGACTGTAAAGCGCTGCGAAATTTGTTGGCACTATATAAATAATAACATAATAATAATAATAATAATATAGAAGCATTGAATCCAATGCTTTTGTACGAGAAGCATAAATTGAACATTCAACATACACGTGCAATGTGAAAGAATGTTGAAATTCAAGGAAACAAATCTGACACCATCTGTGGCAGTCAGGGAGACAGATGAGCCCTGCAATGTGAATATTTCCATATCTCCTAAATGGTAACGATTTACACTGCAGGAGCAAATGCCAGGGGCACTGGACAGAGACCACTTTAGTGAGATGGAGTGGTCTGGGTGGCTATAGTGTCCCTTTAAATAGAGGCCTTAATGTGGAAGGGGAGTTCATAGGATGAACTAAATAATTCTACCATTTATCTTATGCATTTCCTAAAATATAACCTGCTACTGTCATGTTAAAGATCTCTAGCTTTTAGACATCTTCCTGGCTAGGTTGATTTCTAAACTACAAGCTACCGTTATTTGTGCTCATCAAGACAAGGTTGCCCTCTGCTCTCCTTTCTTCTTAATGTGATCTCTTTGATGAACATCAACAGGAGATCATAGTACATTGAATGTGTTTATTTTTAGTGGCCTAGCTTCTGACCTAATTTCAGCCAGTTGGTCGATATTTATAATTCATAATGACTGTTTAAAAGAAATTAGATAGGCTCCCATGAGAATGACTGACAGCAATGGCTGCCTCTTATCTCTTTTTCATAGAACTTCTGTGGTGAAGCTATCTAGGAACAATCAAAAAGTAGTTATCATACTGCAGAATAAAATAATATTCAGCAAAAGATAAACAAGCCAAAAGAAAATCCAAAATATGCCCTCACATTAAATGGAGCCTATAACTCAGCTCTAAGTAGTATGAAGCTGGTGAAACCTCCGAGTGTATTTTAAAACTCTTAGTCCTTAACACAACACATATTCCCTGCTGGAGAAAGTGCAGTATTTGCATTTAGGCATAAATATGCAGTAGATGTTGCAATCACCAAGTGTAGACTTACCTGACAGTTGATGTAGCTCCTCCCCTCGAGGGTGACTTAGACACACCTCACCACTAGGGGGCACTTTTGATTTTAACACTGGGTTTAAACATAGGCACTGTGAACAATTTTACACTCATTCTTTAAATACAGATGCTTATTCTCATGAACAATATTCTAATACCAGAGATTTTTTTTCATACAGAAATGAAGGATTATGAATTAAAGGAGAAGTAATGCATTAGCAAAACAAACCGAGTGTTTAACTAACTATTTGATTATTAGGCCACCCAAGTGTGCATTAAAATAAAGTTCTACTTACCTTTTTTCCCCCCAGTGTACTGATCTTTGTGTGGCTGCCCCACCTTCCCATCCCACCTTGATGAACTCAGCCTATCTTATGGCTCAGCATCTCAATGTGCCCTAACCTACCAATGTTTCCCTGCAGGAAAGCATTGGATAGGCCAGGGATAGGCAACTATCGGCACTCCAGATGTTGTGGATTACATCTTACAGCCTTACAGCCATACTCTTACAGCCATAATGAGGGAAAAGCATCATGGGAGATGTAGTTTAAAACATCTGGAGTGCCAAAGGTTGCCTACCCCATCCTATCCAATGCTTTCCTGTAGGTCAGGGGTTCCCAACCCGTGGTACGCGTACTCCCAGGGGTACAATTCAGTGCCCCAGGGGGTATGCGAAAAAAGTCGTCAATGGCGGCGGTGCAACCGCCCTGCACGGGCTGGGAACTGCATGGTGAGCGGGTCCATCAGGTAGCCCATGCACTCAGGGTCACCTGAAGCACATGCTTTAATAGCGCAACCGGGCCCCTTCTAACTTGCCCGGGATGCTGGAAGGAAGTGAAAGCGAGACGTAAACTTCTTCCAGCTGTAACACATCAAGCCACGTGGGAGGGAGCCGTGAAGGGGGAGGGGCTGACCGCACCGAGAAAGGAGATGATCTCCCTCAACTCCCAACAAGCACAGCCAGCAAAAGCTACTCAAAAGGTATGTGTATGTGTGTTTTGGGTTTCAGAATGTATGTAGTGTTTCAATCTGTATATCTCTGTGTCTGTGTGTCTATCTGTAAGTCTGTGTATTTGTGTGTGTGTCTGCATGTTTGTGTATCTATGTGTATGTGTTTGTATCTGTATGTCCGTGTATCTGTGTGTCTGTGTATCTGTGTGTATGTGTCTGTATCTGTATGTCTGTATCAGTGTGGGTGTCTGTGTATCTGCATGTCTGTATCAGTGTGGGTGTCTATGTACCTTTATGTCTGTATCAGTGTGGGTGTCTATGTACCTTTATGTCTGTATCAGTGTGGGTGTCTATGTACATGTATGTCTGTGTATCAGTGTGGGTGTCTATGTACCTTTATGTCTGTATCAGTGTGGGTGTCTATGTACCTTTAAGTCTGTATCAGTGTGGGTGTCTATGTACCTTTATGTCTGTATCAGTGTGGGTGTCTATGTACATGTATGTCTGTGTATCAGTGTGGGTGTCTATGTACCTTTATGTCTGTATCAGTGTGGGTGTCTATGTACCTTTAAGTCTGTATCAGTGTGGGTGTCTATGTACCTTTATGTCTGTATCAGTGTGGGTGTCTATGTACCTGTATGTCTGTGTATCAGTGTGGGTGTGTATTTATCTTTATGTCTGTGTATCAGTGTGGGTGTCTATGTACATGTATGTCTGTGTATCAGTGTGGGTGTCTATGTACCTGTATGTCTGTGTATCAGTGTGGGTGTGTATTTACCTTTATGTCTGTGTATCAGTGTGGGTGTCTATGTACATGAATGTCTGTGTATCAGTGTGGGTGTCTATGTACCTGTATGTCTGTGTATCAGTGTGGGTGTGTATTTACCTTTATGTCTGTGTATCAGTGTGGGTGTCTGTGTATCAGTGTGGGTGTCTGTGTACCTTTATGTCTGTGTATCAGTGTGGGTGTATGTTTATCTGTATGTATCAGTGTAGGTGTCTATGTACCTTTACGTCTGTGTATCAGTGTGGGTGTCTATGTACCTTTATGTCTGTGTATCACTGTGGGTGTCTGTGTATCTGTATGTCTGTATCAGTGTAGGTGTGTATGTACCTTTATGTCTGTGTATCAGTGTGGGTGTCTGTATCTGTATGTCTGTGTATCTGTGTGTGCCAGTGTGTGCATCTGTATTTTTGTGTATGTGCGTGTGTGTATCTGCATGTGTGAGAGTGTTTGTGTCTGTGTATCTGTAAGGGCCGGTCCGCCTATATATTCCATCCGTCTATATATTTTGCCACCTCTGTCAATGTGCCAGGAAAGCCCAGTCTTCTCCTCTGCTCTACACTAAAAAAATGTTTTTTTAAATCATAGGCATCTGGAGAGGGAGGCTGATCTGGGGTTGGCCGGGTCCACAGGGTTATGACCACTTAAGTTCTGGCACTCTCAGAATACTAGATATGCGTGCCAGAACTTCAGTGGGAACTTTACTCACAGCAATTTGCAGCAGGGCTGCTGCTGTGCACTTGCTCTCGGGAGCGGCAGAATTACCCTTTTTGTCTGGCTATGTGTGCTGAAAAGGTAAGTCAGGGCTCGACAAATCCCAGGCGAGGTCGCAATAGTGACTAGAAATTTCACCCTGGCGTCTAGGATTTGCCAACTATTTAGTTAATGTGGCCGCTGGAGCTTTGAAGCTGGCCGTCGCGGGGAATATTGCAGCCAGCTGCCCTTGGGAGCATGGAGGCGGCTAGCCGAAGCAGCGAGGCCGCCCGCCCTGAGGAGCATGGAGCAGCCTGCCCTGAGGAGGATGGAGGCTGTCAGCTGAGGCAGGATGAAGCTGACTGCCTGCAGGAGCATTGTAGGCAGCATGAGAGGGAGCAGTAGTCTGCCTGTAGCTCCTCTCTGCTCTCTTGCGCTGTCTAATGATGCCGGGAGCTGGAATATGACATCACTCTGGCCCCAGCATCATGACAGAGAGCGTGATGGAGCAGAGAGGAGCTGCAGGTAGAGTACTGCTCCCTCATACACAGGAAGAGAGCAGACCCACTCAGCTCTCCCAAAGGTAGGGAGGCAGAGTGGGGTTCAATTAAAACAAAAATGTAAGTGTGTGTGAGTGTGTGCCTGTGAGAGTGTTTTAGCCTGTCAGAGTGAGTGTGTGAGCCTGCCTGTCAGAGTGTGTGCGTGCAAGCCTGTTGTCAGTGTGTGCAAGCCAGTCAGGGTTTGTGTGTGCAAACCTGCTGTCAGTGTGAGTATGTATGTGAGCCTGTCAGAGTGTGTGCGCCTGTCAGTGTGTGTGTTTGGGTTTAGGTACCTTCACCCACTCAATTAAAACAAAAATGTAAGTGTGTGTGATCCTGTCAGAGTGAGTGTGTGTGAGCCTGTCAGTGTGTGTGAGCAAGCCTGTTGTCAGCATGGGTGTGAATGTGAGCCTGTCAGAGTATGTGAATGTGCGTGTTTAGGTACCTGCCCCCTCTGATCACATGAGGAAGGTGTTTATACTCAACTTTGTTCCCACTCTGTGCCAGGTTAGCCACGGCTGGTCCCACCTCCATGGCTGAGATTATCAATCTTTATGATCTCAGCTAAACAAATGCTCTCCCTTCGGAAAACATTGGGTGGATTTTGTGCATGCATGCCTCATAGACATGCGTTAAATGAATGAATCTCTATGAGGAACATTCAGCGCCTCCATGCAGAGCTTGGAGACACTGAACATAAGTGCTGCACATGGTGCAGCAGTGACCCAGGACTCTCTAGTGGCCATCTGAGTGACTGTCACTAGATGTGTTACTAAGCAACAATGTAAACTTTCTGCCCTTTTTGCTGAAAAAGCAGTGTTTATATTGAGAAGCCTACAGGGACAGGCTATAGACACCAGAACAACTACATCAAGCTGTAGTGGTTCTGGTGACTATAGTGTCCCTTTAAGAATTGCATTTTCTCGTTGAAAATTACTGGCTCCTAACTTGTTTAGCTGGCTCCTAGATTCCAAACAAAAAAGTCAAGCACTGGGGTAAGTAATTATTAGCTTCAATGCACACAATGTGCTGCACATAGGAATTCCAATTCCAGCACACACAGACACACTACATCCCCAACACACATACAGACACACTACATTCTCCGCACACACACTACATCCCCTGCACACACACCACATCTCCAGCACACACACCACATCCCCAGCACACACACACACACTACATCCCCAGCAAATACACAGACACACAACATTCCTAGCACACACACACGCAACATTCCGAGGACAAACACATGCTACATCCCTAGCACACAGACAAGCTACTGTAGAAGCCCAACACGCAGGACTTAAGTAGTTAAACAAGAAAATACCTAAGACGTATTACTGGGCCTTAGAATGGCCGGATTTAACGTATAAAGGTAAGTAGCCAAAAGACAGGGAAAAGACAAGACGTAGAAATAGCGCAAACGATGAACAAGCCACAGGTCAAGGAACGGAGAAATCAGAATAGTCAGGAGCCAAGCCAAAGGTCAAGGAATACAGAGATCGGATAGTTAAAAGGGAAGCCAAGGTCAAATATACAAGAATCAAATACAAGGAACACGCTCTCTGATAACCAAATGGAAAACAAGACAGGGCACAGAGAAATGGATAAAATAGGCTTAAGTAGTCTATAAGGCTCTCTGATTGGCTGCAGGGAAGCATGTGAGCATGGGTGTGTAAGTAAAACACTAATTTGAAATAAACTGAACTGGCCCTTTAAGGGTTAAATGAAGAAACCCTTATATGCTGTACAGCTGCAGCAGCCGGCGTCTCTAATGTTTGGAGAATCGACTGCTGTAAGAAAAGGAGGAGCCACCACAAGGGGTTAGTGATGGGCGGCATTCCTACAACCACCTGACCGGAACGTACCTGCCGGGTATGAGCGGACCCGGCAGGGAAGACCTGAAAGGTAAGAGACCGGCGACATTCCCCTTAGTGTGTTGGAATGCTGCTGCAATGATGTGCGCCCGCTGGGACCCATGCCGTTCTCTGACAGGAGCAGACCCGGCAGATGGCGTGACACACACACACTATATCCACAGCACACACACACACACACTACATTCACAGCACACACACTACTTTCCCAGCATACACATAGACACACTACATCTCCAGCACGCAGTCACACTACATCCCCAGCACACACAGGCACACTACACCCCCAGAACACACACAGCCACACTACATCCCCAGAACACACACAGCCACACTACATCCCCCAGACACACACATCGGCCACACTACATCCCCAGCACACACATAGACACACTACATCCCCAGCACACACATAGACACACTACATCCACAGGACACACACTACATCTCCAGTACACACATAGACACACTACATCCACAGCACACACACAGACCTCATCCCAGCACACACACAGCCGCACATACATCCACCAGCACACACACACACTTTCACATCCAGAACACACACACAGCCACGCTACATCCCCAGCACACACATAGACAGTCACAGCACACATACACTGGCACATGCACACACACACCCAGCACACACACATAGTCACCAATATACACATCCTGCACACACACAGACCCAATAGATCTCCAGCACACACACAGGCACATTACATCCCCAGCACACTACATCCCCAGCACACACACACGCACATACACACTGCATCCCCAGCACACACACTACATCTCCAGACTAAAGGCAAACATCCAACATGACAAATTCACTTGCTCCCTTTTGGTTTGTTATTAGTGATTGACGTATATTGTACTACCACTGCAGAAACATATGTTGTGACGTTAATTTAGTGTGCATTGATCTAAATAGGTTATTGGAATGTATTTATCTAATTATGATATATTTAATTTTAGTTTTAATTATCATAATACAATGTAATGAATTTGGGCGTGTTTGGCTGGTGTCTTTTTGGGGGACCCAGGCAGCAAATTGTCTTGGGCCGGACCTGGTATCTGCTTGTGTCATTGTATCTGTATGTGTGTGAGTGTGTTTATGTGTCGGTATCTGTATGGGTGTCAGTGTGTGTCTGTGTGTCTGTGTATTTGTCAGTGTGTGTATCTGTATGTCTGTTAATCTGTGTGTGTGTCAGTGTGTGTATTTGTATATCTGTGTATTTGTGTGTGTGTCAGTATGTGTGTCTGTTTATCTGCATGTGTGTCAATATGTGTATCGGCATGTGTGTCTGTATTTGTATCTGTATCAGTGTGTGTCAGTGATTGTATCTGTGTGTCTTATGTATCTGCATGTCTGTCAGTGTGTGTGTCTGTATATATGTATCTGTGTGTATCTGCATGTGTGGCAGTGTTTGTATCTGTGTGTCTGTACATCTGTATGTGTGTCAGTGTGTGTATCTGTATGTATATCTGTATCTGTGTGTGTTGCAGTGTTTCTGTCTGTGTATCTGCATGTGTGGCAGTGTGTTTATCAATGTGTCTGTTCAACTAAATGTATATCACTGTTGCCATCTGTGTATCTGCATGTGTGGCAGTGTTTGTACCTGTGTGTCTGCTGTAAGTGTTTGTATGAGTATGTCCTTGCAACTATATGTGTGTTAGTGTTTGTATCTGTGTATCTGCATGTATGTCAGTATGTGTATCAGTGTATCTGTGCAACTGTATGAGTGTCATTGTGTGTATCTACATGTATGGCAGTATGTGTGTCAGTGTGTCTGTGCAACTGTATGTGTGTTAGTGTTTGCATCTGTGTGTCTGTGTATCTGCATGTGTGGCAGTGTTTGGGTCCATCTGTACATCTGTATTTTTTTTTTTACCATTGTGTGTATCTGTATATGTCAGTCTGTTTGTCTGCATGTGCCAGTGTTTTCTCTTTGTATGTGCACGTGTCATTGTGTCTGTGCAACTATATGTGTATCTGTGTATTTTCATGTGTATCAGTGCTTGTATCTGTGTGTCTTTGTATCTGCATGTGTGTCAGTGTCTATCTTTATATCTGCATGTGTATCAGTGTGTGTATCTTTTTATCTGCATGTGTGTCAGTGTGTTTATCTATATGAGTGTATCATTGTTTGTATCAGTGTGTGCATACATCTGTGTGTGTCTGTGCAACTGTATGTGTGTTAGTGTTTGTATCTGTGTCTTTGTGTGATTTTGTTTGTTTCTGTATCTGTATGTAAGTCAGTATTTGTACCTGTGTGCCTGTATCTGTGTCAGAGTTTGTATCTGTGTATCTGCATGTGTGTCAGTGTATCTGTGTATCCACATGTGTGTTTCGAGGAAGAGGTGGGGAGGATATGGCAGAGGAGAAGCAGGGGAGCCTAGAATAGAGAAAAGGGGAAGATAGGGCAGAAAAAAACATATATAAATTTGAAATAACAGCTATTATAATAATTATAAATATTTCGTAATATGAGGGGTACAATTTATGGAAACTGGTTGACAAGGGGTACTTAAGCAAAAAAAGGTTGGGAACTACTGATGTAGGGGAACATTGGTAGGTTAGGGCACATTAAGATGCTGAGCCAATCAGAATCTACACACAGAGAAACATTGTGTCAATACATCTATATAGGGAGCATTCATCATCTCCATTGAAGGTCCAAACCCAAGAAGTTGGTGGTCATAGCCAGCTGTGTAATGACTACCTGTTCTCAAATTTATCATGCTCAGACTGCAGGGACAGGCTCTGTGGCCCAATTTAATATTTGAACTGATATTGGTAAATAGCATAAACTAGCATAGCATAGTAGGTATTTGACTGATGTAATATACTAATTGTCATATATTTAACTAACAGTTGTATATCTACTCCTATAATTGATTTCAATGCTAACTTATAGACACCTCCTATAACAAGGCAGTTAATTCATTAAACGTGGAATTGTGAAGAATCAATGTGAATTTTAGTTAAAAATAGCTACAAAAAAGTCCACCCAACTCCATCTATTTCTCCAATTCAGCTAGAACCTTTCCACAGTTCAAAGTTTAGTGAATAAATTCACTTTTAATTGTTTTTTTTTTTTTTTTTACATTTCCATTGCGTTATCTATTTATAATTACTCTTGTAAGAAATTCACGTTTTCTGGGAATGACAATGTGTGATTACATAAATGTTCAGCTTTGAAATATTGAACTTTTTATAAAACACTATACTACTGGTAACGTGGTGGAAATTTACAGCAGTTTGTTTTTGGCTGTAACAGCGAATTTAATCTTTAACATAGTTCACTTTAACTATTATCCCTTCCGTCGAAATGCAGAATAATGTCTCTGAACTTTTTCGTACGCAAAGAAAAATCAAGGAACTCTGAGAAAACTGGACCTAAACTGACGTAGATTATAATATAATAAATCTTATCACCGACCTTTGCCCATCAATTGGTAATTTTTATATAGCTTAAAAATGATTACTATTATTATAAAAATACAAACATATATTGTATGTCAGTTTTGAAAATATACATAAAAAAAAAATATATATATATATTTTGATATCAGATTGAAAGATGGATCTTTATCAAATAAATCCTTTTCCTTGATGAACTGTCAGTGCAAATCCCCTGGAATTTTGATAAAGCTGTGGGACTTGCGTTTTGTATTGATATTATGCATATCGTGTAGAGATGTCACTTTGCATGTGAGACAGCTCCTATATCCTTCTTTTAATCTTCTTGTTCTCACTTTAGTGTTCCATGTTTGCCTTCAATTTGATTAGAGCCTATCAGGTTTATAGGCACTTTATTGGCTGCATTTAATGGTTCGCATCATTTAAGCTACCGCCATTAAAGGCTTAGTGGGAGCCAATAGTTATCAATTCAAATTTCAAAACCGATAGATGTGTTTTGCATTGTAAATATCATATGCCGCGATTTAATTCTATTTCTTTTTTTTTTTTTTTTAACATCAGAATATGGTGTTTGTTATTTCATACTTTATGTGTGTCAAAATTGACTTTATCAAACACCAATTCATCATCATTTTATTTCCAATATCTCCGATTTTTATTTATCTTAATTTCCTTTATTTTTATTTTAAATACCAAATATACGTACAGACTAACTAAAACAGACATTTGTTTGGTTCACAGTGTACCGATTAAATAATAATAATAAATTGGTTAATAAATAAATAAATAAATAGATATATAGATAGATAAATCAAATAAGCGGTCCGAGGCAAGGGGTATCCCGGCAAACTCTGTTTTGGATAGGGATTGTTAGACTAAAAGTAAGTATATTGCAAGAAAAAAAGAAAAAGAAAAAAAAAGTAAAATTGAAAAAAGTTAATTATTCCGGGTCTAATTTTTTTTATCCATCTATCCCAATAACTATAATATTAGCCCTTCTTTGGGGCAAAGTTCGTAATAGCTCGTTCCATTTTGCACTGAAAAATGCTTTGATGGTGAATCTTGGCCCAGCTGTCCACCCTAGGACAGTTATCAATTCAAATTTCAAAACCGATAGATGAGGGGACTTCCAATTTCTGGCTATTGATGTTTTAACTGCCATTAGGATATGAAAAATAATTGGTCTGAATTCTCTATTAATCAGCCCCATATCCATATGTAATAAGGCCATATTTGGAGTCAGATTCAATTTCTGTTCCAATAAAGTTGACAAATATTGGTTTGTCGTCTCCCATAAGGGTCTGATTATTGGACAGTCCCACCAAATGTGTTTAAAATCTGCGGTTGATTCAGTACATCTCCAACAATTTTTGCTATTTTTTTTAGGAGTTCAATACCATCTGTTTAATATCTTATAGTGAGTTTCATGTATATTCAAACAATGGCAAGCTTTGTATAATGTATTAAGGGAGTTGTTCCATTCTTTCATTGTTATATCTATTTTCAAATCAAAATTCCATTTAATTATTGCCGAGGGAATTGGTTTGATCTGAGCCTTACATATTCATTTTTTTGCTTTTATTGACTAGATGAGTAGAGTCTGATTGTTCATATATATCTGAAAGAAACTTAACTGAAGGTTCAAGAGGATTAATTCTCAAAAATGTTTTTAAAAAGGATATTGCCCGTATATAGTTAAACCATTCGATGGATGGTATATCATATTCAGTTTGAAGTTGTTCAAAAGATTTTAGTGTACTTCCTCTCAGGATATTAGATATCTTTTCTATACCCTTAAGGATCCATGTTTCCAAATTAATATTTGTCATTAAATTTGATAGAATATCTAGATTTATACCAGGAATTATCTTCATTTTAAACCTATTTTTTTTTTTAAATTGAGACCAGGTGGGGAGAATTTGTTGGACTATCGGTGATTTGGAATTTTTAATAATTTGATCTGTTTCTTTATCTATGGACCATAAGAGGGATTTATAATCCCTGTCTCCCGAAGTTAGGGTCTGTTCTCTTTTGTACCAAGTTTGAATTATATAATCTTCCTTATTTACTAGTAAAACTTGTGCTAATAGGTTGGCTTGTGCAATATCTTGAATAATTGGGATACTCATACCTCCTTCATTTTTTCTCCTAGACATAATGTCTTTTTTTATGCGAGGTTTTTTACCTGACCAAATAAATTTAGTAAATGATGACTGAATTAATTCTAATCAACTGTCAGGGATTTTTAAGGGAATCATTCTCATAATATATGAAAATTTCGGTACGATATATGCTTTTAATGTATTTATTTTCCCTGACCAGGAGATTTCCAGATTTGTAATTTTTTTAAATTGACGTTCATTTCTTTAATTATCGGTAAAATATTAATTTCTAACCATTTCTTTGGGTTTTTTGAGATTTTTATACCCAAATAGTTGAAGAACTTTTTAACTTGTTTATATCCATATTTATTTTCTATACTATCAATATTATTTTGAGGTGTATTTAAATATAGTGCCGTAGATTTTTCTGTATTTATCTTATAATTAGAAAAATTACTATAATTTTGAATGATTTGCACAACATGGTCAATAGATTCCTCAGGTTTCTTAATAGTTATCAAAACGTCATCAGCATATAACTTAATTTTTATGGTTATTATCTACAAGCCCTTTTATATCCTGATTAGCTCTTATATCAACAGCCAGGGGTTCAATCGATAGAATGTATAAAAGCGGTGATAGGGGGCAACCCTGGCGTGAACCATTTGTAATTCTAAACCATTTAGATTTAATACCAGGGCCTACAATTCTACCTTGGGGATCACTATATAGGGCCATAATGGCACTGAGTATCTCACCTGTAAATCCAAAGGATAACAGGGATTCTCTAACAAATGCCCAGCTGACCCTGTCGAATGCTTTTTCGGCATCCAATGACAGGGTCAGCATGGGCGTCCCTTCATCTCTGGCCTGTTCCAATAATCCAATCATATTTCTTGTATGTTAATAGAGAGTCGTCCCGGAATAAAACCACTCGTTTAACTCTATCTGCCAATATTCCCGCGTATAACTTGATGTCTTCATTTAGTAGGGAAATCGGTCGGTAACTGTCTACTTTGTCTGGATTCTTTCCTGTTTTTAAGACTGGAATAATGTTGCCTTTAAGCATTTCTTCTGGAATTTTAGTTTTTAATATGAATTCATTAAAAGTAGTGTCTAAGTTGGGTGATATTTCATTTTTAAATAGTCTAAAGAAGATCCCTGTGAACCCATCTGGACCTGGTGCTTTATTAGATTTTAAAGTTTCTATCCTTGTGTGTATTTCATGTAAAGATATCAGAGCATTCAATTCCTTTAGTTGGGATTCTGAGATCTTTGGTATAATCATGTTTTTAAAATAATCCTTTGGGTCTGCATAATTGTGGGGAAGATTATATAATTGATGGTAATAATCATTGAAAGCCTTCCCAATTCTCTCTGGAGATAGACAAGTCTCGCCCATATATATAATTTTTGAGATTTTTCCATGTTTAATTTCTTTTTTAAGTCTGTTGGTTAACAGTCTATCTGCCTTTACCTCTATAATAGAATGTTGCATTTAATCTTTCTAGTGTTTTGGAGACTTTCTTTATTAGCAAATCATTAATCCTATCTTGTAGATTAGAAATTCTATTGGATAACTGCTCAGTTGGAGATATGTTATTATCTCTTGAAAGATTATATAGTTGAATTTGTAGATTTGTTAAATCTTTTTCTCTATATTCCTTATTTTCGGAAGTTAGTTTGATTAATATTCCCCTTATCACCGCTTTATATGAACACCATACTCCTGAAGGGGAGATCTGCTCAGTTTGGTTCTATTTAAAATAGTATTTGGTCTGTTTCTTAATGTGGTCCTTCTCTCTCTTGTTGAATGGAAAGTATTTTCATGACCACAGCCTTCATGGTTACTTGAACTATAACTTGGCAGTTCTTGTTCCTGAGTTTCATGGGGTATTTCCTCCAAATCATCCCCTATTACATCATGAGCCTCTGGACCAGGTGTATTGCAGACTTCAGAAATGTCATCATGCCAAACTCCATGCCAGATATCAGTGTCTGGTTGCATGAGTGGCCCTACCCACTTTGATAGGTTGTCTGTTTTACGTGGTCGAAGTTGATTTGTATGTCTCCGTGTGTCACATCCATCAGAGGTTAATACTTTATAGTGCACCGGCACCAGAACTTCCTTTATCACCGCTTCTTTCCAACGATTCTCCTGATGATATACACGCATCCAAACAGAATCCCCCGTCTGGTAATAACGGCCTGCTTTTCCGACTTGCGTCTTCGATTGTTGCTGGATGACCCTTTTTTTGAATCTCTGGTTTTAGCAGATCCAGTTTTGGCCTGAGTTCACGGCCTAACATAACGAATGCTGGAGGTTGTCCAGTTGGATGAGGTGTATTTCGATACTGTAGAAGGAACTCAGACAAATGATGTTCAGGTCTCGTTCCTTCTGCTTTCAGACTTCTCAGAAAACCCTTTAATGTTTGAACAAAACGTTCTGCTTGACCATTAGTAGCAGGATAATACGGTGCTGCACGATGATGCCTAATACCATTTTCCTTGAGAAAAGCCTGAAATTGTCCAGAAACAAACTGCGGTCCATTATCTGAAACAAGCACTCTGGGCCAGCCAAATGTTGCAAATAGTTTCTGTAATCCTTTAACAGTAGCTTCTGCAGTGGTCTGCGACATGAATAGAACTTCTGGCCATTTAGAATGTGCATCTACCACAATCAGATACATTTTATTTTCCACTGGTCCAGCAAAGTCTATCTCCCATGGTGATAGAGGCCAGGTCCAAGGTTGTATGGCACCATGTGGCAAGCCACACTGTGCTTGTGCACAACCAGTGCAACCTGAAACATAATGGGCAATATCCTCATCAGTGGTTGTCCACCATACATGACCTCTTGCCTTCTGCTTCATCCGGACTATGCCAGGATGACCTGCATGTAAAATTTCAAGAATCTGTTGTTGTAACACAAAAAGAATAACCACCCTTTCTCCCCAGACTAAGCAGCCATCTCGAATTGATAACTCCTGAGTTCTTGTTTGGAATGACTTGAGATGTATTGGAGTCTTTAGTGGTCAACACTTGTGTACAAAAACAAGTATTTCCCTCAGCAAAGAGTCCTTGGCTGTCTCCTGTGCAAGTTATCTGGCTGTTATCACCTCACTGAAATATATTGTAGATCTTTCTGTGGTAGTTAATTGTGAATCCATTTTCAATGGAAGTCTAGAGAATGCATCTGCATTAGAATGCAGAGCGTTTAGACGATATTGTATCTGATACTGATAAGCCCCCAGAGTTAAGGCATGCCTCTGAAGTCTTGCTGCTGTCGTGATTGAAATACCTTTCTGTGGGTTAAAAATTGTCAATAAAGGTTTATGGTCTGTAAGCAGTGTGAAGGGTCGACCATATATCTATAAAGATGGAATTTCTATACTGCCCATGCTATTGCCAGAGCCTCTTTATCTATCTATTTGAGAATAGTTGTTTTCTGCAGCTGTGAGCGATCTAGTGGCAAAAGCCACTGGCCTGTCTGTCCCATCAGCCATGGAATGAGACAGGACTGCTCCCAGTCCGTAAGGTGATGCATCACAAGCAATAGAAACTGGCTTGTCCAAGTCGTAGTGTACTAAAAGACGTGAACTACGAACTAGTTCTTTTGACTTATGGAAAGCTGAAGCACATTCTACTGTCCAGCACCATTGTCGTTTACTCTCTAGAAGACGATGTAAAGGGTACAGGACATGAGCTAACTTTGGCAAAAACCAGTTGTAATAATTTAACAGACCAAGATAGGACCTTAGTTGTGTCACATTTTGTGGAGTTGGAGCATCCTGTAATGCCTTGACCTTCTCATCTGTTGTATGCAGCCCATGTTTGTCATGTACATGAGCACAAAATTCAAGACGATCCTGCATGAATTGGCATTTATCCAAACTTACCTTCAATCCATATTCCATAAGTCTTTGCAAAACTGCCTCTACATTCTGTTTATGTTCCTCCTCTGATTTACCCATCACCAGCATGTCATCTAACAGGCACTGTGTCCCAGGAATTCCAGCTAACAGTTTGTCCATTGTTCGCTGCCAGACAGCTGGTGCAGGTGAAATGCCAAAAACCATACGGTTATACCTGAATAGCCCCCCGATGGGTATTAATTGTAAGTAGTGGTCGAGAATCTGGATGTACAGATAACTGTAGGTATGCATTTTTCAAGTCAATTTTGGTGAATTGCTGGCCACCTGCCAATGATGCAAAAATATCATCTACCCTAGGAAGGGGATACTTATCTATTTTAAGCTGTATGTTAAGAGCCATGTGGAAATCCCCACAAATCCTTATCTCCCCATTTCGTTTTCTCACAGGAACAATGGGCGAAGCCCACTCACTATTGTGAACCCGGGAGATGATATTCAGCTCCTCTAATCTCCTCAATTCTGCCTCCCTTCAGCCCTTAGAGCAAAAGGCACACTTCTTGCTTTAAAAAAAATGTGGTGTTGCTCCTTCATTTAAATCTAAGGAAACTTGTTGTCCCTTTACAGTCCCTAATTAGCCATCAAACATTACTTTTCATGTAATTCCCTAATCCAGCATGGGCGTCCGCAGGAATTTTTCCAGGGGGGGGCATAATTGTAATGACATCCATGCTTGGTACCTTTTTGACAGTGTCATGAAAGGGAAGGGGCATAGCCATTATCACATAAAGCCAGGGTGAATAGCGTTTTCACAACTATGGTGTCAGGAATATATGTTTGTATTACTGACACTATAGTGTTCCTTTAAGCAAATTAAAGGACATTTCTGGTCACCTTAACAACTTCACCTAAATGAAAATGCTATGATGCCAGGAAGCCCCTGGGTGCTCTTTTTCCTTTAAGGGGTTAAATCGCTCTCAAATGGTTTAACCCCAAAGGCTTCCTCCAGCTCCAGGTCGCTCAGTGGTATTTGGCTTCTGAAACAGAGTGTCAGGAAGTGCAGATTGACGTCAGGCATGGGTGCCGCTGATTGGCTAGAGTGGTCAGTTGACGCTCTAAGCCAATCGCTAGTTCCCGGTTCATAAAATGTTTTTACTTTTTTATGAATGGGGAGCTACTGATTGGCTTAGAGTGCCAGCTGACCGCTCTAGCCAATCAGCAACACCCCTACCCAACGGCACTCTGTGCTTCCTGACACTCAGTAAATAAAAGTGAACACATTAATACTGATATTTTTTTACCTTTGGAGATGAGAAGGTCCAGCGTTTCCCTGCCTGGCCCAGGTACCAAAGCCTTATGATGTGGTGTCCAGAATAAAGTGGAGGTTCACTTCATTTGTCCTTCCTGCTCCAATCTCCTTTTCCTCTCCTTCATTTGACAGTCTTTTTTTTTTCTTCTGACACTGTTTTCTATCCTTGGCCCCTTCTGCTCTTTTACCTTTCTGCTACTTTCTGCTTATTTTGCGCCCTTCTGCTCCTTTCTCATTCTGATCCCTTTCTGCTCCTTGCAGACCCTTTCTGCTTCCTTTTCTAATTTACCTTTGTGCTCCTTGCTGTCCCTTTCTGCTCTTTCTCCTACTTTACCTTTGTGCTCCTTCTGATTCTTTCTGCTCCTTTACCTTTGTGCTCCTTGCTGTCCCTTTGTGCTCATTCCTGCTCCTTGCAGGCCCTTCCTGCTCATTCTCCTACTTTATGTTTGTGCTCCTTCTGCCCCTTCCAGCTCATTTCTGACCCTTTCTGCTCCTTCTACTTTACCTTTGTGCTGCTTTACCTTCCAGCTCCTTGCTGACCCTTCCTGTTCATTTCTATATATCTATAGGCTGCTGCCCCCAAATCTATAGGCTGCTGCAAAAAATCTATGGGCTGCTGCCCCCTCTCCAAATCTATGGGCTGCTGCCCCCCCAAATCTATGGGCTGCTGCCCCCAAATCTAAAGGCTGCTGCCCCCAAATCTATGGGCTGCTGCCCCCCTCCCCAAATCTATGGGCTGCTGCCCCTCCCCCCAAATCTATGGGCTGCTGCCCCAAATCTAAAGGCTGCTGCCCCCCAAAATCTATAGACTGCTGCTCTCCCTCAAATCTATGGGCTGCTGCCCCCCCAAAAATCTATGGGCTGCTGCCTCTAAATCTATAGGCTGCTGCCCCCAAATCTATGGGCTTCCCAAATCTAAAGGCTGCTGCCCCTCCCCAAATCTATGGGCTGCTGCCCCCAAATCTATCTGCTGCTGCCCCCCCCCCAAATCTATAGGCTGCTGCCCCCCTCTCAATTCCTCCCCCCATCCCCCACTTACCTGATCTGTAGGCTGTCTCTGGCTGCATGTGTTGCTCCCCTGCGGTTTCAATCAGCAGAGAGAAGCAGGGATAAGATGCAGCTTCCTATCCCTGTCTCTCTCCATACACAGCGCCACCTACTGGCCGGCGCCGGTATTGCAGTTCATTTTAAATCTCACACAAAATAGCATAACAAGCTGAAAAATCCAGGGGGGGGCAAGTGCCCCCCCTTTCCCCCCCTGCGGACGCCCATGTAATCCAGTCAAGTCTGGTCTGATTTTCATTCAACACATGACATGGATACTTATGCATTTGATGCATCCCGAGAGCCCTTATCCACTCCCCACCAAAAAGTGGAGGTCCTCTATTCTCTAAGATATAGAGCGGTAGTTTCTTCTTACACTTGTTGAATGTAACTGTGACTGTCACACAACCCACTGGTATTAAAAGCTCTTTAGAATATGTCTGCAGTCTCGCTGTTGTCTGAATTATTGGCCTATGTATTTTAAGGCGTTTCCAGTCTGTCAAAGAAATCACTGATACAGCTGCACCTGTGTCCAAATCCGTCAGTTCCTTTCCATTTACAACAACCTGAGCTGTGAATGCAGCCAGATTAGAACCTATTTTATATGTTTTTAAATTTCGTACAGGAAATTGTTCATCTGAATCCTCAGAATACTCCTGCATTAAGCCAATAATTCCTGTATAACGAAGTACTCACTTTATTGATACATATATAACAGCATCTTCATATTGCAGCCTTGTTACACAGGGTTTCAAATCACTCGAACATTCCACCGACTGCCAACAGGAGCAGGAAGTAAAGAACCAAAAGAAAGGAAGTGCAACATTCACAGCCAACAACAGCCCAACTGCCCAATGCCCATACATCACAATACATACACTCATACACTCACACACTCATACACAGCCCAACTGCCCATACATCACAATGTAAAGATTTGATCATGCTTGATAAAAGGATTTATCGTGTCATTATTTTTCTGTAATTTGGTATATCAGACCTGTCTAATGGGGAGGAAGGCGGAGAGGGAATAGAGGGGGTATTTAACATATAAAGACACAGCCAGAAATCTCATGTTTGACTCAGATTTTTCCCTTCGAGCCATGAAGCTAGTTTTTCTGGGGAGTCGCATATCACTGTGCTGTATTCATAGGATATAATTAATTTTGTGGGGAAACACCATTTGTACTTTATATCCTTATTTCGCAGAACATTTGTTAATTCAGCATAGCGTCTTCTTTCAGATCTTGTATAGTAAGAAAGATCTGGATAAATCTTTATTTGTGCATATGCTGCTTTTAAAATCTGATCTTTAAGTCTTGATGATGCGCAGCTTATAATAACATCGCAAGGTTTTGAAGTGGGAATTTCTGGAGGTTTGTAAGTCCTATGGAATCTCTCCAAAGCATGATTGTATTTTGATATATCTATATCAAGAGCTTTTATGAGTTCCAATATATATGTTTCCAGTTGGAATCGCTTCTGGTATATCTCTGAGTCTTAGATTGTTCCTTCTGGCTCTATATTCTAGCTCAGCAATCTTTTTATCCATATTGTAGTTTCTGTCATCCTGTTTTTACATTAGAGCATCCTGGAGTTGAAAATTTTCTTTCAACTGTGTCATATGCAGTTAATTTTCTTGAAGTTGCATCCCTATTAAGCATTGTTCTTCTTTAATTTCTTTCATCATATTATTCATTTCCAATTTGAGTTTTTCAAATTGAGAATCAAATGCTCGTTCTAGAAAAGCCTTGGTAATGGTTTGATTCTCTCTTTCTGCATTGAATGGAATTTAATTCTATTTCAGTCTCATAATGTCAATAAAAGGCATGGTCGATAATTATTATATATGCCTATGTGTCTTATGACTTGACCACTCATCTTTGTGAAATTCTACATTTATGCTTATGTCAGCAATGTGTCTTAAATTTAGATTATAAAAAATTATCTGGTGGGGTGGGGATGGTATTTTACTCACATCACATGCCCAAAAACCATAGCTTTGAACTACAGCATTCTGTAGGGATGTGCATGGGCCCAAAAAATCGGTTTGGTTCTGTTTGTAAAAAAACTTTGTTCGGCAATTCGGACCAATGGCATTCGGTTCGGTTTGGCACTTCAGAGCTGCTAAACGTCATCACTTCGGTGATTCAGAACTTCGGCACTTTGCACAATTGTAAGCATCCGAATGTCCGAATGGCATGAAATTCATATGAACGTACATTCGGAAAGAAATGATTTGCACATGTCTACGTCACATGAATGCAAGCCAACACCCTGACAGCCTGGTTTATAAACTATCCCACCCTTAATGACTCTGTGTGCCTTCATTGGTCAAGTGTCAGTGACAAAATTACCATAAATTGTCTGTCCTCTAACAGCAATCACAAAAATGTGCTCATTTCATTGGACAGGGAATAGTGAAACCGGATTGGGCAAGCAAGCATTAAATTGCACGAAAGGAATTAGCTTATTGGTCAAGATTCCTGTCATCATTCAAGTAATTTCCACCTCCCTCTCTTATTTTGCCACTTTTCAGAAATTCGAATCACTGCGGCACCTTGGAGCTTCAGCGCTTCGGCACTTCCAAATCATCAAACTTTTGTCACTTTGGAACTTTGGCACTTTGGGACTTCGACACTTCGGACATTCGTAAGCAACCGAATGTCCGACTGAATGTCATGAAATTTGTACGAATGTACATTCGGAACGAAACAAATCAATTGTTTGACCAATTCATCTTAATCAAGTGGTCTTTGTGCAGTGACTCTGTCATAATTAACTCTGTGATGTAAAACATTGTAGTTTTCTAGAAACGGCAATGTTTACAGTGCAGGATTAAGTCCACCTCTAGAGGCTGTTACATTGGCAACCACTTGGGGCGTTTCTGTTGCACTGACCGAGTAAAACTCGGTCTCGTGATGTGGAAGCCCTCGGAGGAAACATTCAATGCTGTCCCATGTGGAAGCTTGGATGCGAGTGCAGCACCTGGATGCACGCCACGCCGGCCATGCATGTGCATTAGGTCCTCGAAGAGGTCCCTGAAGAGAGGTAAACTGTGTCAAGGGAGACTCAATGCTAGAAAAAAGGTCTGTATTCCTAGCAATATACTATTCCTTTAAATCTCTACAAACCTTACTCCTTGTAGACTTGGCCAAAAAAGATATCCCAAACCCCTACAGATTAATATAATGGTTATGCTGCTAAGACAATATGGTTTTGTTAAACCATCTGGGAGCGGGTTGCGATTTTGCCACCTGAATTTTGTCCAACCTGAACCGCAGTAATAGCCTGAAGGACTGTGGTGTGTACTATCAGTCTATCACTGGCATTCATGGTGGACAGTTCTATATTATCAAGTTAGTTGAGTAATGGTCTCTATGAGTCTGGTAGAGCTTCATTTTTTCAAACCAAAGAAGAGCTACAGTGCCCAAAGGCTGCGGGCAACATAACTGCTACTCAGTGCTATAGTGGTTATGGTGCTTAGACTGCCCGTGCATTTTGCAAACGAAACACAACCTTGCTTGTAGGAGAATCTGGTTGGATTTGGCCTTTTATATTTTATAATGAGATACAATTTTTCAATACACATTAACTCACCCCTGAGTCATGATTTCGTAAATAAATCCCAAGTTGGTCTAACATTGATTAATGAGTAAAAGGTTCTAAAAAAAAAATTAAACTTACACCCAACCACTGAAGAACATACATGAACTAGGGCACTGTAGATCTTTATAAGTGGGGAATCTGTCCCCTCTCATCCAGCCCGCAAAATAATCTGGAGGAGACTGCCACTTTTAAATTCCATGTTCTTTTCCATACGACAGTGTTCAGTTAAAGTCTCTCCTTCACTTTTGTAACATTGTTAGCAAAAATTCTGACTATCTAAAGGGCTAGAGCTGTCACAACATGCTGGGCTTAAGGGTATGACTTTTGATAGCGCATGTTTTGTGCCATGCGTTTGTGGAAACAGTTTCTTTTACTTTATGATTAAATGCATAGGCCTCAATATAATTAATCTGAAATGATTCCATTTTGTTAAAAAAAAAAAAATATTTAAAATGATTTATCTACCGAAGTCAACATTAAAGTATACAGGGTTATGGGGGGCGTGGCCTGGAGCTCAACCACTGCGGTCGCATGCTAGAGTAGCTCCGGCTACACAGGCCTTATCATCAGCGTAACGAGCACCCACAAAGCACATCAAGCACCCACAGCAATGTCCCAGCAAAAGGGCAGACGCCAGACCAACAAGGGCGACAAAACCAGCTTCTTCACCGCCTGCACAGCCCAGCAAAAAACGGCGGGCTCCCTGGAGGAGGCCCAAGATGGCGCCCGCGACGATCCCGGCGAAATGCAAACCTCGGCCACAGAGGATGCCCTGGTAACCCAAGGGGTATTACAAAGAATGCTGGATGCAATGCACGCCAAGCTACAAACCACCCTCCAGACCTCACTGAAAGAAATAAGGTCAGACATCCGGGAGCTGGGAGAACGCACTTCCACACTGGAAGAAAAAATGGCGGACCACGCCGAAGCATACAATGACATGAGAGCCATCATGGAAGACATACAAAATAATATGACAACCGTTGAAGCCAAAATCGCTGACATAGAGGACCGCTCCCGCCGCAACAACCTCAGGTTGAGAGGGATAGCGGAATCCGTTGGGGTGGCAGACCTGCACGCTCACCTGCAGGGCCTATTCAAACTCCTGGTCCCGGACATACATCAGGACATGCTGCTGCTAGACCGCTACCACTGCGTACCAAAACCGCGATTCCTAACCACAGAAGCACCGAGAGACGTGTTGGTGCGGCTACATTATTTCCACGCCAAGGAAACTATCATGAGAGCAAGCAGGCAACGTCCGAACCTACCACCTCCATACCAAGGAACAGCGATATATGCAGACATATCAGCAGCGACATTGAAGAAAAAAAAAACCTTTGTTGGCATCACAGAACAACTGAGAATACATAAGAAACCTTACAGATGGGGCTTTCCAGTCAAGCTTTTAATCAACAACGAAGGAAAAACCACCACCATTATGACCCCGGAGGCCAGAGAGCAAGCCCTCAGAGACTGGGGCTTACCACCACCACGGAACCAAACCAGCGCAACAGGCAGAGACAAGCTCAATCCATCGTGGAAGAGAGTTTCTAAGAACTGACTGGGAGAACGCACATTGGCCGCAAGCAGTGGCAAGTACCACATAAATATGACTTGGGGACTGATAATACAATGGGGGGAGCCGCTAACATGGGGCCGGGGTTAATGAGGGCATTGCTACCAAAACCCCAGCATTCATGCAGTCACGCCACACAAAATGACCCAGGCGGCAACCTCGTGAATGCTGTAAATAGAGGCCCAAAGCTAGCCAACAAAGGTATAAGATGGGGGCGAAAACATAACAACACCACAACGAGTAAGGTACAAGGCCAATCGACCGCTTCGCACAGGCATGGAAGCACACCGCTTACTCCCTCACTGCGCCTTTACATGGCGCAAGGCCAACCACACGGCACAATGTTTAAATGTTCATGTTTTAGTTACCATGTTTAAATTGTTTAACTTTTTTAATTTCTATGTTTCACATTGTATGACTACCATGTCACAGATAATCCAGGGTTCTGCCAGGCAATACGGCAAACGCACACGCAGAGAATTGACCACCAGGTCCATCAGGGAGATGCCACCCGGTTTGAGTAAGCTGGGAAGGGGGGTACTCCTGCAAACAAGAAAGATGACGATACAACCAACCGAACTCCCAAGGTACAACCCCCCATGAAAATATACACCCACAACACAAAAGGTCTCAACCACCCGTCCAAAAGGAACCTGCTTAACCGACACAAACCGGAGGTAGTGTGCCTCCAGGAAACCCACTTTAAGATAAACGCACACACACCACTATTCCTGCGAGACTACCAATACCATGCCACCCACACGAGCAAATCCAAGGGGGCCTCCATACTCATTAGCAAGGACGTAGCGTTTACCCTTACGCACCTAGAGGTAGACGAGGGGGGAAGGTATGTAATAGTAGTGGGAACATTCAATGATGGGGAATATACGATAACGAGCATATACGCTCCGAATCAGGAACAGAGGAACTTCCTACACAAAATAATCAAAAAAGTGGACACAGCACAAAGGGGAATAGGAGTTATATGTGGAGACATTAACCATGTAATGGACCCCTCAATAGACACCACAATAGCACCCAATGCTCCGAGAATGAAACCACTCAAGAGACAGGGCAAGGCAATACTCAAACTGTTACACGAAAACCACTATTATGATGTATGGAGGGCAACACATGTGGGGGAAAGGCGATACACTTTTTTCTCGACGGCACACAATACCTACTCTAGGATAGACGGTATACTGATAAAAGGCCAACACCTGGAACAGGTTAAAGATTGTTTCATAGAACA
>OW240917.1:243807008-243969886 GCA_933207985.1 Pelobates cultripes
CCCTCCCCTCTTCTTACCCCCTCCCCTGTAGCGTGGCCGAGCTGCACTCCGGTCCGCGGTGGCCGGCCGGAGTGATAGGAAAGTGCACACTCAGTGTGCACTTCCTGTCAGTCCGGCCGGTTACAGGAAACAGAAACTCAGCGCGGAACAGAGTTTCTGTTTCCTGTAACCGGCCGGACTGACAGGAAGTACACACTCAGTGTGCCCCTTCCTATCACTCCGGCCGGCCGGCCACCGCGGACCGGAGTGCAGCTCGGCCACGCTACAGGGGAGGGGAGGGGAGGGGAGAAGCTGCAGCCGCCTGACCGCTCTTAACAGAGCGCTCGGGCGGCTGCAGCATTTAAAGGGCCGGCCCAGGAACGCGGCCGGCCCCCAGGTGCCGCGGCCCACCGGGAAATTTCCCGGTATCCCGGTGGGCCAGTCCGGCCCTGGATTTGGGGCAAAAATAGGCACTTATCCTCCTAAATAGGGACACTTAGGAGGTATTAGTTGAGATATTGCACAAGGAGATTTCTGTCAAGTAAGATATGTGTGCATTGAACCGCTGAACAAACTTTTCACTCCTCCAATGTGTGCCTGAATATTTTTACGACACAGCGCTATGGCATTACATGTCCTAATGGATAAATGAACACTCCCGGCACTATAACCACTACAGATCGCTGGCTGCTGTACCCATGTTTAAATACAGTTGTATTTATGTGCAGACTGCCAGTTTATTAATTCAGTGGTGTATTGGTGTGGAGGGTTAGCGTGCGTTTATGCGGCTGTGTTTTTTTGTAGTATGTTTGCCATTCCCCTTTTGATAATCAATAATGAATGGCCGAAGGTAACTGGATGGAGTCATTGCTACATGACAATAGTATGAGGGCCTAAAATCAGCCCTTCTGTTTGCAATACAGCGAGTAGGGGTTTTGTCTCGGAGACCCTTGGCTTTGGTCTAATCTCTTTAAAACAACTTGACCCAGAAATTGAGGACGATGTCCGTAGCACCATAACCACCACATTGCCATTACAACTGTTATTGTATTGCCTCTTTAACCCCTTAACGACCGAGGACGGTTCAGGACCGTCATCAGCATTTTCCCATTGCCGACCGATGACAGTCCTGAACTGTTCTAACGGTCTCCGTTACTTACCTGATCGCCGTCGTTCCCCCGGCGGCGATCAGCGTTGCTCCCGGTGTGGGGAGACTGCCTGCAGCCCAGACAGTCTCCCCACACTGGATTAGGATCCCTGTGGCCATGTGATCGCTTAACACAGCGATCACATGGTCACAATAGGTGTCCTAGTATCTGCCTGCAGGGGGACTGTCTGTGCTGACAGGCAGCCTCCCTGCTAGTGTAAAATCAATAAAAAAATAAAGTTAGTGTTAATTAAAAAAAATAATAATAATTATATATGTGTATATATGATATATAGACATATATTATATTTATATAATATATGTCTATATATCATATATATAATGCCATACTAAGTGTATTTTTATATTAATATGTACTTATATTAATATAAAAATACACTTATAATTAAATTACACACGTATATATATAATATATATAATAACTATATATATTGTATATATATTATTATAAAATATAAATAATAAGTAATTTAAATTAAATAATTTTTTTTAAATAATAATAAAAATTGAAAAAAATGTTTTATTCTAACTGTATTTTAAAATTAATATATATATATTTATATCAAAATACACTTAGAATTAATTTGTATATATACAAAATATACATATGTCCATATACAAAATTACATAAATAATTATATAAATATACACATAGACTTCAAATATATAAATATGCATATATATTTAAATTCTACGTGCGTATTTATGTAATATTTTTACATAATTCAGTAATTTTATTGATTGCAATTTGAGGGACCTGCCTGCCAACCCAGGCCGAAATTCCAGAGAATTTAATTTGCTAGCACTGTATTTTACCCTGTAACGTTCTACGACACCCTAAAACCTGTACATGGGGGGTACTGTTTTACTCGGGAGACTTCGCTGAACACAAATATTAGTGATTCAAAACAGTAAAACATATCACAGCGATGATATTGTCAGTGAAAATTACTTTTTTTGCATTTTTCACACACAAACAGCACTTTTACTGATGATATAATTGTTGTGATACGTTTTCCAGTTTTTAAACACTAATATTTGTGTTCAGCGATGTCTCCCGAGTAAAACAGTACCCCCCATGTACAGGTTTTATAGCATTTTTGAAAGTTACAAGGTCAAATATATGGGTCAAATATTTTTACATTGAAAATGGCCAAGTTGGTTACGTTGCCTTTGAGAGCGTATGGTAGCCCAGGAATGAGAATTACCCCCATGATGGCATACTATTTGCAAAAGAAGACAACCCAAGGTATTGCAAATGGGGTATGTCCAGTCTTTTTTAGTAACCACTTGGTCACAAACACTGGACAAAATTAGCGTTCAATTTAGTTTTTTTACTTTTTTCACACACAAACAAATATGAATGCTTACTTTGGCCAGTGTTTTCGACTAAGTGGCTACTAAAAAAGACTGGACATACCCCATGTTGAATACCCTGGGTTGTCTACTTTAAAAAAAATATGTACATGTGGGGTGTTATTCAGAGATTTATGAAATATAATAGTGTTACAATGTCACTATTGATAAATTTTAAAAATGTATGTTTTGAAACCGTAATATCCTACTTGTACCTATAGCCCTATAACATGCAAAAAAAAGCAAAAAAGCTTGTAAACACTGGGTATTTTTAAACTCAGGACAAAATTTTGAATATATTTAGCAGTTTTTTTCATTCGCTTTTGTAGATGAGTAAAAGATTTTTCAAGTAAAAGTAAAAAAACATGTATTTTTTTCAATTTTTCATCATATTTTTTTATTTTTTTTTAAATTAAAATACATGAGATTATATAAATAATGGTATGTAAAGAAAGCCCCTTTTGTCCTGAAAAAAACAATATATAATTTGTATGGGAACGGTAAATGAGAGAGCGGAAAATTACACCCAAACACAAACACCACAAAAGTGTAAAAATATGCCTGGTCGCAAATGTACAACATCGCAAAAACAGTCCAGTCCTTAAGGGGTTAAAGATCTTGAATCTCTGTCTGTAAACACTTAATTACTAATCTGTGAAATATCAGGATTACAAAATAAATGTAAATTGTTTTTGGACAAAATAACCAAATTGGAAAAACTCTCTTAATCAGCCACATTGTCATCTTGTCTACTTTGGACTAGAATTTGAAATTCAGCATTACGATAATTTGAATAATTCTGCCCGTATGCTAGAATCGAGTTTTTTTTTTATGTCAGATTTTTAGAAGGATAAATATAGATAGCACTGTAGAATAAAATGCGACAATTTTCCATGACCTGTTCTCTACTTCAGTGAAAACAATATGTTTGTATTCATCTACACATTTACTTATTATATGTCCATGTGATATGCAAGCTGTGTTAATATTTTATTTATTACTGGTAAAGATAATCATCTTTAGGTTTATTTCATAAATCCGTAACAGTAAAACAAACAAATTATCCAATCTCATATTTTGGGATTCCTGTGCATATGTTGTACAGCCCTACGGAATCTGTTGGCGCTATATAAATAATAAAATAATAATAATATGTTCTCTGCGTTATTTAGTTTCCATCAAAGCACAGTAACAACTGTTGCAACATTGTATACGTTACAGAGTATAGAATGTATAGAATGCAAAGCCAGCAAGCTTATAGCAAACAATGACAGGGAACTAGGCTGGCGTCTCCCAGTTGCAAGATAAAGACAAGTGAATGTCTTCATTTAATTTTATGATAAAATGTGTTAAATATAGATATAAGTGAACATAATATTAAATATCCTGGGGAGTGACCATTCCATCTTAAAGCTACATTTTTTTTTCCACATTTTTTTTGTGTGCATAATTTAAAATAAATAAATATCTATATAATACTTAAAGGAACATTCCATCTACTATAACCACTACAGCATGTGCCAGGAGTGCCCCCCACCCCCCCATGGTAAGTAGTCAAATTTGCAGATGGTTTGACAATTAGGTCTCGATTTAATATTGCTGGATAAGGTTTCCAAATGATTTAATATATTTTTAATATAAACTTTTAAAAAAATAATTTCGTCAACATATTAAAATATCAAAAATTATATCTTATATAACTTATATATCTTATATATACATCTATATATATATATATAGATATATATATAAATAAATAAAAATACCAAAATTACCAGTTTAAAATCACTTTTAATAAAATTAAATCATTTTAAAAGCGTATACAAGTGTATGAAATCATTTCGAAAGTTTATCCAAAAATATTAAATCAGGGCCTTACTTGGGGTTTGTAATTTACTGGTCACGTCCAACTTTAAGTGCCAGTTGCTCCTGTACTGAGCTTCCGTTAGCTTTCCTGAGCCAGAAGCCAGCTTATTTGCCAAGAGTTTTCAGCCAATGAGATATGTCCTGCACTGCCTGGTTTAGCTCAATGCAGAGAGCTTCAATCTCTTATGGAGAAAGTGATGGTCTCCCGGAAGACCGCAGGAACGTTGCCAAACTATTTAAAACTTCACATTAATTCATAACTATTATTACTATTATCGCCATTTATATATCGCCAACAGATTCCGTAGCACTTTACAATATTATTAGGGGGGGATTTAACTATAAATAGGACAGTTACAAGAAAACTTACAGGAACGATAGGTTGAAGAGAACTATTGTGTTAGATCTAGGCACTGTTAGCGCTAACGCTTATTGTAGTGGTTATAGTGCAAGGATTCTTCGGGTTTAGTCCCTCCATCTGTTTCATAAAAAAACTAGGAGTCTCCCAGAACAGAAAGCTTCATTTTAATTTCTACGAGGCCTGAGATTTTACTCTTTTTCTCTTGTCTTACAAGTGTGACTGGGTTTTTTTATTTTTTTTTTTAGAAAAAATACTAAACACACAAACAATACACATCGACATGACTCAAAAAACAAAAGAGGAAGAATCTACATTTACCGCATTGTGTCATTTCCAAAGGCTTTGACCTTCAGAGTCACATGAAATAAATGCTCATTCTATTACTATATGTTTGTTTCCATTTGGGATTATTATAACATATAAAATCTACTAATGTTAAAAAAATCTATATATATAATTCATCATATGTTTTCCGATTGTCTGTTTTCCCAAGACATGAATGTGATGTGAAAAGAATACTTTGGACGAGTGGCAAGAGGGCTACAGAGATTTTGGGGTGCATCCTGACATCTTTTTTTCTTTCAGTAGATAATGATTTGGGATGTCTGTTAGCTCAGAACTGCAGGAGTCAAGCAACAAGCTTAATTAATTGATTGATTGATTTCATTAATTCATTAGTTATTGGCAAAATTCAGTTGAAAATTGTCGACTGGGTTCTGCAGAGATTGTCGTCAAATTTTGTCTGTATTTGACAGTAGAAATTAAGTCGTTCCAAACCGATAAAAGAGAGACAATAAAATCCATGTGATTATTATCGATTTTTTAAAAAAAACATTGAAAATCAAAACACGTCATCTGCTTATATGTAACCAAGGTCCCTGTGACTAAACCCACATGTGTAGAAATGGTGTATTTTCCGAATGGTGAAATAGCTAACGCTCAGTAATGCAAATCCTAGCAATTTAAAATAGAGTGCCTGTGTAGGCAATTTGACAATCAAGTTCTAGATTATCTCTATGCACATAGAAATTAAATAGATAGTATGTTTTATCTGACTACAAGGTATTCATAATATTAATGCTACTTATCCATAACCCTCTGTACTTTCATAAGGTAAAAAACCCTGTTGTCCATTTTTAAATAATGAAATCTTACAGAATCTTTATCTTTATCTAGGGGGTATCTAAAAACAGCTTACAAAAACTGCATATTTCTTGTCTGCAGCCTTTGCAAGCCCTCCCCTTCTAACACCACCCAGACTTTCTGTGGCTGTCCAATCACAGACTTCCCAATGCAGCTCTTTGCAAGGCAGGTGCTCTGAGCAATTGCTGCCTCTTGAGTTTAGCTTCACTGAGCAAAACAACCAGGAAGTAACAGGACCGGTTGTCTGATTGACAGACAGGGGGTTGTAACAATGTCAATTTACAAATGTGCCAATTACTATTGAAATCTGCATTTTTTGCAAAATAAGCAAAACATGGACACAGACCCCTAAAGCTGTTTAGCTTGCCGAAAAACATAATGCTTTTCAGCAAGCTAAACAGCTTTAGGGGTCTGGAGTGTCCCTTTAAAGTTGCCTAATTTCCCCACTCTCCCTTTCTGACAGCCATCTTTTCATCTTGGTTCGGATTAGCAGTTTTCTGACCTAGTTCTCACTATCTTGCAACCAATGCTTTGCAAAATTGTGTACTAAATAAAAATTTCATTCATCTGTTCCAAATTTCGTCCGTAAAACATTCGTTTTTCGGATGAAATTTGGTAAAAAAATAACCCCCATATTAATAAAAGGGAGGTTAAATCCTCCCGCATGCCCCTACTTGTAGTATACCGTAACTAGGGGCATGTCGCCTTGACAGCAAGCAGCCAATGGCTGCTCGCAGTCATTTAAAACTACTAGTGATTGGGCAGCCATTGCTGCCCAGTTGCTAGTGCAACATATTTTAATTTACCATTAGATAAGCCAGACTATACAAAGGACACAATGTCACCCATTTAGACTGTAAGAAAGGAGATTTAGTCTAAGGCAAAGGAAAGTTTTTTTTTTTTTTTTACAGTAAGAGCAATAAGGATGTGGAATTCTATATCTGAAGAGGAGGTTTTATCAGAGTTTGTGTAGATGCTTAAACAGCAACTGGATGAATTTTTGCAAAAACATAATATTAAAGGGATCCTACCCGGGAAAACAAACCTGTTTCCCTGGCACTAGAGGCCCCTGGAGTGCCCCCTACTTTCGTGTCACCCTCTCCCGCAGGGCTGAAGAGGTTAAATCCAGCGCCGATGTCCCTCCCACTGGGTCAGGCTCCGCCCAAGCTCCTCCCCTGCTGGCATCAGCCGGCGGATGAGACCTAATGCGCATGTGCGGCAATGACCGCGCGCTCATTAGACCTCCCCATACAAAAGCATTATTCAATGCTTTCCTGTGCTGAAAATCTGACACTGGAGGTCCGTGAGGACGTCCAGTGTCAGATAATGGGCCAAAAGTCTGTTTGGATTCCGGAAGTGCCCCTAGTGGCTGTCTGGTAGACAGCCACTGAGGGCTGACTTAGAGCTGAAATGTAAACATTGCAGTTCCCTGGAACTGCAATGTTTTACATTGCAGCACTAAGTGCAATAGGGAGACAGCACCCAGACCACTTCAATGAGCTGAAGTGATCTGGGTGCCTACAGTGTCCCTTTAAGGGATATCATTTTTAATTTGTGGAGTTATAGCTTCTTAATGCAAGGAGATATCTGACTGCCATTCTGGGGTTAAGATGGATTTTTTCCACAGTTTGTTGCAAAATTGGAAGCACTTCAAACTGGGCTTGAAGATGTGAGAAAGGCTGAACTCGATAGACGCAAGTCTTTTTTCTGCTGTGTAACTATGTAACTATATAATATGCAATTCAGGACACAATATTTACTGCAATGGGTGCTATTACCAAAAAGCTTTCAAAAGCTTTTTCACAAGGCCTTTTTTTACAAGCAGCTAATTCTGCAAAAAACAAAGAGCCCTGAAGCTAACCAGTTTACCTCTCTAATGTCCGATTCTGAAATAGAAAATACTTTGTTTAAACCGTTTCCTCCTATGAAAGCATTTTACAAAGAGTTCATGCTGGTTGGCCTAAATCAGGCTTCCCCAAACTCCGGCCCTCCAGATGTACAACTCCCATGATTCTCAACCTATTTTATTCATAGAACCATGGCAGTTGTAGTTCAGCAACATCTGGAGGGCCGGAGTTTGGGGAAGCCTGGTCTAAAGTGACGAACGGGAAGCGGGCTATAGCCTCTAGAGAGTATTATGGACTCTCATTGTGAATGTATGGTTGAGGAGGCAGAGATGGAGTCTATACATGAGTCTCACGGGAAAATTCTGATAATTCCAACAGGTTTATTTACCAACTTGACAATTCAAAGTGAATTAAAAATTTTAGACAAGAGTGTCTGGACTGAAAACATAACTGACTAAGAGAATGTTTATAGTTTGTCTGCTTTGATCTTAAATGTGAAATTATAACGTCAGACAGCTGGATTCTTCAAATTGTAGCAGGTTTTTATTTAGATCTGAACTCATCCAGTTAAAGGACCAATATAGTGCCTGGCTCGATAGGGTCCTTGGGTCCCCCTCACCTTCTGGGTCCCCCTCCTGCTGGGCTCTAGGGGGAGGAAGCGGTTAAATGACTCACCTTTCTCCAGCGCCGGGCTCCCTCGGCGCTGGGGAATCTCTTCCTTCTTCTGCTGTCATTCTCAATGCTTTCCTATGGACGCTGGCGTCTTCTCACTATGAAAATCACAGTGAGAAGCACGGAAGCGCCTCTAGCGGCTGTCAATGAGACAGCCACTAGAGGCTGGATTAACCCATTTGTAAACATAGCAGTTTCTCTGAAACTGCTATGTTTACAGCAGGCAAGGTTAAAACTAGTTAGATCTGGCACCCAGACCACTTCATTAAGCTGAAGTGGTCTGGGTGCCTATAGTGGTCCTTTAAGTGGCAAATACCGTACCGTATTATTTTTCTAGTAAATTAAGAGATATCGAATTTTCAAAAGGAAAGTGCATTAATTTCAGTACACGGAAATCAAATAGGAGTTTTTAAGCAATCTGTTTTTGGTGAAAAAGAAAGGGGGTTAAATGTGTCTGATAATAAAACTTAGAGAAAGGAAATGTCATATAGTCTATGGAAAGCAAAATGGATTCAACGCAAAAACACTCTCCAAGTCAAGCAGGTTGGATGGCCAAAATAGACTTTAAAAAAGGCTTAATGGACAGTGCCAATTGCCACAAAATTTCCAATTCTTCCTCAATTCTTATGGAAAAGGATTATACAGAAATTCACTTGCCTTCCCTTTGATTGTTGTTTGCCCCTAGGTGTTTTATCAAACTGGTGAAACCTGTAATTGCCATTCTACGCAGTAGAGGTGTTTGTATGATAATCTTCTTCTGAATCAGCATGTAGAAAATCTAGAATTTCTCACAATTTGGGAAAAGTCCGATCTTGTTCCGAAGATCCTTTTAAATCTTTTTCTTCGAGGGAATGTCTTCGTTAGTCTTTGCTTGTTTCCCACTGACACAAGTTTTTATTACAATATTTCGGTTTTGATGATGTTGCCTTTGTTTCAGGAATTTGGGATTTAATTTGCTTACAACATCAAAAAAAAAGGACTATGGAATGTTCAGACAACCTTTTATTATCTGTGCTGTTATGTGATTGGTGGAAGCAGTGGCGTACACATGACCCATGGGGCCCCGGTGCGAAAATTGATCCGTGGGCCCCTCCCCACCCCTGCGCTTACTCGGCGCGGGTTGGGGCCGCAACACATGGCGGTGGGCACCTGGTCGCAGGGGTTGCAGGGCTGCGACCCCGCGACCGCGGTATGCACACACACTTAAAGGACCACTACAGACACCCAGATCACATCAGCTCAATGAAGTGGTCTGGGTGCCAGGTCCCTCTAGTTTTAACCCTGCAGCTGAAAACATAGCTGTTTCATAGAAACGGCTATGTTTCACTGAGGGTTAATCCAGCCTCTGGTGGCTGTCTCATTGACAGCTGCTAGAGGAGCTTCCGCGATTCTCACTGTGAAAATCACAGTGAGAAGACTGAACGTCCATAGGAAAGCATTGAGTGCTTTCCTATGGGTAAAATGCTGCGCGCTCTGGCGTGTTGAAGCTGAGCGGAGGCCCCAGGGAGTCCGACGCTGGAGAAAGGTAAATGCTGAAGACACACACACTCTCACGAACAGACGCATACACACTAGCTAACAGACACACACATTTACTGACAGAGACACACTCAGCGACAGACATACATACACACTCACTTACAAAACATACACTTTCACTGACAAACACACACTCACTAACAGACATCAAACACACTCAGTAACACACACACAAAGTAACACACTCACTAGCAGACACACACCCAATAACAGACACACTCACTGACACACACACGAACACAAACAAACACACACACTAACACAAACACAAACAAACACACACACTAACACAAACACACACAAACACACACACTAACACACAAACTAACACACACTAACACACACACACACACACTAACACATTTTTTTTTAATTTAATCCCCCCAGCCTCCTTACCTTTTGGAGTGCTGGGGGGATTCCCTGGGGTCCAGTGGTTCTGCTGGCCCTGCTGACCCCGGATGGCCGGTCGGGCAGGCAGGCGGGCGCGCGAGGGAGCACTCAGTGCTTCCTCTTCAGCTCCCTTGCGCGCCGCATAGGGATGCCGGCGCCGGAAGATGACGTCACTGAGTGCTCCCTCGCGCGCCCGCCTGCCTGCCTGCCCGACCGGCCAAATTTGAGGTTCCTTGTTAATTCCCCACAAATCCCAGTTTAGTTTAAAAACCGCAACCTTTATTGCTGGCTGATAAGATATTGGAGGGTTAAGTACAACAAAGCTGCGTGTTTGTGGAAATGGCAGCCTGCCTGATCAGTGGCTGTAACAGTTATAGGCTTTAAAGGAAATTGTATTTCATCACCCAGTTCTTCGAATTGGACATGGCAGTATAGTTGCTGAATAATAAACATTTCTGTTCTGCTTTGTGGTTTATGCTTCTAACCTAGAGTGTTCAGATGGCCGCTAAACCATTCTAACAGGGTTATTTGCTAATTTAGAATGCTAAGTGAATTCCAAGTGAATTTCAAATCTAAGGCCATGTTTCTAATTCGGCTACTCTGGCCTTAAATTTGAAATTAACTTTGAATTAATTTTAAATCCTCACTTTAGTGTTTAAAGGGATACTTCACTGCCCAAATACAAAATCAATAAAAATTACCGTTTAGTAGATATACCTCAAATGAAAATTTGCATGTATTTAATTATGTATTTTTCCACTTAGTGGCATATCTAAACTGCTACCTTTGCAAGCTCTTCCCTTCTAACCCCGCCCAGACTTTCTGTGTCTGTCCAATCACAGACTTCCCAACGCAGCGCAATGACAATTCTTTGTAAGTCAGGTGCACTGAGCTATTGCTGCCTCTGGAGGTCAGCTGCATTGAGCTAACCAAACCAGGAAGTAACATTACACGTTGTCTGCTTGAAAGCCAAGAGGGTGTAACCAGGTTAATTTATAAAAGTGTCTATTTCTATTGAAATCTGCACTTTTTGCAAAATGAAAAAAATAGAACACCATTTTCACACATAAAGCTGTCCTGCAAGCTAAAGTAGTTCAGGGGTCGGGAGTGACCCTTTAACTCAGCTTAGTGAATAATTCTGTAAGTAGCGCTGCACAGTCCATTTCATGTGCCTCATGAAGCCTGTGAAATGTGTAGTTGTCCAGGAAAACATGGTTGGCATAGCATCTCTGACAGTAGTTGATATTGAGAGACAGAAGATGGTCCAGGCACTTAAGGTTAAGAGAATAAGCAGATTTATTGGGAGAATGCTTGACAAAGACCGTTTAAAGTTAAAATGTTGCTGTACACTCTCCCAATAAACCTGCTTATTCTCTGAACATTGAGTGCCCAGACCATCTTCTCTATCTCAACTATCGCTTGGGATTTAGCCTGCTTCGGGTCCGGTTTAGCACCCTGGTTCCTAAGTGAGTGCAGTGTTCCTATGTCTCATCAGTAGTTGATAGGAAAGCAGTTTGCCAGTCAGCAGCTGCCTACGGGTGCGTGTCTACTAGGTTTGCATATTATGAACACAAATATGCAATCTTTAAATCTTTGTGATCATTTCTTTATTTTTAATTTTTTTTTTTAATTATTATTTATTGAAGGCATTCTCTTTCTACAAATTATTAAGCAAGCAACAGAGTATGGCATTTTTGGGGGAAGCAGCGAAGCCTGTGATTTAGGGTCTACAGGCACATGAGATATAATTCTGGCACGGTTTATTATTATTATTTTTATTTATTTTTTGGTATTTATATAGTGCATTGGGAGATATCAATCTGTGACTCTTGGACACATATTTGCAGTTGTCCTAGAGATACTATACTTAAAAATGAGCTGCGTGAACTTGACATAAAAATTCAAGTTGCAAGTTTATGACCAAAATAACGTAGCTCCAAAAGAAATACCAAACTGACTCAATTTGTCTGCTTAAAGCCTAATCTATTTGAAACAAGATTTTTCAGCAATGATTGAAGACACCGCTTAATTCACAATTTTGTAAAAAATCTAAACCCCCCCCTTACAGGAATGATAATGAATGTTCTTGTTTTTGCATCTCATACCAAACTTGAAGTATCTCCCTCCCCACCCCCTTCACGTAAAAGCTTTGGTTGTGTCTTTAAGGACACAGCCTCTTTTAACCAGTGTTACAGTCCCAATACTGTTCCATTCAGTGTAACCTTTAAACTGCGTTAGTGTTCAAACTTAACACTTTTTGTTCAGGACGAAGTGGCATTTCAACTGAAAACTAACACTGTGCTTTATTCCCAAGTGATATATTTTTTAAAATATGATATCAAGAACCCAAACATTTACGTTTATATATACACTGTGAAATAATTACCAAAAAAACGCGCTAAATTAATCTGTAAACATAAAAGACAAATAATAGTGCAGACCATCTGATAATGGTAATGTACGTAATAAAATTCTTAGGGAAAAAAACTCACATGTCCCAGAGCCCTATCACCCCTGGCTCTGGGTTTGAAAGGCTCTTTGGGAGAGGGGATATCCCCACACTGCAGGGTATTCCAGAAGATGTATCCACTGGTGATTCTGTTATGCTGTGTGTAAAAAGAAGGGCAGGACCTCCAATTGAATAGTATCACAAGTTGATTTATTGCATAAAAAAGTTAAAACCCTTACTTGGGATGTGGTGGGTATTGGCTCGCAGAGTCACCCACATAAACGCATGAAACAAATAATTCAAAACGCTTCCTGTCCCAGAGCCAGGGGTGATAGGGCTCTGGGACATGTGAGTTTTTTTCCCTAAGAATTTTATTACGTACATTACCATTATCAGATGGTCTGCACTATTATTTGTCTTTTATGTTTACAGATTAATTTAGCGCGTTTTTTTGGTAATTATTATCTTTCTTTACACATTTTTTGTGCATTGTATTTCTAACGCTGCCATATTATCTGTATTGGATTTTATAGCGCTCACATATTGGTTTTTTTTATATATACACTGTGAAGTTTAGTAATATTTACACTTTGTTGTGTATGGCGTTTCGGCTGTTGTGGGTTAAATGTTGTGAGGTCTTGTGTGTGTGCATCTCAACACAGGATACTTTCTGATCCCCTTTGTAAAATAATTCCATCTGAATAACTAGTCATGCTGGTTAGCTGAACCCAGGTTTGTTTTAGGAACCAGGCAACATGCTGCGCACCGTTTGCTAACTCCGAGTGCAAAACAAGTTGATTAACATGCAAGACAAAAGGGTCCATCCACTAAACAGTGAGATTGTGCATAGATGGAAAAACGTCAATGCAGCAAAGTTATCGATTTATTTCTAACTCACCACAAACCACTGTTTAGTGAGAAAAAAAACAACAACCCCACAGCTGAATCAAGTGTGGAACTAAATTGTGCAAATTATGGTGTAATATGTAAAATCTTTGATTTCATTTTCCCATGTTGATTGGGAAGTGTTTGATGAATGATAAGATGATATACTTAAAGTGAATAAGTACTTTAATATACTTAAAGTGAATAAGTATATAATTAAATTAGCTGAGACAATTAAATTATAATGGAAGCATGTTTTAAAAAGATTTAACAAAACTGATCTGTGGAAACACACAGACACAAACTGTCTGCATTAAAATTCAGATTTCAATTTGACAAACAATTAAATCTGCCAAAATTAATTTAGCTAAAAGTATATGTTATTATTATGATTTATAAAGCGCCAACAATTTCCATAGCGCTGTACAACGGGTGGACTAACAGACACATATTTGGAACCAGACGAGTTGAACGCACAGTAACGGAGGGGTTCAGGGTCCTGCTCAATGAGCTTACATGCTAGAGGGAGTGGGGTAAAGTGACGCAAAAGGTAAGGGTGTAGAAAAGAAGGTTGCTAGGATAGTATTCATTGAGGGCTGAGGGTTTTTCTTTCATACTAAACTCAAATGTTTAGCAAATTTAGTCCGAACACCAAAACTGAAGCTAAAATAGCCAAACTATATTTTTTTAATAACTAGCGATTTTAGCCTCCATTTTGCCAATCAGGTTTAATTTGCTGAAATTCAGAGTTTAGTGTATAACCCTAAAGATATGAAAATTCTAAGATGCAAATAAAGGTTAAAAAATAGCTGTGCCTTGTAAAAGTGTGCCTTAGTCCAGAGTACTTCAAAACCCAGATATTAAAATGTCCTAACCATTTCGTAGTTCTCTGATTTGCAGATACTTCTCTGGTGTCTTGTATTTCATCTGAAAAATAAGGCTGGATTTTCAGAGAGAAAGCCTAATTATTTGTAATAAGTAAAAGTCTCTTCTCTCTAGTAAATTCAGGAGATAATTGACTAAGCACTAAATTGTAGTAAAATATAAACTAAATGACCAAACATTATGCACTCACGTCTGAATTACAGTGAATTAAAATCTGGCGAAATTCAGGCATAAAAGGTTTCTTCAAGCACCATAACCACTTCAGTGATTTGAAGTGGTCATGGTGCCTGGAGCCTGTATGTGCAGTGTTTTTCTATGAAACGCTACTCATATTAAATTTTACGTCTTTGCTGCTTGGGGTTTAGCTCAACCTCTAGCAGAGTCATTAAAAGTTCCTGGGTACCTAATGTCAATCCAGTGCATATTTGGCATCTGACATCAGCATGCTAGTTACGGGCGACAACCCCTCTCCGTTGCGCCCATATCCTCCGCATAGCCCGTGCTTCCTGATTCACTCACCACCATTTGATGGATAAGAGGATCAAGCTGTAAGCAGTGGTGTATCCTGGTTTTGTGCTGTTTTTTTGCAAACTAGGCATTGCTGCTTATTTAAAAAAAATCTGTTTTCAATTCACTAGAATTTGGTGTTTTGGGAATATGCACAGAAAATACAATATATTTGATGGAAACAGTATTATGTTATCCCACTCCCGCAAATGCTATTGGAGTTTGAAGGTAAGTACAAACACACTTATTTTCTCCTCCACTACTGGAGAAATATACAATTCTGTGCATTTCATATAAATAACAGGTACTTGGTGTACAAAATATTTACTAACATAAATTTGGTTAAAAAAATAATAACTGCTAGAAAATAATATCCAAGTAATTACATTTCTATAAATAAAATGCATATTATGCATAAAGAGCTATTATTTTATTACACTAAAATGCTTTGGAATAGATTGGTGCTTTATAAATAATTTTTTTAAAAATCATCTGTTCAACAAATTCAATTCTGGACTTTTTTCCCTTAACCTACTGGTAAGCAGTCCAAGTTAATGAGATTAATCTGCCATGTCAATAATGTACTAAATTAAATATTACATTCCATGTGTCAATGTGAGGGGAGGTCTTTAAATTGTGGGTGTGTTTTGGGAGATCCAGTAGCTCCCCCCCACACAGGCTGAATATAAAACCAGCAGTTAGACAGAGTTTGACCCCATTCTGTATGCACTGCAGCATGTCTGTCATTGTAGCACTAGTCAAGAAACTCTGGTGTATTAAGAGATACATTGTATTGATTGCAACTCCACTCATTCTCCTGCCTATACTATTCACACTTCCACCAAAGGTAAGGAATGCCTGTTAACCCCTTCAGTGCCACAGAGGTGAGAAAAATCTAACTACTGAACAGATTCTGAAAGAATTCAAGTTATTTGCTTGTTCCCAGTTGGGAAAAAATATATTAGTTATAGGTTATACATTATATGTTAAAATGCTGCCCACAGTCCTCTGGTCCTTGAAGGGTTAAAACAGGGAGCTTATTCTGCAAAGTTCTAAGGGTAGAGTTATCACCATGGAAACCAATGGACTCAATCCCTGCAGTGAATTGAATTATTGTACACTTACATTTATGCACCCCCTTTTTTTTAAAGCCCCCCCCCCCCTCAAAGCCCCAAATCTGTTTAGCTGGATATACAGAATGTAAATGTGTTTATTCAAACCAACTGTTATCTTGTTTTATTGATAGAGCAAACTGTTCAATAATCTATTTAAAGAGTTAGTTTTGTAAAAGTTGGAAAAGTCTTTTTTTTTTTTTAAATTGGACACTGTATTCATGTCAGTTTATCTTCTGTTGAGTATTTTAACCACCTTCAGAAAAATGTTTTATATTAACTCTGACACCAGCAGCATTAAAACTTTTTTCTTTTATATTTATTCCACTACAATTATCCTTTTTTCCATTTAGAGCACGCACACATATGATATATATTTTTTTATTCAGGGACATATAATGCTCTCTCTCTTTCTTTCTCTCTCTTATAACTTATCCTTAATTACTAATAAAATATAAAGGCAACACGTAAATTCGATTTCTTTGCCTACCTGCGACAGAATAATACATACATTCGCTAGTAACATTTATTTTGGGGGATACATTCAATTTTTAACTATTTTATCAACTCCGGTGCATTGCTGTTTCTAAGCTAATAGTTTTCATAATGTTTTATTGTGGGCTTGTAAGTTTAAAAGTGTCATAAATTCAAATAAGATACAAAAGTATTTTTTTTTTTAAAGTAGACACCTAGGAGCATTTATCTCTTTGACATCTCTTGTGTGGTCATTTTGCCTCTAATATTTAGTTTATTAGACTTTAGTTTTGGTTTGGTTTTGCACACACAAACAAATTATATTTTTGCTTTGTATTTTGTAAGAAATAAGTGATCTGCAGGAATCATCGCAATTCAGTTAAAGTGACCCTGTTATGGCGGTATTGATTTTGAGAAAGTCTTAGCAATCTTTATGAAGTTTCAATGCAATAAAAATATATTTGAGACAAAGTGAGGTCTACTTTGCATTGTAGTCATGTCCCAAGTTGACAAAACTTGACAAAAGATGGATCATCCCTTGTCAAGATTCAACATAGCTGTCTCCAGCAATGGCTGTGAGAATAGGGAAACTTTGGATTTCAAAGTCTTGTAGGTTTCACACTAGACCCCATTGGTGTACCTTCACACACTGTACACCACTAAAGTGGCTTGGTGTTTAAGAAAGAATATCGTGTTGTGAAGGACAGTTTCATGTAAGTATATCTCCCTTCTATACTATCTTTGGACTGCGGTGGGATTGTCACCTTCTGGAGTCTTTACAAAATATGCAAAGAGACTTGGAAGTGGCTTTGCTGCTGTAAATAATATCCTGTGTACACAGGTTTGCCAACAACTTTGTGATTTTTTTGGACCAATTTAATGGAGCACTGCAAAAAACCATAAGCACTACAGCATGATGTAGTGGTTATGGTGCCAGGAGTTTCCTAGTGCCCATTGGTTCAGGGTTTAAAATTTCCATGAAATTGTAACACTGGGGAGTAGAAATAGACCCCAGATGACTGTGACATAGACCCTCTAAGCTTGCAATGGTGCGTAACTTTGAAAGCCTGGTTAGTGGTGTGGGACTTTAAATTGTAAGCCCTGGTTTGACTTCTTTCTTGTGCTCCACCTAGAAAGTGATAGTTTTTCTGCATTTTAACACGCAATTTGTGTTGCATTTAAAAAAAAAACAAATGTTAAGCCCTATGTTTGCATTACTAGTACAATAAAGGAATGACATTCACATATGGGTTTGTTGTATTTTTAAGCTTCAGGGCCAAATCTGATTTCAGTCTTTTTTGGGTCTTTGACTAATTTGATTAAAGGACCACTATTGGCAACGAGACCACTTCAGCTCAATGAAGTGGTCTGGGTGCCAGGTCCCCCTAGTTTTAACCCTTCAGAGAAACTGCTATGTTTGCACTGCAGGGTTAATCCAGCCTCTAGTGGCGCTTCCGCAATTTACACTGAGTAAATCGCACTTATTTGACACTGGATGTGCTCACGGACCTCCAGTGTCAAAAAGATCCCCACAGGAAAGCATTGAGTAATGATTTCCTATGGGCGGGTTAGAATGCGTGCGTTCTTCTGGCCACGCATGCGCATTCAGCTCCACTCGGGAGCTGACGTCGAAAGAGGAGGAGAGGTCACCACTGCCAAGGGAGCCTGGCGCTGGATTAAGGTAGAAAATAAATGGTTAATTAACTATTTATTCAATGCCGAACTGGGGCTCTAGTCACCGACTAGAGCATTTTTGTATTCCTAACACTATAGTGTTCCTTTAATTTCAGTAGCCCACCATTTAAATAAATAAATTAAAAAAGACACCGTAAGGAACATTTGTGAATGCACTTTAGAGTCAAGGATGGGTTTCTACTTATTCTGAGTGTTTATACAGCAATCGGTGCTATATTATATTATATTTTACTTTGTGTTTTTATAAGGTCTGTAATGAAAACAAAAGCATATTTTTTTCAAATTTCACTGTGTGGCCACTTTTTGCATGTCCTTGTAAGAATTTGACCAAAATTGTGTTCTGGAACATTCTCAAAATTCATGCCCGCAAGCGTAAATGTAATGTGTTTTCAGCTACAGAATATTGTAACGCACGACACACCAGTAGGTGAAGTGGAACCACACCACAAATGTGCATGAAGTGCTGTAATGTCATGTAGTAAATAAACAGCGATTCCTGCTTTTTTAGGATACGAGATCACTACCACGGCGAATCTCAGGTAGTTATTATTATCGCCATGTATATAGCGCTAACAGATTACGTAGCGCTTAGTTCTAACAGACACCGAAAACAATGAAGGGGCACTTTAACTTAAAGCACCTTAATTACCACAGCCCACTGTGGTTATGGTGTGAACCCAATGGCCAGAAAGTGTGCCTATCAGTGTATTGCAAGATATATACGTAAAACTTACATTGTGTGCTCTGCAGACATTTTGGAGTACACTGACTGGACCATTTTCTCTCCATGTTGATTCCCTCCCAGAATACTTATTCACAAAATCCATCTGAAACATCACATTAATGAATTTTGGAATACCCAAACAAAAAACTTTTTTTTTTGAAGGAACCACATTTTTCTGCCATGCACAAGTGTAATAAATATTGTTCATGTAATGTCGCAAAGAGGCTTACACTAATTAAATTCGACTAAATTCGGGCATCCCCCAAATCTAAATTTGCCCCCCCAATTCGTGTCAAGGCCACTTTTTTGAGTGACCATCATTGATACACTCACTGACAAATACACAGTATTTTGCCATGTATGGAATGCAGAAGGACCTCCTTTGGGAGGACTTTTCTCCTCTCCCGTGTCAGTCAATTCTTTCGTACAGAATAACTGAGTGACAGGTGGGAGGAGAATCTATTTTTAAATGGGTTTTTCTCACAATCTATACATCTATACATAGGCCATCATTGATACACTAACTGACAAATACACAGTCATTGGCACACACACTGTTTAACCAACCCACACTTCACTGGCAGACACACCCACACTTTCACTGACACCCACTCACTGACATACACATCCTCACTGATTTGACACACTCTGACAGACACACCTACACTTTCATTCACTCACAGACACACACTGACAGCTCGCGCCGCGCTTAGTGATACCGGGGCCACATCATATTCCGGCTACCAGCATCACAGAAGGGCACATGCGAAAGCAAGAAGAGTGGAGGCCACCCGGCTAGAATATTTTCACCTCGTGGGGGCCCTAAGGTGGACAGCCCCAGGACACGAAAAAAAACAGTTTGCCTTGTGGTAAATACAGCCCTGGGACACATACCTAGATCAAACAGGGGAACATGTATTGCATAGGTCTGCTGCAGCTTACAAGGTATCTCAAACACACAAATAAATGGTAGTTTGGGAAGGAATTCTCAAGGGAACACACACAGGTATGACTTTGTCTGCATGTGGGCCCTTGAGTAGGCCCATACCTTAACGATGTGAAAACATCGTCAGTGGCAAAGAAGGTAAGTATGTTTTATAATTAACTCATCTGGATTCCTCACTTGAATAGGCCCTTCTGTAGTCTTTATTGAGGTAGAGGAACCAGGACGTGTAACTTTTAGAAAACTGACAATTCCTCTTTAAAAGAGCACTCATGGAATGGCGAAACAACTACATCTTGATATACTGGTTTTGGCGTACAGACACTGCTCTCTGACTTGGATAACAAGAAAAACATGGATCTTTTTTGAATATGTAAATTTTTACATTTGTATGAGAACACACCTCTAGTGGCAGACGGACAGCCAGCCAACAGTAGCACTTCAACCTTAAAGGACCACTCTAGGCACCCAGACCACTTCAGCTCAATGAAGTGGTCTGGGTGCTAGGCCCCTCTAGGATTAACCCTTTTTTTAATAAACATAGCAGTTTCAGAGAAACTGCTATGTTTATGTTAGAGTTAATCCAGCCTCCAAATCCTCTAGTGGCTGTCTCAGTGAAAATAACAGTGAGAAGACGCAATTGTCCATAGGAAAGCATTGTAGATGAGACCGGCTGAATGCGCGTGCAGCTGCTGCCGCGCATGCGCATTCAGCCGAAGAGGAGGATAGGAGGCGGAGAGGAGGAGGAGAGCTCCCCGCCCGGCGCTGGAAAAAAGGTAAGTTTTAACCCTTTCCTCTCCCCAGAGCCGGACGGGAGGGGGACCCTGAGGGTGGGGGCACCCTCAGGGCACTATAGTGCCAGGAAAACGAGTATGTTTTCCTGGCACTATAGTGGTCCTTTAAGACATTTGGTCATTCAGTGTCATCGCTCACGGATTCCAAAAAAAAACTAAAACAAAAAAAGACACTCTAAAATTAAAAATTAAAAAGTGTATTTTTTTTTTTAATTTTAGAGAACTAAGTTCCTCAGTTTGTATTAAATAGCACAGCGCTATTTTAGCCATATAAATTATATGTCAATGTGTGGTCACACATTTTGTACCTTAAATATAACCTTTTATATAAACCCTTAATCTATATCAATAGCTAGTCTATAACGAAAGTTTATTTTTTTTTTTTCTTAGTGTTCTGACAAGAATATGTTACTGGGATCTGCAGAATGTAAGGGTTGTGTATATATACCAAGTAAATCCCTGGCATCCATTGTTTTCTGTAGGAGGATAACATTTAAATAAGATAAGATTTGAAACATATTCTTGGCAAGGTGAAAGGCATAACCATTATAAAGTGATTTTACACATTATTTAAAGGATTACATAACATTTTATGTAAACATCCCATTGTACAGCGCTACGCAATTTGTTGGCGCTATATAAATAATAAAATAATAATAATAATAACATAGAGCTGTCGCCCTGTGAAAAGGTCAAGACAGGCCCCTTATTCTTTTATTTCAATCCACAACCAACTCCCTCTGCCTTACGTCTTAAAGAATACCTTTATGCGGTTTAAATTGCTAGCAAATGTATAGATTGGGGGAAAAACCTTTTTGAAAATAGGTCTTTCTCCCACTTCAGTTAATTCTTTGGAAAAGACTCTAAGCCAAACGATTGAGTGACAGGGAGAGCAGAATAGACCTCCCATATGTGGTCCTTTTGCACGCCATGCATAGCAACCACAGTGCATGTGCTGTGGTTGCTATGGTTACAGTGGCTAGGGAGTTTAGGAACTTTAGTGAGCCCCAGTACAAATATGTAATATAGGGCATACCACCCAACTGTCTCGACTCCAGTGGGACAGTCATTATTCTTAGCATTATTATACTGTAGTTGTTCTGGTGACTATAGTGTCCCTTTAAAGCGGCACTGTCACGCCGAACTTACCTTTCTCCTATTGTTTCCTCTTCTCTTCCTCTCTCAGGATACGTACTTCTTTTTTATTGCAGATATAGTTTTCTTTAAGACATGTTTTTTTTCCTGGAGCTGACATTCATTGACACAAGGAGGAGCTTAAGTCATCTCCACTTCCTGTGTTAAGGAGGAGGGTGAATACTTTCTCTGACACAGGAAATGGAGCTGACTTAAAGGGACACTATAGGCACCCAACCCACTTCAGCTCATTTAAGTTGTCTGAGTGCACCGTCTCAGGTCCCTTAACCCTGCAATGGTAATTATTGCAGTTTCTATTTCTATTGCAATAATTAACTTTCAGGGCTAACTCTACTTCTAGTGGCTGTCTACCAGACAGCCACTAGAGGGATTTCTGGCCTGTTACCCATGGATCCAGAAATTGCTCTGTAAGTAGGTCAGTTAGGCGACTGCCTAAGGCCTATCACTTCCAAGTCAGGTCATCCAATACCACATGTAGGCCATAGATGGGAGGTCAGCTTCCCGTTAAGAACAGAGATCACCTCCTCCGACACCAGTGTGTGTAGATTTTGCAAGTAGTTGAATAATGTAGGGTGTAGCAGAACCCCAAGCACTGCATCTCCATGTCCACGGCTCCAGGCCTTGAAGGGGGCCTCATGTCCATAGATCCCACAGCTCCAGGTGGCAGGATCTTGTGTCCACAGGGTATCCTGCACTCGGACACCCCCATGGGTGTATGGACGGCAGCCCTGTCGTCGCTTCAGGCCAGCCCCTGGCCCAGAAGAGGAACGGATTGTGCAGGCACCTGTCATGGGCATCGGAGTGGCAAAAGGGTTGAGTACTTCTTGTCTGTCGTGGATTCTACTCCAGAACTTCTGGCATGTTGTGTCAAATCGCGCTTCAAAGGACACTTTCCAGTCCTGGCTTGTGATATCTGGTCGGCTGGGCTGAAGTTCCAACACGGTGGCCATCTTGGTTGCGCCTCGTGGCTTTAAAGGCACCAGTCAGTCAGGGGTATCTCCACCTCCGAGTCTGTAATACCCAGTGGGGACTGGGATAACCCCCACTGGTCCAAAGGGGGGGAGTAGCAGGGCTGTAGGATCACACCTCAGTGCACCCTATCGGCGTCGGGAGATCGGCCGCTTTTTCCCTCCTCCAGCACGGCATGCACAGTAGTCCACACAGACAGTCAGAGCTTTTGCTCAGTCTAAGGATTCAGGTCAGGAACAATAACATCTGTCCCTCCACAAAGCCGTGCGAGTGTGGTTAAAAAAATAGATTTTAGCCCAAACTGACAGGAACTATAGATGACCACGTCTAGCTATATTGGATGTCAGCCCCCCCATTTTATTACAAATGTTTAATTAACCCATGGGCAAATTTCTATTAGTGGATGACCATAAACAAGTTTGTACAGTACAGGTATGCTGACCATCTTAATTCTAGAGTACATGATGGCAAACTATACAGCAGATATACAGAACAACTCTACGTGTTGATACAGTGCAGGTATGCCATTTGTCATCATTTCCGTCATACTGGCCTCTTACTTCTGAAGCTGTGCCCTTAAGGGGTTAAAGGGTTATGGATTACAAACTGTTTAGCAAAGAAATGCAAAACAGCCGTTTAATTGGGTATTCTATTTAAGTTGATTGCTCCAGTTTCTACCCATGTTGAATTCGCTGTTAAAACAATGGATGATTTGTAGGGAAAGTGATTTGTCAGCAACATAATCTGGCAGCGCTTGGCTGTCCCAGAGGGCCGTGCAAAACTATAGCTTCAGCTCCCGTTCTTAAAAAAAGATTTGTACACTTTAAGTGCCAATGAGGCTGGCATTGCTCATCTGTTCACAAAAAAACAATATCACAGTTTTTTTCCATGCCAGCTGCTTTTGCCAACATGGATTTTCCAAATCTAGTAAAATATGTGTATGTGTTAATGGTTCTGTAATCCACCTTAATCCAATTTTGTTCAACAGTGGTCTAAATCTGATTAACATTTTCTGTGGTATTAAAAATAAACCTTTCATTCATCGTTTGGGTTTAGTAACCAAAAATACATCGTTTTGCATGGGCACAGAGAAAGTAAATAAAAATACAGAGGGCAAATTGGTTTTAAAGGGACACACTAAGCAACATTAAACACTACTCACACCACTCTCAGCCTGAAACAATAAGAGTGGATGACACTGGACGGGTGCAAATGTGACATTTTTGGGAGTAATCTTTAGCAAGTATGCTCACCCATTACTGATGCCCATATCGGGCACAGTTGACATTAAAGTGAACATGTGACATGTATACTAAATTTGTCGAAATCGCCCTCATATACATTAAATGTATCACATATTACAAAGATACATCATGTATTCAATGTAAATTGTCAAGTTATAATCACCTCCTCTTCTGGGCCACCATTTTCTTCATGGGCATTACTCTTTGTGCAACACCCACCTCGGGTTCTCCCCTTTCTCCTCCTGCAGTTTTCTGTGATTTGCCCCGCTTGGTAGCACTTCCCCGAGAAGGGCAAAAGTCCTGTGTGATGACGACACATTGGATCATCATACTGGAGAACAAATTTGGAGGCTGACGCGATGAATAATGCAATTAGGAGGCTATTTTTATTCGGAGACTGTGAACATAGAAAAACACCAATCACAGTAATGTTTCTACCGTAGCCTTAATCATGCATTTCGAGAATGGGCCAACGTTGCAGTAATTGGTGTTTTTCTATGTTTTTTTGTCTCCGAATAAAGAATAAGATAGCCTCCTAATTATTATTCACAGTGTTGCCCTCAGAATTTGTTCGCTTGTATTTCCCTTGTGGGAAATCCGTGGGTCATCCTGATTCGGTGGAGCACCAGGAAGCAGAATGCAAATTTTGAGGCTGCTGGGCGTTTGAGCCCATTTCCTGAGTGCACGCTCAATTGTGACGTTACCATGGCTGCATCAGTCACTCCATTCCTATACTCCTTAGGGAGTGGTAGAAGTGTTGGCTAGAGAATTATCATAATAACCACAGCGTATGCTATATGCTTGCCATGTATGGAGTGCAGAAGGACCTCCTTTGGGAGGACTTTGCTCCTCTCCCGTATCAGTCAGTTCTTTGGCACAGAATAATTGAGTAACAGGTGGGAGGAGAATCTATTTTTAAATGGGTTTTTCTCACAATCTATACATTTACTTGTAAAACTGCTAACACAATGCATATATAGAATGGTATCATCTTTCAAAAGAGCATAGGTTTTCATAGTCATGACAGGTACCCTTTAAAATGTCATGGAGAATCCTGTTTATTTAGTTTGACATAAAATGGGGGTGTGAGGGAGCAAGGGGGAGAAGAGATGGCGAATAGCAGCCAGATACCTTAGAAACCATAATTACTACACCAAGCTGTAGTGATGTTGCTGCTTAGAGTACAAGTTTGAAAACAAATCGCTATGAATGTGACTATCTGTTATCTTTCATCTCATACACATCGCATATTACTGTGTGTTGTGATACACTCATACATACAGCATATTACTCTGTGATTTATTCTCTAAACACTGCACTGTTGTTGAAAAACAAACTGCAAACTTTAGGCAAAAAATGGCTGATTTGGAAACAAAATATCGAAACTTCGCTGTAGTCACAGTTGGGCTATTTCAGTCTACGTTTCACATTTCATTTTTAAGCTCAATTCAGTGCTTAGTCTATAGCTCAGTGAATTTTATTTCTGTGGAGCTCTGGGATACACATAGAAACATAGAATGTGACGGCAGATAAGAACCATTCGGCCCATCTAGTCTTCCCAATTTTCTAAATACTTTCATTAGTCTCTAGCCTTATCTTATAGCTAGAATAGCCTTATGCCTATCCCACGCATGCTTAAACTCCTTTACTGTGTTAACCTCTACCACTTCAGCTGGAAGGCTATTCCATGCACCCAGTACCCTCTCAGTAAAGTAATACTTCCTGATATTATTTTTAAACCTTTGCCCCTCTAATTTAAGACTATGTCCTCTTGTTGTGGTCGTTTTTCTTCTTTTAAATATAGTCTCCTCCTTTACTGTGTTCCACAGCACACTCTTGCACACTGCGTACTACATAGTAATATGTAAATAGCAAGATAACATTCGATTTTTGAATCCTTCAGCATTTTTCTTTTCTTGTATGTTGGTGCCCTGTAAACACTTTAGTTTCTTTGATGATAAGAAAAACCTTTTGTTTTAAATAATTTACTTAGGGACCCAGCATTCAAGGCTATCTGCTTGTTAGTTCAGCTGTTGAAAGCATTGTATGTGGATTACATATAGTAAACCATAAATTAACCCCATCACTACCAAGTTCTATCTGTTTACAAAAAAATTGCGTAAGAATTAAATTTTTTAGATTTATTTTATATTATTTAAAAAAAATAAAAATAACATTGTTTCTAAACATCACCTCATTTATAAGACTTGATAGTTTATAGCCAAAACACAACTTGCTCCTGTACACCATGATAGATAGAATACTTATAAAACATAAAAAAAAAAAATCTTTTTTTTTTAAAAGGACAAGGGTAAAATTAAGGACAAATCCAGGTGGGAGATAAGAAGTTAAAATGGTGGGACAAAGCAGGTGTGGGGATTGTGGAAGATACAGGAAGCAATGTGAATGACATTAAAGGGACACCAGAGGCACCGAAACTCTAGCCCAACAATGCTGCCTTAGTGTGTAGATCAGGGGTAGGCAAGCATAATCATTTCTAATACACCAGATGCATGGATACTACAGGTGATACTCGAAAAATTTGAATATCGTGCAAAAGTTCATTTATTTCAGTAATGCAACGTAAAAGGGGAAACTAATATATGAGATAGACGCATTACATGCAAAGCAAGATAGTTCAAGCTGTGATTTGTCATAAGTGCGATGATTATGGCTTACAGCTCATGAAAACCCCAAACCCACAATCTCAGCAAATTAGAATATTGTGACAAGGTGCAATATTCTAGGGTCACAGTGTACCACTCTAATCAGCTAAGTAAGCCATAACACCTGCAAAGGGTTTCTGAGCCTTTAAATGGTCTCTCAGTCTGGTTCAGTAGGAATCACAATCATGGGGAAGACTGCTGACCTGACAGTTGTGCAGAAAACCATCATTGACATCCTCCATAAGGAGGGAAAGCCTCAAAAGGTAATTGTGAAGGAAGTTGGATGTTCCCAAAGTGCTGTATCAAAGCGCATTAATAGAAAGTTATGTGGAAGGGAAAAGTGTGGAAGAAAAAGGTGCACAAGCAGCAGGGATGACCGCAGCCTGGAGAGGATTGTCAGGAAAAGGCCATTCCAAAGTGTTGGGGACTTTCACAAGGAGTGGACTGAGGCTGGAGTCAGTGCATCGAAAGCCACCACACACAGATGGATCTTGGACATGGGCTTCAGATGTCGTATTCCTCTTGTCAAGCCGCTCCTGAACAACAAACAACGTCAGAAGCGTCTTACCTGGGCTAACGAAAAACAGACCTGGTCTGTTGCTTAGTGGTCCAAAGTCGTCTTTTCTGATGAGAGCAACTTTTGCATCTCATTTAGAAACCAAGGACCCAGAGTCTGGAGGAAGAATGGAGAGGCACACACTGCAAGATGCTTGAAGTCCAGTGTAAAGTTTCCACAGTCTGTGTTGATTTAGGGATGTCATGTCATCTGCTGGTGTTGGTCCACCGTGCTTCAAGTCCAGGGTCAATGCAGCCGTCTACCAGGAGATTTTGGAGCACTTCATGCTTCCTTCCGCAGACAAGCTTTATGGGGATGCTGACTTCATTTTCCAGCAGGACTTGGCACCTGCCCACACTGCCAAAAGCACCAAAGCCTGGTTCAATGACCGTGGGATTACTGTGCTTGATTGGCCAGCAAACTGGCCTGACCTGAACCCCATAGAGAATCTATGGGGCATTGCCAAGAGAAAGATGAGACCGAGCAATGCAGAAGAGCTGAAGGCTGCTATTAAAGCATCCTGGTCGTCCATAACACCTCAACAATGCCACAGACTGATAGCTTCCATGCCACGCCGCATTGAGGCAGTAATTGCTGCAAGGGGCCCAAACCAAGTACTGAGTCCATATGGATGCTTATACTTTTCAGAGGTCCGATATTGTTCTATGTACACTCCTTGGTTTATTGATTGCATGTAATATTCTAATTTACTGAGATTGTGGATTTGGGGTTTTCATGAGCTGTAAGCCATAATCATCGCACTTATGACAAATCACGGCTTGAACTATCTTGCTTTGCATGTAATGCGTCTATCGCATATATTAGTTTCCCCTTTTACGTTGCATTACTGAAATAATAAATAAATGAACTTTTGCACGATATTCTAATTTTTCGAGTATCAGTTGTATATAAAGAATATACATTTACAGCCGGTGAGGGATACTTAAATATAGTATAAGGATTTACACATTTAGATTTTTTTATTAGGAGGATAAATGAGACGTTATTGTATCTCTTATCTGGCAATAATGTAGACAGTTTCTTAAAGCAGAAATAATGAGAGCTGGAAATAGAAACACACTGTAACTCTGTTGCATACGTTGTGTTTTACAGACATAAATAATTAAAGGGACACTATAGTTATCATATCAGCTACCTTTTATTGCATTTGTTCTGCATTTGTTAATTATTCCTGTCAGGCTTTTTGCCAGAGAAAAGGCAGTATTTACATTGCAGCCTAGGGAAACCTCCACTGGCAACTCTTTAGACGACTGCTAGAGGTGCTTCCTGGGGCAGTGCTGCACAGTGTGACTGACATTCAGTGTCTCCACCATCCTATGTGAAAGCTTTGTGATTGGCTGAGCTCACCACTTCTGATGATGTCAGCCAAGCAAGCAGATCAGGGGCAGAGCCAGCAGAAGCAAATTGGAATAAAGGCACAATTTTACTATATTTAGGGAGGTGGTGGGAAGGGGGGGGGGGCTATATGGTAGTTTTAACACTATAGGGTCAGGAATACATGTTTGTGTTCCTGACTTTATAGTGTTCCTTTAAATGTAATAATTATTTGTATGAAACCTGACTGTATTACCTGTTTGTAGGAATGATGCTGTTATTGTAGATTATGCTAAAGTAGTGTATTATTAATCTTCATTTTAGTAATTCGAGGAGGTGTCACATTTTTAGAGTTTAAATGCATGACACTCCCATTTACAAACATACAATCCCTCTCCTCTGCCTGAGAGATAATTGAGTCAGATACTGTATTAAAAACACATATTTTTATAAAAACCCCAAAGTATCCCCAAAACACATAATATCCCCACAAATGTTACATCCCCTGGTAGCCCTGATCTGGGTGACCAACATCCAAAATAATCGAGCCAGATCAGTTCAGGGGTTCAGGAATTCTATGGAAGTCACATTTTGACCGACCGCACGCATGGTCCCATGCCCAAAACAGTTCCAGAGAATCAGGTTGTGCGGTCGGTCTACTTTGGGGATTCAAAGTGAAATATAAAATACCAAACGTATAACTTTGGGAGTTGTCTCAGTTCATGTCTCTCGTTCGGGAGTTTAGTCTTACCGTTCGACTCCAGTTCGAATAGCCGAATATCCGTGGAAGCTAAGTAGTTAGCGGTGTTCCTACCATCGAGTGTCCGATTTGAGTTCCATGTACTCGACGACCAAACACCGCTCATTGGGCTCGCGGCTTTAGATGGCCACCACCACGTGTTCGAATGACGCTTCGAACCGCTTTGAGAATTTGAAGTGCTGCTTCACAAACAGTGTCTTTAACTCCAGTTATTCCAGGAGCTTGTGACAAACTCATGTAAAAAGGGGAGTTTGTCACAAAAGCAAAGGGACTTTGATGGATAAAAGGGTGAAATGGAGAGAGTGGAGGTAGATAGAGTGTTAGCTCATATGAACAGTGCCTTCTTCATCTAATTGTTTTTTGTCTGCCGACTTTAGTGCCATATAAATGTCAATAATAATAATAATAATAATAGTATTAACATGTAATAGAAAATAGCACAAATGGCCTGAAAAGTTAAACTAAGGTACTCGGAACTGAATAGGGGGAGTATGTTTCAAAAGGAATTGATTTACCAGTCAAGAGAGGGGTCCCAGGACTTTATGTTAGTGCTGGGCCACAAAAGATAAAGTTTTCATTTTGCTATGGTAGGGAGTTTAGTAAAAAAACTTCCCATGTTTTAGCGAATTCAAATCTAAATTGAGGTTAAAAGAGTGATCTGGACATTTTATCCAACTCAGTTTAAGTGATAGTTTAAGCTTGGTTGTAAGCCCAAATTTTGAAGTTTAGATTTTAATTTACTGGAGGATGGCATCATGGGACTACAACCACCATAAGCTTTATAGCAGACTGTCCTGGATTTTTGTAATTTTTTTAATAATTGTAGTTTCATCCAAGCAGTTATACTAAGCTATCAAACATATTTTACTTTCAGGAAGGAAAATGCCTCTATGTGGTGTTACTGATGGCATTTTATTGGTGCACGGAGGCGCTACCACTGGCGGTTACGGCAATGCTTCCAATTGTCCTTTTCCCATTTCTGGGGATCCTTCCATCCAGCAAAGTGTGTCCGCAGTACTTTCTAGATACCAACTTCCTGTTTCTCAGTGGCCTTCTCATGGCGGCAGCCATTGAAGAGTGGAATCTTCACCGGAGAATTGCTCTAAAAGTCCTAATTTTGGTCGGAGTCCAGCCAGCAAGGTACACACCATTATTTACTCTTCATTATTATATTATATTATGTATTATTAGGGGTAGCTTTCATTATTGTTTAGAAACACTCATTCTTATTTTTTTTTATGTGTTATGTCGTGTTCATGACCACTTTGATGATTTGTAATGGTGGTTGTGATCTGCATGTTCAGAATTCCATGCAACGTAGTGTCATCAGCTAGAGTTCCGAGCTTGCTAATGTCAATTCTGAGCTAACGAATGTTGATGACTGCACATCACCAGAAGAGAGCATCAGAGACCAGTGGGGACCCTGGTAAGTGGGCAAACCATTGGTAAAAGCTTTGCCCCATTAGTGGAGAACCGGCCAGGGTACTCCTGGTATCATAACCACTACACCGGTCTGTAGTGTTTAAGAAGCTTGGAGAAATCCTTCTAGAACTTACTGTAATATTTTACTATCTAGTTCCTGAAATATTAGGTAATTACAGTTTGGAATAGAATCCTCAAAGATCTGATTGAAATAATGGCCTAGTCCAGAGGTGGCCAAACTCTAATCCCCCCCCACCGGCCCCCATGTGTCTTATTTTCTCCCTTCACCCTTATGTGTCTTACCTCCTCCTCCCCCAAAGTGCCAGCACACCTCCCCTGTGTAGCGTGGCCGAGCTGTGGGCTGGGATAGAAGAGCTTGTTTCCCTTCACCTGATCTGACAGGAAGTAGTTCGGTGCTCTCATGTGTGCACTTCTTGTCAGACCGGGTAGAGGGAAATAAGCTTGTAGCGGACCCCGGGTAACCCGACCTGTTACCTCCGCTAATTCCTTCCCTCAGCCCCTCTGGAACCGCTTACAGTATAAAGATACCCATTCCCCCAGTAACTGTACGAGACACAGCTCTGGGAGTACAACACGATTTTATTATGCAAAACACGGCTTTTATGCATAACCCCTTGCAAGGGGTCTTCCACAAAGACACACAGGGGTTTCTATCCCAGGATCGTCTGTGCCTGGGAGCACAGGCGCGGGAAAAGGGACCTAGTCTCTTTGTCTCCCAGGTACAGAAAGCCCGCCCCACATACAAGGGATCTCCCACACAAAAACAACCGAGGTCTTCATCCCGGGATCCTCTGTGCTTGGGAGCCCGGGTGCGGCTCTTGTCCGAACTCCAGGCAAGGGAAGCGTCTCCTTTCGGGATACGACTGCTCCCCCTGGTTGGCATTCGTCTATACGAAATGGTGGCCACCCAGGGGAGCACTCATTAAATTACTTTTCTTGCTGTTTCACACCTATGTTACAGGTGTGAACGCTCTAATTAATTGGGTGTGAACATTCTAATAGGGCACCAGGGTGGTCCCCGTTCGGGAGACGAATGGGTTCTTTTCGTATGGAGGCTCTTGAGAGAACAAGTCACAGCAAACAAAATACAGGGAAAACACACAATACAAGGGGGAACATATGAATAAGCAGTGGTTCTGCTACAAAGCTCTTCTACCCTGCCTGTGGCCAAGAAATGACCAGCATGAGGGATGCAGTGTGCTTCCCTCATGCTGGTCAGACTGATCCTTGGCTGATGTGCCCTGTGATGGCTGCCTGTGCAGGTTTTTTGTAGCGCTGGCCCTGAAGAGTTTTATGAGCCTCACTGGAACTGGAACCAAAAGTCACATGTGGCTCTGGCATGAACTGTCCTTTAGATGGTACATTTTACCTCTCATGGATATAGCAACTGATGCACAAAGAGTATACAATTTCAACTCAATATTGTGCTAGTAGCCATTAAATGTACAGATTTTTGTTTAAGAGAATTAAATTTAAATAAAGGTCCTTCACCTGTCAATCAATTCTCAACATTCAGAGTTCGGATTACTGGCCTCGTTTAGCCAGTCTTTCTTTGACTGCGAGATTGAGGACATACCCGTGGCACAGTTACCATTATTGGCAGTGTGACTGTTTACAAAGGTGGAGTAACATTCCAGCTCACATGTACGCCAAGATGGCAGGATAGCGATAAACAGACTTGTGCACAAATGTGTTTCAGCTGGTGCGAACGACCTGAATGCCATTTAATCTGCGCCTGAACAGATTAATCCATCTGGAGATATGATGATACAATATAACTAATGAAAGTGAATGTGTTCGTTTTCTAGGCTCATTCTGGGAATGATGATGACCACAGCTTTCCTTTCAATGTGGCTGAGTAACACTGCGTCAACGGCTATGATGCTTCCTATTGCAAATGCAATCCTTAAAAGCCTTTTTGGAGAAAAGTTTTGTGAGGAGAGGGGAATTACAAGCAATGAGGAAAGCTCAGGTAAAAATCTTGACTTTAAACAAATCATTAAAAAAAAAATTATTTTTTTAATTTTTTTATCATTATTATATAACAAGTATTATTCTGGATAACTGCATTTCTGTTTCCCTGATTTTGAATGCTATGTTAAACTTTCATTTTTAACCCATAAAAACGCAATTATTATAGACGGTATGGATGCCTGTAGGGGCCAAACCTATTCAGAGTGATTTTCAATAATTTTTACAGGTTTATGCGGTTTATTCAGTTATTGTTGCTATTGAAAATCAAACGGCAAAATGTAGGCTAAAGTTGCTAATTTGGAAAAAGAGTACACTATAATCACACCTCCTAAATTGTTCAGTTTTCAAATCACTACGTGTCAATGTTCAGTGAATAAACGCCTCTACTAGTTTGAAGATCGTCAAAGAGAACTATTTCAGGGTATTTAACAGATTATTTAGAACCCTCCTGTACTAACATGTCCCCAGCATTTTACATTCAGGAGTATTATAAACTTGAATTTTTAAAGACCGCTCGGATGTTTTAGGCCAAAACATCCAAACTCACATATTTTTCCACCTTGCCAACTTTGTTCTAAAATCTAAAGTTTGTCAATTATCAACAATTTCCGTTCAGCCCATCTGAAAATATAGCTGAGACGAAAGACTAAAATTTACCTCGGACTAAAATTTGCATATCATTCTCTGTTCATAGCGCTGGGAATTATTCCAGAACAGGGTTAATTAGGAGTATTCCTCATTCTTTTGATGCAGGCCGAGAACAGCAGTAGGTCGAGAACTACAGTAGGTCGAAGGATTCTGGAGGAGTGCAGCTGACAATTCTTTTTCAGAAAATAAACACTAGCTCATCTAGTCTATTATGCAATCTCAGAATATAAAAAAAATCCGTGCAAGCCCTACTCAAACTACCAATCTAACAAAGTTCTGTAAAACCACCTAATTTAGAGCAAAACATTTGAGTTATGTACACTGCTTAAAAAATAAAGGGAACACAAAAATAACACATCCTAGATCTGAATGAATTAAATATTCTTCTGAAATACGTTGTTCTTTACATAGTTCAATGTGCTGACAACAAAATCACACAAAAATAAAAAAATGGGAATCAAATTTTTCAATTTTTCAACCCATGGAGTCTGGATTTGGAGTCACACTTAAAATTAAAGTGGAAAAACACACTATAGGCTGATCCAACTTTGATGTAATGACCTTAAAACAAGTCAAAATGAGGCTTAGTAGTGTGTGTGGCCTCCACGCAGGCCCGGACTGGCCATCGGGCACACCGGGCAAATGCCGAGGCCGGCAGGGGAGGTCCGAGGATCTCCCCTGCCGGTCTATGCAGAGCCGGTGCTATCCGAGCGCCGGCCCCGCTGTTTTTCATGAAGGGCCGGTGGGGAGATCAAAGATCTCCCCTACCGGCCCACATGCTGTATAATGTGGCCGCCAGCGGGGAGAGAGGGAGGGAGACAGCCAGGAGAGAGGACCCGGCGGAGCTCTAACTTAAAGCTCCGCCGGGTTCCTCTCGCGAGATCCGGCACGTTGCCATGGCAACGACCTGATCTCGCGAGGGTGAACTCTAGCCCCACAGGCTATGCGGGCTAGAGTTCACTCACCACGAGGACCACCAGGGAACACTGCCACCCCGCCTTCCAGTCACCAGTGTGCCGGTCCCCCCCCTCCCAGGCTAAAGGTAAGAAGGGGGGGAACATAATGCCTGCTTAGTTTATTTGTTTATTTACCCCCCTACACACACACAATCCATTCTAACATTTATACAGCACTCTCACACCCATCACACACAGCACTCTCACACACCCAGCACTCTCTCACACCCATCACACACAGCACTCTCTCACACAGCACTCTCACACCCAGCACTCTCACACACCCAGCACTCTCTCACACCCATCACACCAGCACTCTCTCACACAGCACTCTCACACCACAGCACTCTCACACTCACACACAGCACTCTCTCACAGCACTCTCTCACCCAGCACTCTCTCACACCCAGCACTCTCTCACCCAGCACCATCACACACAGCACTCTCACACACAGCACTCTCTCACCCATCACACACAGCACTCTCTCACACAGCACTCTCACACAGCACTCTCTCACATAGCTCTCACACCCATCACCCACAGCACTCTCTCACACCCAGCACTCTCTCTCACACATCACTCTTCACAGCACCTCACACACATCACACACCGCACCCTCACACACACACATACTGCACCCCTCACATACACACAGAACCCCCAACACACTGCACCACACACATACACATTACTTCCAAATATATATATATATATATATATATATACACATATACACATACACACACTAGATTCTTGTAAGCAAACACATACTACACCCTAAACACACACTACATCACCTATACACACACACAGTCACACACACACTATAGCCTGCACACACACTCTCGCTATATCCCCACACACACATTCTCTACAGCCCCTAGCCACATATGCATTACATTACACCACAAACACAACATGACTAAAACCGACCTTATTACACAATACCACACTACACCAGCTCACTCTACACACACGCAATACCACAAGCAGGCTCCAAACACATGCACAATACTCTTTTCTGGCATTTTTGTCTCCTGGTATCCATTTATAGAGACACCAGAGACAAGATGCAAGGAAACACAGTGCACGATGTTATTAAATTTGCTTGCACCTGTGCAGAACAAATACAGAGCTTTTTTCTCATGCTAGAGCTCTTCAGCAGAGCTCTGCGCATGGTCTGCCCTGGGAGAGCATTGAACCAACATGCTCACTTTGAGAGGGGGCATGTTTGTCATTGGTGATGACAAAACACACCTCCTCTGCCCCGCCCCCTTCTTAGTGGGCCGCTGTGGTGAAAAAATGCCCGGGCCGAATTTTTCTCCCAGCCTCCACGTGCCTGTATGACCTCCCTACAACGCCTGTTCATCATCCTGATGAGGTGGCGGATGGTCTCCTGAGGGATCTCCTCCCAGACCTGGACTAAAGCATCTGCCAACTCCTGGACAGTCTGAGGTGCAATGTGACATTGGTGGATGGAGCGAGACATGATGTCCCAGATGTGCTCAATTGGATTTAGGTCAGCTGAATGGGCGGGCCAGTCCATAGCATCAATTCCTTTGTCGTGCAGGAACTGCTGACACACTCCAGCCACATGAGGTCTAGCATTGTCTTGCATTAGGAGGAACCAAGGGCCAACCGCACCAGCATATGGTCTCACAAGGGGTCTGAGGATCTCATCTCGGTACCTAATGGCAGTCAGACTACCTCTGGCGAGCACATGAAGGGCTGTGCGGCCCCCCAAAGAAATGCCACCCCACACCATTACTGACCGAAACCGGTCATGCTGGAGGATGTTGCAGGCAGCAGAACGTTCTCCACCGTGTCTCCAGACTCTGTCACGTCTGTCACAAGTGCTCAGTGTAAACCTGCTTTCATCTGTGAAGAGCACAGGGCGCCAGTGGCGAATTTGCCAATCTTGGTGTTCTCTGGCAAATGCCAAACGTCCTGCACGGTGTTGGGCTGTGAGTACAACCCCCACCTGTGGATGTCGGGCTCTCATACCACCCTCATGGAGTCTGTTTCTGACCTTTTGAGCAGACACATGCACATTTGTGGCCTGCTGGAGGTCATTTTGCAAGGCTCTAGCAGTGCTCCTACTGTTCCTCCTTGCACAAAGGCGGAGGTAGCGGTCCTGCTGCTGGGTTGTTGCCCTCCTACGGCCTCCTCCACGTCTCCTGATTTACTGGCCTGTCTCCTGGTAGCGCCTCCATGCTCTGTACACTACACTGACAGACACAGCAAACCTTCTTGCCACAGCTCGCATTGATGTGCCATCCTGGATGAGCTGCACTACCTGAGCCACTTGTGTGGGTTGTAGACTCCGTCTCATGCTACCACTAGAGTGAAAGCACCGCCAGCATTCAAAAGTGACTAAAACATCAGCCAGGAAGCATAGGAACTGAGAAGTGGTCTGTGGTCACCACCTGCAGAACCACTCCTTTATTGGGGGGGGCCTTGCTAATTGCCTATAATTTCCACCTGTTGTCTATCCCATTTGCACAACAGCATGTGAAATTGATTGACACTCAGTGTTGCTTCCTAAGTGGACAGTTTGATTTCACAGAAGTGTGATTGACTTGTAGTTACATTGTGTTGTTTAAATGTTCCCTTTATTTTTTTGTGCAGTGTATATATGTACACATTGGGTTGATTTAAGGGACACTATAGGCACCAAAACAACTCAGCTTAATGAAGCAGTTTTGGTGTATAGATAATGCTCACAGCACAATTCTCTGCCATTTAGGAGTTAAATCACTTTGTTTATACAGCTCTAGTCATACCTCCTGGCATGTGACTTACACAACCTTCCTAAACACTTCCTGTAAAATGAGAGCTAATGTTTAAATTGTATTGCACATTCTGTTTAATTTAGAATTTCGTAAATGTTTTTTTTTTTTTGTCAATCTTTCTTTTATTGAGGCATATAGTTGTATGGGAACAGAAAAAAGAAGGGGAGGTATTTAAGATACAATTTAAAAGGATTATAACAGTACAATTGGGACTGCCTCCATGAAGCGTCTGCCTCTTTTTTTAATATATAAGAACAAGTAAATTGCTAACACATCCATAACTGCACATGTAACAGTATAGGTATTATAGGTAGTGTGGGTACAACATGCTAGAAGCTGAAACTGACTCGAGTAGTTGCATGAGCTCGAAGTAGTGAACGTATGCTGTATATAGACTGCGTACCCAAAGTGTGCCTTATTCTCGTGTGATACTTTACGTGAGATTATACAGGCTTTTGGCATCAAGCTGAAAATTGCTAAACATTTGTGTCTGTGTGTAATCAAGCTTGTTGAACATAAAGTCATGCATGCATAGAGAACATTATACCACTGGGTTCAGGCCCAGGCATAGCAAATTGCGCAACCAGTAGGGGCAAAGTTATAGGCAACAAAATAAAACAAAGCTGAGCTAGAATTTCCTCAACAGAAAATGGGGAGTCTCTTATCTGGTATGTCCCTTTGCACGGTGTCTTCCGTGGGTTAACAGAGACTCCGGGTGAGGGCTCAGGCACCCGGTCAGCCGATCCCCAGTAGCGGTATGGGCGGTACAAGTGTAGGGTAGTCCCATCGATTGTCTACCACAGTGTGCTGTTCCATGGCTCTTTTCCAGCTCTGGATCTGCAGAAGGGTATGCGTCGTTGGTCCATCGTCCTCGGTGTTCAGCTGTAACTGTATGAGGGGTCGTGTGAGGCTGCGGTCAAGGCGAGCGGTTTTCCGCTTGCTTGGCTGTCGCAGGGATACTGTGCCTGGAGGTGTTTTCTGCCTGAGAGGATAGGTAGCTTGACAGGTTGTCAGCTGCAGAGATTGGCTGCCGGGTTTAACCGGGGAACAGCGGGTGCGGGGGGCTATCCTCCAGCCCCAGGATGTTGTGAAAGCCGACACCTTCTGTCCACGGACTCGGTACTCACGTGTGGCCCGGTCCTGGCCCCTTAAGGGGCAGTTAGAGAATCGCGGTGGCATCCGCCGCCTGCGGCGTGCATTCTTCTCCCTGTGTGGTCGATGTCTTGAGGCCAGGCCTCTGTTGGCTATCAGCCTGGGCGGGCAGTTGCTGGTGCGATGAGGCGATATGTGGCGTAGGTTACCCGGAGGGGAAGCGCCCGCCTCCCGTTCTGTGCACCGGTTGGGTTGTTCGGCAGTGGCACGGGTCCGCAGTTTGTCCCAAAATGCCTGGAACAAAGCGTCCAGTCTGGTTTCAAGAGTGTCTGGGGGTGCTCGTGCGGGAGTTTGCTGCGACTGTGGTATGGCCTCCGCCATTTTGTGAGGTTGGGGTGCCTTGCGTTGCCTACTGTGTTCAGACAGCTGGGGTAGGGATTGGTGCCACAGTCCGTTCTCCCAGTGGGGACCGGGATAACCCCCACCGGTCCAAAGGGGGGGGGGGTAGGAAACCTGTAAAGTCGCTTGGTGTGTCTGGCGTCGGGTTGAGCGGCCGTCTCCCCCCGGCTCCAACTTTAGTAGGCCGCATTCGGCGTTTCGTCTTCCCGGCCCCGACGGGTTTCAGAGGGGTGTCCTTCGGTTCCGTGGTGCACTCCCAGCATGGGTAGCACAACCCGGTGAGTCTGCAGTCTATGTAGCCGGTGATTTTGCCCCAAATTCGGCCCGTCAGGCGGGAGCTCGTGTTGCCCACGTCTGTATTGCTCGGCGGTCAGGCTCCGCCCCCCCAGAATTTCGTAAATGTTAATTGCATTCTAGACTCTGCAGGAACCTCCTGTATGTGAATAAAGTTCAATTCACAGAGCAGGAGATAAAAACAAGTAAGTTAATATCTGATTGAAAATGAAACAATTTTTTGTTCATGCAGGCGGTGTCAGTCACAACCAGGGGAGGTGTGGCTTGGGCTGCATGTACAGAAACAAAAGTGATTTAACTCCTCAATGGTAGTGGATTGAGCAGTTAAACCAGAGGGGCATGATCTATACACCAAAACTACTTTACTAAGTTAAAGTTGTTTTGGTGACTATAGTGTCCCTTTAAGTTACACTTTAATGTGCCCCATTTTTGTGGGTCCTAACTTAAACTTATGCAGGCAATGAAAGATAGATAAGTTTACTAATGTTTTAAGGGACACTCTATACAGGATAACCTCTACGACTTATTAAAGTGATTATGGTGCCATGCTGTTTGCTTCTTCATTGTCCAATCAAAGCTAACCAACCTTAGATGGTTATAGCATATCATTCCAGTCTACATTTGGATGGATTACCAGGAAGTGAAACTTAAGCATTATTTGAGAAGTATGAGTGAGAACAATTTTTTGTCTAATATCTCAAAAATCCAAAGACTTCCTGCAACTTCTTGCTACAGAAGTTATGCAATAATCTTAGTGCTTCTGTGACTACGTTGTCTCTTTAATTCTCACATTTGACCCAAGTCCTTACTTATTTTTACTACAGATCCTTCTTTCCATTTTTATTTCCTACTTGACTAAGCGCAGTGGGCAGGGGGGTTTGACACTAACACCGGTTACAAACTTCTAGAAAACAAAAGTGGTCGGTTTGTCTGTCTGTGCTGCTGTCATAGTACCTGTGTGCCATGCTTCCTTGCCTTCCAGAGTCACATGTCATCTTGTGTCATTTATGCTGCTATCCATATCCTTTTGTGATCCTGAACGCAATGCGTCCTTTCTGACGTGGACCAATTCAAAATGGCGTTCTGTATTGACGCGGAACGCCATTGCATCATTTCTCATAGTTTAAAAGTAGAGAGGGACCAGCACTACTGACAGGCATATATAAATGGGTGCAGGTTCCTGATGTCCCCTTCTGTGAACTCCAGAAGTAGAGTAAATGAAGAATAATGAAACTGCAACAACAAAGGCCTCAGTAAAGTAGTTTATTACACCAGAGTTTAGCTGGTCACTTCCACTCTGGTGCAATAAGCTCCTTCTCTGAGACCTTTGGTGTTGTGGTTCCATTATCCTTCCTCTTGTGTCGTTTATGGCGCATGCCAATGCAAACCTGCGCTTTGTATTGAAGCTGAACGCCCTTGTCTCATTTTTCAAGTGGATGTGCCTACATGATTTGTGGGACACCGCATGCACACTGTTTGGTGTCGCAGAAATGACGCTGGCCTATAACAAGCTCTCTAGAGCTATTTAAACTCGTTCTATGCAGGGTATTGTGCCCTTTTGTGGTTTTACCTTGTGGTGACCCAAGAGTGACCCAATTTTGCCTGTCTGATCTTTGGCTTTATTTGATCCCAGATTGTTCTTTTACACTTTCCACTCCCAGATATCCTAGACCTTGGCTTGTTTAACCCCTTAAGGACACATGACGAAAATATTCCCTTTTATTTCAAAAGTTGTGTCCTTAAGGGGTTAATTAATTACACTTCTTTCAGTGCTCCATAACCCTGGCTTGTTTCTCGACTATCCTATTAACTACATTAAATCCGGCGAATTCTAAGGACTGATAATACATCTCTCTCATACCTACCGTAGTCAGTTATATTTCTGGTATTGGATCCGAGTGGCACTGTGTAAGCTACCAATCATAAGAAGCGTAAACGTAGCGTAAAACCATCCAGAATTAGATGTTATTGTGAAATCTCATCAACCGTTTCCATGTATGTTTTCCTGCATAGTGTTACAAAACCTCAGGAATCTTGCTACGCACTCCAAGACCCCTCCGAGCCTGCTCTTATCTAGACAATTACATATTCATATTTTCATGTCATATAATCCAAATTGATGATTAACAGTGGGACATAGAATAGAATTCGGAATGCTTTATCTTTTGTAAATTCCCCAAAGAGAAAACTATGTCTAATTAGTAACTTAGTTAAAAGACTTTGTACTGAACAACCTGAGCCTTATTTTTGTTTTCATACATGAAACGCACCTATAGTAGAGCCATAGATGGTGATAAGATAAGGTAACAAGTTGGTCCATCTTGTCTGCCCACGTTGAGTATTTATTTTACTTATTTGTTTTCAAGGTTTGCCAAGGATTCTTAAATTCTCTTATTGTGCTTGTTACATACATTTGACCTCTGATCAAACTAATCTGGGTTAGTTAAAGCAGGAAATTGGAGAAAAATTGATTTACAAAGGTCAATAATTCTTGAAACATTTATAATGAAACCTAAGAGATCATACCATATCACAGGACATCCCTAGGGTGTGTTATTTACCTTGGCTTGAGACAAAAGCGTACATCAGTCTCCACTCCTTCAAAAAATCGTTAAAAACCCACTTCTTCATAAAAGCGTATCAATTAAACTGTTAATAGCTCCTGACTGATTCCTCTTCTGCAACTGTCACTAGTCTAATACTATCCTTACCTTTTTCTGTCATTTTACCCCACTCCCTCTACCATGGAAGCTAATTGAGCAGGGCCCTCAACCCCTCTGTTCCTGTGTGTCCAACTTGTCTGGTTACAACTACATGTCTGTTGGTCCACCCATTGTAAAGCGCTGCGGAATTTGACGGCGCTCTATAAATATCATAATAATAATAATAATAATAGAACAAGAGTAATTAACTGTCCTGACCCAACCTCATCCTGGATCTACTTCATCGCTGATTAGTGGAGAGATGGACAATTTGTGGTAAGAATTCCTGGACTGTTCTCTTGTTGAATCGATTTCCTGTTTATTATAAGACACATAGAGTTATGCAGATATCTATTATATAGTTACCCCATCAATGGTGGATGCTATGTATGCCATATATTAACAGATGTCTACCACTTTATAACAAAATGCAAAAAGTATAGTGTATGACTTATGGTTACAATGTATGACCATTCAGTGCTAAGCCACCCACTATGTAAATGCAAGCCAATATCGATGGATCCAAACCTAATCTTAACATGGGAGAGTGTTATATCACCTGCTCTGGCCTGTTTAATTTACCCAAAGATGTTTTCCTATTGTAAAAATGGCTTGGACACTTTTTATAGGGCACATATGTATAGGGAGTGTGTTGGGAAACCCAAAGATGCGGACCATTGCTCAAACTATACAGAGAAATACAAACATGAATTGGGAATCACCACCCAGAACTTGCATTGCATTCTTCAAACAGTTCTGTATTTGTGAGCTCTCGTTATTTTTGTGTCTTCCCTAAACGTTTTGTGTATAAATTCAACGACACCACTATTAAGCAATATTCCGGGTAAAGATTCCCATTTCTGCTTTCTCCAATTTTAAACAAACCATTTATTTATTCAGATTTGCGTACAGCCTGCATGCCAATAAAAACGATCAAAACATGTTTCCAAGATCGGCCATTTTTATATTTTGGGGATTTCCATTTATGGAGCTTTATTTGGATTGGCTGAGTTTATCTAAAGATCAGCTGACATGCTCAATGCAATATTGTTAAAGGGACACTTCAGACCCCTAAAGCACTTCAGCTTACTGAGTAGCATGATGTGTGAAGAGTGAGTCCTCTTTTTTTTTTCTTCTAAATTTACAAAAATTTCGTCCAGTTACTTCATAGTTGTTTAGGTCAGTTGAGGTAAATTCAAGAAGCAGCAATTACCAAGAGCAGCTGCCCATGGCCATTGTAAGTATTTTGGCTACACAGGGGAATCTGCATTCTACCCCCCCTTTTGAATTTCTTACCCCTTTTTGTGTTTCCTATACCCTCTTTTGTGTCTTATACCCCATTTAGTGTGTCTTATCCCCCTTTTTTGTGTTGTACACCCTCCTTGCATGTTTCTTATTACCCCTTTTGTGTGTCTTTTATTCCCTCCAGCCCCTTTGTGTCTCCCCTCCTGACGTGCCTTCTTACCTCCTTTTTGTAGCGTGGCCACGCTGACCGCGGTAGAGAATCTAATTTTCCTCTACCCGGTCTGACAGGAAGCTGTTCGCTGCTCCCAGCTTCTTGTCAGACATTTACATACATTCCAAGTGTCCCTGTTCAGGAGGGACAGTCCCTATTTGATCCCAAATCTCTCTGATTCTTTTTTCAATCCATCTGTCAATCTTTTCTAGGAACTCCATATTGTTGGTGTGTCTGAGTGTATAACAGAGCTCCACAGCAATAATACAGCAATATTAGTAAGTCACCTACAACTTCTCAGAGCATCCCCGCCACCTGGCCACACCCCTACTTACCCCCTTAAGATGAATGTGTCCCTCTTTATCAATTTAAAATATGGGCTATATGAGTCTGGGTAGAGGATAAACAAGATCATCTACTGCTGTGTGGCCATGATGCATGGAGTAACTGACAGTAGAGGAATTGCTGTGCACCACCTCTTCTGCCAGACACAATGGGATATTGCACCACCCCGGCTGGTGTGCCCGCCCTCCATATGCCTTGCAAAGGCTTCTCATTGAGCTGCATTCTGAAGTCCCTGATTGGACATCCACAAAAAGAATGGGTGAAGTTAGAAGGGGAGGGGCTTGCAAAGGCAACAGACAAGAGATCTGCTGCTTTTACAACTTGTTTTTGGATATACTCACAATGTAAAAAGGCATTATTATATGCATACATGTTTTCATTGGGGGTACATCTACTAAACAGAGATGTTTCTTTTTTTCTTTTTGGATTTGGGCAGTGGAGTGTCCCTTTAAGATCAGGTATTTAAAGGAACATTAATACCATCTTAGTCTTTCGGTAAATAAGTAGCATTGATCATAGGGGGTTTCCATTCATAATCGTAAAACTTTCAGATCGAAATCATGCGAATTGTGAATGCAAATGTATATTAAAGCAGGAAAGGCCAGTATTCATCAGAAAGTATTACAAAAATCGTTGCCGTTTCCTTTTATTTCTTTACACACTTTTTCTTTTCAAATTCTTCATCTAATTACTAATTTCTTGGCGTTTTAGCTAACTTGCAAGAAAATGGCCTACACTTAGTGCCTACGGAAGCCCAGCTCCTCACAGCCAATGAAGTGTAAGTTACAAATTATTTTCTTCATTTTGAGCTTTTTATAATCAAAATGTTTGTAATAAACCAGTAAATTGCAGGAAAAAATAGCAAAGCTTGAAAAAGCTATTTCGATAGATATGCAAGATGTCAGAACATTTATCTTGTACATTATATTTGTAGAATAAACACAACAATCATAGATACACTAGGAATATTAAATGCTTTTTGTATTGCATCTGTAGGTTGAAAATTAGACATTTATTAACTTTAAAATCCATGTTTGCACCATGTTTTAGCTTTAGACGATGATGGTTTATATAGAACCGTCAAAAGTCAGGTTTATATATTGACATGAAAAGTTGAAAAGTAGTGAATTTATTTTTAAAACTGCATGGTGTAAGCGGTATAATATTGAGAATTTAAACGTCTTGCAATAAATAGAAAATCTAACAATGAGGTATGGTTGCAATTACGGTGTATGTTCGTACTGTATGATTCATTGTACAAGAGGTGATCTCACCCAGGTTTCCGGCATATTTTCCCCATAGGCCCTTGGTATGAATATTTATCTTTGGGACTATGATGTTGCACCTAAACATTGAGTAGTAGAAGTACCTCTAAGCTCTGACCAATCTCAACTCGTTTTTAAGAAAGTGCCCATCATGCACGATTATTCCCATCCTTCCACATCACCCTAACTTTGCCGCCAAACTTCTGTAAACAAAAGGAATGGGGGAAGACCTGGTCTTTAAAGGAACACTATACTGCTCCCTTCCCTATTTATGTAGAGATGGTTTTAACCCTGCAATGTAAAGGATAGGGCCACTGCACCAAGACCCCTTCATTGAGATAAAGTGTGAGAACCCACCAGAAATATTGACTCTGAAGGCACTTTTTAACGTACTTCTTTCAGGTGGAATTAATCCTGAAAATTCTAGACAGTGTGTCCACTTCCAGAATGTTTTAATGATCCCAGCCAATATTTCTGTATTTCCTGTATTTTTTTTTTAAACCATGTATCTCGTGGTTTTCATTATAAAGCAAAGAACTGCCAGAGAAGTCAGACTTTTCCATCGAGGTCCATCCAGATGTTACAAAAGAACGTGAATATCAGAACAGAATCTGGAAGGCTTTCCTTATATCAATCCCATACTCCGCCAGTATAGGGGGAACGGCCACTCTTACCGGAACTGCACCAAACCTCATCCTCCTTGGGCAACTAAAAAGGTAGGTTACGGACTACAAACAATGTGTGAGATTAGCCTTAAAGCTTCGCCTTATCATGTAAAAGTTTTTGAACCTCAAGGAGCATCGATTTTGGAACAGGAGATGAGCTTGTGGGGTTAATGCTCCTTTCCCATCAAGACCCAAAACCCCTATGACCATTCAATTCACCTACTCCCTTCTAGTACCCATAGACCACCAATTTAGCTGTGAAAATTAGTGTCATGAAGTGTGGGTGACATGGCACCGCATTTTTACATCTGTAAATACTAACGCCTCTCGGTTCTCCACAGTTTTTTTCCGGATTGCGACGTTGTGAACTTTGGTTCTTGGTTTGTTTTTGCCTTTCCATTGATGGTTATCTTCCTGGTTCTTGGATGGCTGTGGATCTCAATTTTACACGGGGCAATTAGTTTGAGGTAAAATGCATAACAATAGCAAGCTCACTTCTGGGGCTGGTTGGTAACCTTAGTTTTGGACGATTTCTATATTAGTTTTCATATCTATGTTCTTTTCATTCTTTGTTCAGTTGTAAAAGGAAAGAAAAGTCGGTAATAAGAACGGATGCTGAAGCCAAAGCGAGAGATGTGATACGGGAAGATTATCGCAAGTTGGGGCCCACAAAGTAAGCATTGTATTAGCTAGTAATAATCGCTAGTGTCTAGTCTGTGTGTTGGAGGACTTGTTTTTTTGACATGTGGTTGTCACCTAATAGGTCTTACCAGCCCTATCCAAGCTTAGAATGTTTGTGCAATAGATTCTAGGGTGCAATATATCATCCCACTGCACCGCATGAATTGCGTTAATGTTTTATGGTCAAAAATGTTTGGCATGTAAACTCTGAATTTGCAGAATTGATATCTCGCCACAGGCAAACCAGTTTCTAATTTAGATTTCTTTTTTAGTTTTGCAGAAAAAGCCGTATTCTTCTTTTTCTGCCTCTTTGCAATCCTTCTATTTACAAGGGATCCAAAATTTATCCCAGGATGGTCCTCTGCATTTACCCCTGGGTAAGATTTCATATAAGACATAAAATGCACTTATTTGTTTTTTAATGGGGCACTTGGAGCACACTGCAGGGGACAGTGGTGGCTACAGTGGCAGGAGTCACCTGGTGCTGCCTCATGGATACAATTCACACCATTTTAGAACAGTTTGACAGTCCCCTGCGTTGTCCGAGGGCTCACAGTCCGGTTCCTCTTCAGATATAGCTAAAATGGGTGTGGATGTTTCTACTTCCTAATTACATAAATTAATTTCCAATCAGATACAGACAGGTAATTTAAAGGAAAATGTGTTATTTCAAATATCTTGAAACTGATAATTCAGTATTAAAAAACTTAGAGATATGCCATTCTACTGGAGGAAAATGAGGTTTTGTCCTAGGTTGGATGGGTCTTGATTAGCTTCGAACGGAGTAAAAAATCCTCCACCAATGTCTAAGAGCTCGAAGGGAAAGGTTATAGCTGGGGAGATTTATGCAAATTTTGTAGTTATAAGCACAATCCTTAGGCTGTAATGTACCCATATCACCTATATTTGATGTGATGCAAAGTTGTTATGGTACTTAGAGTGACTCTTTCATTTGCGTCTTTGTAACTTCATTGATGGTTGACGCAGGTAAGAGGCAGTGAAAGCTTTTTTTTTTACCTGCTGATCCTTATATAGCATCTAGAAAGAAGGCACTTAAAGGGACACTATAGTCACCAGAACAACTACAGTGTATTGCATTTTTTCTGGTCAGTAGAATCTTTCCCTTCGGGCTTTTTGCTGTAAATACTGTCTTTTCAGAGAAAATGCAGTGTTTACATTACAGCCTAGTGATAACTCCAATGGCCACTCCTCAGATGGCTGCTAGAGGTGCTTCCTGGGGCAGTGCTGCAGAGTAAGCAGCACTGCCATTCAAAGTCTCCACCCTCTGCATGCACACACTGAGTTTTCCTCATAGAGATGCATTGATTCAATACATCTCTATGAGGAGATGCTGATTGGCCAGGGCTGTGTTTGGCTCTGCTCCTGATTTGCCTCCTTGACAGTCTCAGCCAATCGTATGTGAAAGCATTCTGATAATGTCAGGCAAGAAGGCAGATCAGGGGTAGAGCCAGCAATCGAGGATTTTACTGATGGTGTGGTGAGACACTTAATATTCAAAAATGTTAATTTGCTTTTATTACATCCAAATAATAAATAATACAATAATGTAATTTTCGCAATTCTTCTTACTCACCAGGTTTACCTCGGACGCTGTTACAGGAATCACTATAGCCATTATCCTGTTCTTTTTCCCAGCTGAAAAACCTTCATTAAAGTGGTGGTTTGATCTAAAAGGTACAGTGAATGAGGCACGCTATCTATTCCAAAGTTAATTAACAAGTTTGAATTGTTGCACATAGTAACTTATATATGACATTTCTTGTTGTAGCTCCTAATACAGAAAATAGAGCATTGTTATCTTGGAAGAAAGCCCAGGACACCGTGCCTTGGAACATCATTTTGCTTCTCGGAGGAGGGTTTGCAATGGCAAAGGGTTGTGAGGTAAGGAGATAGCACTAAAGAATCCCTGCACCAGGGCTCCCAAGTGATATGAAATTGATTTTGCCCCCAGAAACGAGGATTTGCAAATCCTAATCCATCGTTTTTGAAATTACTACTTCTGGGTAAAGCCACAATAAATGGAATGGACAGATTAAAACTTTTTATTTGTAACCAAACTTAAAATTTTCCAGAAGAGAGCAAAGTGAGGTCAATAGACAAAATTTATGAATCAACTATTAGCTGAAATGGCCCTGCCAGTTCCCAGTTCATTTACCAAACTTGGTAGAACATCTCTCCATATATATATTAAACAGTGTCCCCGGTTTCCAGGCATCTCACGACATTCAGTTACCAGGTCTGAGGAAACGGCAGCCAAGTTCAGATTATTGAGTTACAGGGTTTTATTTTGTAAGGATTATCGTCTGATAATTATCAACAGGTATGTGAACCAGAAACAGTGAGCCTCATGATTATACATGAAATATCTCCACATTTGACCTTGAAGCTCCAGGTTTGAAGAGTTGTTGAGGGATCCTCTCCAAAAGTGTGGCTCAAAGTACTCTGCCCTGTCCCTCCCGCCAAGTCCAACCCAGGTCCTGTTATGCTTTACCTGCTCAACTTTACCTGCATCCAAACAAGCTAAATATTAATTAGAATATTTTGATTGAAATTAGGTTGAAATTGGAGGTTTTTTTCATCATTGTCATTTAACTTTTAGTTTTTTGTCATTATTTTGTCAAAATTAGTGTAAAATATTGTTTATTGTCTTTGACGCAGCATTAGTAAATTAACCAATATATTCTACTCCAATTATTGAATCAAAAGAGGACAGAATCCAAAGATTAGCAGTATAAACCTGAGTCAATATTGCTGACTCTCGTCCAGGATATGATTCTATTAGTTGGTTAATGTTGAAAGTATAAACCATTTTGCATTTATTATAATGTATCTTCAGGAAACAATAAATCAAATCTGAATTTGATCTCACTAGTGGTTGCCTGTATAAAGACAGCAGATCGATAGGAAGGCTTGATAAAGTGACCACTTTACTCTGTTACTGTATTGTAAGAGAAACATTTAAATTATGTACAGTCCTGTTTCACCTTAAGATTAATTCGCTAAGTACCAACGAGGTTTGAAATGCATTTTACACAAAGTTCTTTAGCACCCAGTAGGTAGAGAACTGTTATCTTATTCCAGCCAGTATGCATGGTTGATTCAGTACAGATTTGTATTGTGGTTATGGTGCCAGGAGTGCCCTGGTGCTCCCCCCAATGCAAGAAGAGGAGGCAGAGATTGGTGCCAGACATACCTTGGACAAAAAGTCAAACCATTAACAAATTGTTTGACTAATTACATTTGGAGGGCTCGCTTTAGTGGTTATTGTACTTAGAGTGTTCCTTTAAGATCTCAATCAGCAGAGCAATTTTTAAATAAGTGACATTGTGTCTAAGTACAACTTGTCTATGCAGAAACCTTCTTACACTAGTGTAACATGATTTGTAATGTAACATGGTTCTTTGTGCAGGCTTCAGGATTGTCCACATGGATCGGAGGTCGCCTGCATCCCCTTGAAGGTGTTCCACCAGCTGTGGCTGTACTCCTGGTCACTATACTAATTGCTTCCTTCACCGAATTTGCTAGTAACACCGCAACCATTATAGTCTTCCTCCCTGTACTCTCTGAGCTGGTAAGCATGATAAAGCTTCTCTGTCTGGATTCCTATTGATTACCACAATGAGCTCCAAACAATGTATGTGCGTGACATAAGTAATATGTTTTCCCACCCCGGGCAATGTTACTTCGCCATCAGTTGTTGCAACACAAATTTTATAGTTCTCAGTATGCAACTTTCTGGCGGAATTGATGGGACCTCGTTTGGAAAAACAAAAAGTTGTTTATTTTAGAAATTATGTTGAGAGAGCAATTGAGGGACATTAAGCTGCCATCAGTGACTTAAGAAAACATATCCGCAACCTAAAAAAATATATATCATCCCACAGTTATTTTACCTGTGGAGACATTCAGTGGAGAAGAAGACTAAATATCTTGGTTGTCATCTGTTTTATCACTCGACTAATGCTCATTGAAACCCGTGGAAAAAACTTTTTTTGAACGGCCATTAACAAAGAAGTCTTTACACACCTTGAAGTGTACAGCAAGTAAAAATTGCCCTTACCAAAAGTACTGGGTGATTGTTTTAAATAATTTTCAAATAACTCTCCGACAAAAGACACCTCCCTACCCATTCCAAAAATATTTATGCACAGGAACTTGTATTGATGTTTTTCTAATATATTCTCCTCCAAAGTACTCAGAATTCTAAATATCGAGAAGAAAGGTATGCTTAACCCCTTAAGGACACATGACATGTGTGACATGTCATGATTCCCTTTTATTCCAGAAGTTTGGTCCTTAAGGGGTTAAACTCATAGGTACTTTCCTAACTGTACTAGTGCAACATCATCATATCCCTCGTTTCATGCCACTTCCTTTTGCCATAATTTCAAACTGTGCAGGTGCCCTTAAAATAATCTGTTTATACTTTATATATGCATGGCTCTAACTTGCTAATAGGCCTTATTACTCTTTTCCTCAGGCTATTCGGCTTAAAGTTAATCCTCTTTATCTCATGATCCCTGGAACTGTTGGCTGCTCCTATGCATTCATGCTACCCGTATCCACACCTCCCAACTCTATAGCATTCTCCACTGGACATCTGCTTGTCAAAGATATGGTGAGTCCAGGAATATTAATGGGACAAATTATATTACAAGTATGAGCTGTGGAAAATTAAGTCATTTTGGAAGTAACTCTGGAAGCTTGAACTGGTATTGGGCCCCTAATTCTTTATATTTAGTACCATTGACATTGCTGGGATGACATAAGGAGGTAATTGCTAATATTGACACAGCAGAATTTTTATGAACTATATCATATGATGTCTGAGGATAATTTTAAGGGTAAAAGTGGCACATCATTTCAAATAGAGTGAAGGGCAGAATTTGTGTGCAATTACAGGGAACAGCTATGGGCACCTGGTAAGTTCTTCTTATATTGCATTCCAGCTCTCTGTCAGAAGTAGTGGAGGCAACGAGCAGTTCCTGGTGGACCCAAGGTAAAGAGTCAAACCATTATTAAATTGTTTGACTGCTTACAGTGGGAGGCACCAGGGCACTACTGGCACTGTAACTACTACAATGTGGTGTAGTGGTTATGGTGCTTTGAGTTTTCCATTACTAGTAGATGGTATTCTCTGCAAAATCTCAGAGCAAGAAGAAATAGTTGCAGGAATGTAAAGTAAAGAGACCCCGAACACCACCATTAGTTATTATTTTTAAATGACATCTATGCACACATCCCAGCATTTCAAATGGTCAAAAAGGACATATAGAGCAAGTGTAAAATATCTTTCTTATTTAAACACTTTTTAAAGTTTAAACACAGGTTATTGTAAGCTTCTTATTGTAAAGTACAAAGACAACAACAATTTGGAATTCCTAAAAACATGAGGGCATTGATATACGAACGGAGGACAACAGGGATTTGGCCCCAAAATAAGGACCCATATATATTGCCTTTTACCATTTAAAGAATCCAGAGCGTCAGGAGGTTTTTAACTCCTAAAGTGGTTCACTCTCTGGGAAGGTTTATCTGATACACTTTACACAAAATCTAAAGAAAATTAAATGTTGCTATAAAAATCTATTTGATTTGTAGGAAATCAATGAGTTACATTTTTAGATTCACCAAATGTTCATGCTCTGGTCACAATTTCTCTTCTTGGAACTCTCAACAGATATTTCACAATTTTTTTTGTTTCAAGAATTGTAGTTTAAGGAAGTGTTGTTATTTCAAAACTAGATACCCAGAGGAGTAAAGGATGTGAAAAGAAGCAAAATAGGTGAAATACTTACCCGTAGGTTAGAACTTAAGTCAGAAATGAAGTTCCACAAATTCTTGACCTTAGCTCAAACCCCTTGACCTTAGGGGGAATGAGGCAGAGGTTTATCTTTCAGAAGGTAATTACTCTACTCTGAACATTCACAAAAGATCCTGAATTTCTAATGACCAAGTGAAAGCCTAGACCTCACTTTGAATGAAAATCTATTAAAAGACAAGACAATTGCTGTCCATGAGTGTCCCCCATCTAAACTGACACAACTTGACCAATTTTGCTTGAATGAATAACTTGGCCAGGGTGAATTGTCAAAACGTCCATCATCTCAGTGTCATATCTGGCAGTAAATTAAACAAAGTACTCACTGATTTGGAGGACAGGGGGTGAACGCATCTGTTTTTTTTCATTAAGGGACTGTCAGGATTACAGTATGTTCCAGCATGTAGAATTGTGTAACACAGAGGACTGATAGGTAACGTATACCGGACCTTAGAATGACCGGACTAACGTACCAAAGAATAGTCAGGAATAGTCAAGGTCAAAGTATACAGAAAGAGACACAATGATAAGGAAAAGCCAGGGGTCAGGGATGCCAGAAAACAGGGAAGTCAAAATCAATGCCAAAGTCAAATAACCAGAATTACCAGAATCAATAACGCGCTCTCGGACAACCACAAGGGAAACCACGACAGGGCACTGAGCAAGAGTAGAACTGGGCCTAAATACCCCTCCTGTGGATCTGATTGGTTGTAACCAGCCTTTGACCCCAAAGGCAGTTAGCAGGTTCCCATTTGCATAATTGCTGCTCAGCACAAACCCTCCTGTGGATTGATTGCTGCTCGGCACAACTTTTCCTGTCAGAACAGTAAATGCCATAAATCACATTTTTATGTGCGGATCAATACGTGACAGGGACACTATAGTCACAAGAACAACCTCAGCTTATTGTATTTGTTCTGTATAATCACTCCCTTCAGACTTTTTGCAGTAAACACTGTCTTTTCAGAGTCTCCCATACAGTGCTGCACAGTGTGACTGACATTCAGTGTCTCCACCCTCTGCATGGAGACACTGAACTTTACCCATAGAGATACATTGATTGAATGTATCTCTAGGAGGAGATGTTGATTGGCTAGGGCTGTGTTTGGCTTGTGCTGGCTCTGCCCCTAATCTGCCTCCTTGACAATCCTATGGGGAAGCTTTGTAATTGTTTTTTATTCAACACTTCTGATATCAGACAAGCAGGCAGATCAGGGGCAGAGCCAGCAGCAGCAGACTGGAATACATGTTAGATTTGTAGGGGTGCCAGGGGGGGCTAGATGGTGTTTGTGTTCCTGACCCTATAGTGTTCCTTTAACTTTTTTGTCAAAAAAAAAGAAACACATTTTGCAGATTCAAAATGTTAAATACATTCTGTAAAACAAAATACTGTATATACTCGAGTATAAGCTGAGTTTTTCGGCACATTTTTTGTGCTGAAAAAGCCCCCCTGGGCTTATACTTGAGTCACTGTCTGTGTTATGGCAACTTACATTGCCATAATACAGACCAGGTATTTGTAATGAGCCCGGCGGTCCTGTTGGGGGCTGGGAGCAAGCTGTTACTTACCTTTGCAGCAGCTCCGTTCAGCTCCCTTCACCTCTGTTCCGTTCAGTTCCCCAGTGTAAATCTCGAGAAACACGCGGCCGTCAGAGCATTGCCGTGGCACGCAGACCGCGAGATTTACACTGTGGAGCTGAACGGAATGGAGGTGAAGGGAGCTGAATGGAGCTGCTGCAAAGGTAAGTAACAGCTTGCCCCGGTCCCCCCACTGCACAGCCCATCCACTGGACCACCAGGGATTGAGATAGCCCTCCCTCCCTGGCCATGTACCAAGCAGGGAGGGGGGGACAAAAAAAATGAAATATCGAAAATATTAAAATAATATTATAATAAAAAATATATATTTAATAATATTAAAATAAAATAATAAAAATGCCCTCGCCCCACCAAGGTTACACACACTACACAAACACACACACACACTCTGCATCATATACACAAACACTGCATTCACACAAACACACACTCTGCATTATATACACACACACTGCATTATATATATATACACACTGCATGCATACAAACACACACACACACACACACACACACACACTCTGCATTATATACACACACTGCATTCATACAAACACACACACACTCTGCATTATATACACACACTGCATTCATACAAACACACACTCTGCATTATATACACACACACTGCATTCATTATATACACACACATTGCATTCACACAAACACACACATTCTGCTTTCATTATATACACACACTACACACAAACACACACACACAAACACACTGCATTCATTATACACACACACACACACACACACACACTGCATTCATTATATACACACACACACACACACAAACACACTGCATTCATTATACACACACTACACACAAACACACACTGCATTCATTATATACACACACTGTAAATACATATTTTTGGGGATCTAATTTTATTTAGAAATTTACCAGTAGCTTCTGCATTTCCCACCCTAGGCTTATACTCGAGTCCAGTTTTTTGTGGTAAAATTAGGGGCCTCAGCTTATATTTGGGTCGGCTTATACTCGAGTATATACGGAGTAGTAACAATCTCAGTAAAATACATTTAATTTAAAGGTTTATATATAATAAAATATAACATTTCTAAGGTCTGAATACATATTAAAGGTACTGAATTTTTTTGCAGAGTATCATTTTTATCAAGTTTATTTGTTTCTGTTCTTTCTTTCTTATTATTTCTAGGCAAAAACTGGATTATTGATGAATTTGATGGGGGTACTTCTTCTCAGTCTGGCCATGAATACCTGGGCATCCAGTATTTTTCAGCTGGGCACCTTTCCCGACTGGGTCCATCTCCCGTCCAGTAATATCACCGGTCTTGCAGCGGGAATACAGAATGCCACCATGGGTGGCTGAACACCTAATTTATGGGACGCTTCCGTCAGCTGGCATTGGTATAAAACAAGACACTAAGACACTAACAGCCTAACTTTTAAAGAAAGAGCACTTTCTTGTTACCGGTTCCAGTAACTATAAATCAGTCACTTTTAAAGCGTTACAGTTGTATCGCCGCGCGTTTCGCATTCTGTGATGGATTCAAAATATGAACAATAACAGGGCTATTTACTAAAGTGAGAATTTCAAGTGAATGTTAGATTTAAGGACACATAGCCAAACTGCAAAAATGGTCTATTCGCTTATGCTTTCCTTAAATTGTAAATTTTCTTTGTATTCACTTTAAAAATCTCACTTTAGTTAATAACTCTATAAGCTGCTTGACTTGTTAAAGTCTATAATAATGTTGACAGTCCTGATTATTATTATTAAATTTTATTTATGAAGCTCTAACACACTCCCCAGCCATGTACATGGGTACAATTAGTACAAGTAAAAAGACAAAGGTACTATACACCTTGGACAATGCCGGTGGCCATATGTGGTACTGTAGGTTTAGAAGATACTTTGAAAATGCATATTCTCTTTTCAGCTGCCTAAGAGTCCATTGCATATCCGTCTCTAAAATTGTTAGAAAATCGTATGGGTTGATACTGTAAACACAAAATATTTTAAGATATTTTTATAAGAAATGTGTTATTTGATGCCCTCCATTTCTCTTTAATATGGTATTTATCAATCTCCCATTTCTCGTAATGTTTCTTAAAATGCACCTAAACCCTTATTTTCTGTAGAGTCATTAATTACCGAACACTGTTTTAAGACTTCCTCTTAAATCTATTGTTCCAAGACCAGAAAAAGTGCCCTTTTAGGTCTGTGTGCAAGTTTATTTTAGATTTGTGTGTATAGCGATTGTTTGAAAAACATGTTGCTTTTTTTTTAAATGTTAATTTTTTTTAGTCTTTTGTATTTACACCTGGTAACTTAATGGTTCTGGGGTTGGCAGTAAATTGCTGGATCATTACGACCTACCTCTGGTCTGTAAAATGAGTTGGGAAAGTTTAGCTCCTCCCAGTCTTCACTTGGCTCCGCCCACGTACAATGTTTCCATTTTCAGATGTTAGAGCATAAGAGGCATTTTTCTGTTATATTTTGCACTGTATTCAATGTGTTCCGTTTTTTTATTCAGATACCTCCAAACGCACAGGTTCCACTAACAATCACTGATTTTTGCTGCTGAATAATCTGAGCCTATAGTATGATATACAAATTAATTATGGTCTGTTTCAGTGGTTGTGCAGATAATTTGTTACTCAACCCTATGACACCTATACGGTTCACAACGAATGTAAATCTTGTGTGTTAATAATATATATTATGTCGTAAATCTAAACATCCACTTTAAATAATTTTATTGATACATTTTTTTAAGCCATGGTAGTTTTGTAATATATTTTATTGTGTACAATTGTATGACATATTTCTTTGTATAGGTCTATTTTATTGTATTAATAAATGGAAGGATGGTAGATAATTCAATGACCTATTTAAAGTATGTCACACTTTTCGCACTGGGATTTTTTCTCTACCAGCTCTGTGTCTGTGCTTGTATTCGTTAAACGGGCCGAAACATTTTAGAGCGTTTTGACAAAAAAATTAACCCATACCCTCTTCAGTCTCTTCAGTATAGAAAATAGACTTGGAGACTTGTATATGGTCTGCAATTTGTCCGTATTTGAGACAATTGGGTGATCAGTTGGTTTCCTAACCTCCAGGAACCAGTCGAAACATGCAATAGACAAGCATGTTCGTGTTGATTTGGGATTGTGAATTCTGCCCATGGTGCCAAATATATTTAATAAATATATAATATGTAAATACATAAATATAGATTTTTTTCTACTCTCCTTTTTTCTGTATTGGTTACTTTGTCTCAATAGATCTGTGAACCAAATACTCCTATCTGTGTACTGAAAACATATATATAATATTATACTATGTATATATTTAGCTGGACACTGATGACCTATTTTGTTTTTTCTGATCCATTTCCCGAATCGTTTTTTTGCTGCCGAAATTCTGCCGAGCTAACCGACACATGGCTGAAATTCGGCTGTCCTGAAAAGATGTTTTATATTTGCAAAAATGTTCCGGCCGAACTGAATTTTCTCACCAAGCAAGTCTAACATAAAGCAGAATTCTTCACTGACAATAAGAAGGTGGAAAGATCTGGGCGTAGGTTAAGAGAATTAAAGGCCAAAAGAGTTGCACTGGGGAAAAAAAATCCCCATGCCAGCTATGTTTTAGCTCAGCTTTTTTGGCCTCAAATTTGCTATTCCCTCGTGAATTCTTCACAATTCTCTGTTTATTCAATCTTGACTGTATTGTATTCTCTTTTTTCCTTGTATTTGTATTTTACAGTCCACAGCGCTGTTGCCTTTTCACCTTATACTTATTGTCTTATTACTGATATTGTATTTTCAGATATTTTCTGACCCCCCCATGCATTTTCCCCACTCCATTTTGGTGGGATAAGCATTATATTTCAGTCTAGGTGTGAACTGGAGCATTATATGGCTGATGCCTTTTTGGTTTAAGGGAGAGAAGGTTTAGCACCATAATCACTTTATATTCCAAACAACTGTCAATACAAAACCGACATAAAAAACTGACAAACCAATAGTGTTTTATATGTATTTATAATATAAAGGTTACTTCTGTAGGCAAATATTTTCCTTTTAAATACTTGAAAACTGCAGCAATGGCTGTAATTCGCTTTCAGTGAAAGTATTTATTTTTCAAATAATCTGCCCTGGGCCCAGTTTTTACTTTGCGGAATTTGTCTTGTTGTAAAATATGCTTTTTAAACACGTTTCGTGCATTCTTAAATCGTAAAACTCTTCTAAAACAACTATATGCTAGAAACATGAATTCCAAATTGAAATACCGAATGGCATAATGACATAATCACAGAATGGCGATTTCAGACCGAATTCTGCTGTTTGAATTTCAGTTCTCTACGGTTAGAAGTTTAGTGAATAAGTTCCTCAAATGCATTAGTTCTTTCTCTTGCAGTTGTGATCTCTCAAACAATAGACGTCACACATTCTACACATGTCAATAATTTCAAGAATAACTTTAAAGGGACGCTATAGAGTTAGGACTACAAACTCTATAGTGTTCTCCTCAGCAGTTAGATTCAGGCCCCCTGAATCAAATTTTTAAAAAATAGAGAAAAAGATTTAGTTTAGCAGTCCCTGTAGCTGTCCGATAACGCTTTGTCCAGTGCCGTTTTCCTCCAATCAGATGTTCTCTTTGAAAGCATTTGAGGAGGTTAGTTATAAGAGCCGACACTAACTCTGTTATCACAGTGGAAGGACATCTAATAGCTGTCAGGGGTGTCTTGTGGCAGGACTAAAATGACTGAATCCAGATCACTTCATTGAGATCTGGGTGTCCCTTTAAAATAATAAAAACAATTGTGAAAATATATAAATGAATTGCATGTTTTGGTACGATATTCTGAACTGGATTGTTATAATCAAAATAAGCAAGAATGAATCAAGTTGGCTGTGAACAACAATTTATACATTTATGTAGGTAAGAAATGCAGATGACAAAAAAAAAATCAAATTCTCCATTTTAGCTGTATTTATAACCTCTCACCGTAGGCTAAACTTGTTGAATTGGTGTTAGTATGTGACCTGACAGATTATTAGCAATTTTGGGAAAGGGTGTATGAAAAACATGCACGAAAAAAAATTGAAATAGCAATTATTCAATTTTTAACACCTTAAGGACACATGACGGAAAAAATCCGTCATGATTCCATTTTATTTCTGAAGGTGTGTCCTTAAGGGGTTAATTTTAAAAATAATGCAATCTACTAATCCGTTAATTCTATAGAAAGTTATTGGCAAGTTTCCTATAGTTACAAATTAGAACTATGCTACCAAAAAATAGATCTCACAACACATATTTCTACAGGAATGTGTTAAAATAAAAATACTTATTGTTTGTTAATTTAACATGGTAGAGCAGATATATTTGGTATGTTGATTTTTGCTACTTGAAATATAGAGAGAAAACATTAGATGGAGCTATTGACATTTTTGACATCCTGTTCATTTTTACGATAATATTTTCAGTTGCAGCTGGCTACTACGTAACCCTCCTTCGACTTATATAAGATTTCTCAATAAAGTTTGAATGAATGTTCCTTTCTCAATGGTCCTTTATACACTTTTGGCAGTTACAGTGCATTGTATTTTTACAATTTCTATTTTATAAATGCAAAACGTGTGTATATATATATGTATAGAATTTTATTGATGACTTTGTGACACTGTGATGAATGACGAAACGTGAAATAAAGTTTATTGATTGACCTGTGAAATGCGTGGTCCCTTTCTCAGCCGTTGATTAATAATGTATAAATCTGGGGATGGTTATGGGATACTCTGATATTATCAAAGAGAAATTCTGCACTTTAAATCTGAACCATTTGAGGAAAATCTGCTTTCTGCGTTTTACAACATGTAGTAATTGATGTTGCATAGGAGGTTTTCCTACCTTCCAATGACTGTCAAGTGGGGCCTTTTCATCTGAACAGAGACTAATAGGGTAATTCAAAGTGAATTCAAAGTAAATTTCAAATCTAAGGTCAGAGTTTCTGAATTCACATTGAATTATGACTTTAGTGAATAACCTTGTAAGTCTTGCCTGGTGTTGGGTAGAGAAACAAAAGAGCTGTTCAACACCCTATGCATGACGGAACTTGGGCACCCCCTAATTTACATTTGACCCACCCCTCCCTGTCAAGACCACACCTTCTTCTTAAAGACTAACACACACATTGACTGACAGACACACATGGACACACACACTCACTGACAAACACATGCACTCATTGATTTAACACAATCTGACAGACACAGACACAATCACTCACTCACTCACAGACACCCTGACAGATACACTCACTGACAGACACGCACCCACTCACTGACATACACACATAATCACTCAGACACACAACCACCCACATTCACTGAGAGACACTCTCTCACTCACTCACAGACACACTGACAGATACACTCACACTCACTGACATACACACATAATCACTCAGACACACAACGACCCACATTCACTGACAGACACTCACTCACAGACACACATTGACAGACATACACACATTCACTGAGTCACACATGCTCACTCAGACACACAAACATTCACTGACAGACACACACGCTCATTCACAGACACTCACTGACAGACATACACACTCATTTCCACCCAACACTTAGATAACTGTTTTTTGTTTTTTTAAAATCCACCCAGCCTCCCTACCTTCAGGAGAGCTGGGTGGATATTTCTCACCTGTGGTCCAGTGGGGCTGCTGGGCTAGCTGAGGCCGGGCTGTTGGGTAGACAGGCAGGCATGCGGCCAGTTCTGTTCCAGGCAGTCGGGAGCACAAAGCATGCAGTGAGGGTGCTAAGCTCTTACTGCTCAGTTCCCTCGCGCGTCGCAGAATAATGCCGGGAGTCGGAGTGACTCCTTGCATTACACTAGGGCGCGCGAGGGAGCTGTGGGCCCCCTGAGGCATGCTTTGCGTGCCCGACCGCCTGGGACAGAACTGGCCGCATGCCTCAGGGGGCCCACAGGTGACCCCTTAAAACGAGGCTAACAAGGTATTTGCCTGGGCATTTGGGGGCGGCATTTTTTGCCTCCCCATGGAAAGTGCCGCCAAAGGCAAATGCCTTGTTAGCCTCGCAGAAGATACAGCGCTGATTACGTAGAGGAGTGTGATGTCACCCTGGACTGGAAATTACATGGGAATAAAAGTGTTTTATATTGAACTCTACATCACATAGCTCGGCAAACTCTTCCATAGCGATTACGGGTGAGAGGGACTAAGGCCTAGCCAATTGTGTCAGAACAAACATTATTATTTATTCTATAAACTCTGAATTCTACTGAATTGAAATCCAAATTTTAGGCAAAAAAATAAAAAAAGCTGGAAAATGTCTCCAACTAAGCTATTATATGCTTATATTTCAGATTACTGAATAATTCTGCAACAACACATATTTTATGCTTTTTTTAAAGGACAAAAATTACTTTAATTTGATGTAACATTTACATATATAAATTAAAATTAATTGTAAAAAATACAGACCCCTTCAAATCTCCTGTCAGATGGAACACTCAGTACTTTAAATGTCTGTGCAGTGCTCACTTTGGGTGAGTACATCAGTCAGCTCACCCATCAATGTGGGGACACTAATTCTGGCCCCAGCTGACAGAGGGGTACCCAATGCATTTGAATGATACCCTGAGTTCCCCAGTTACCAGCAGGGGAACAGTCCCTGATGGTAAAATGTTGCTTGCAAATTATTCTGTCATGGGTCCTTTAGGCTGGGATAACCATGATAGAATAATTCCGTCATTGGTCAGGAAGGAGTTAATTATTATCCTCTCCCCCCCCTTGCTGCTTGCCCTTAGTCTCTAACAAAAACAGACATTATTTGTGATGGCTGCTGGGACTGGACAAAGGTTGATGGCAGATTTCCATTATCCTCTCTACTTTAGTTCCCCCACTGCATTAGGGTAAAATGCGTGACTGCATGGGGAGGCAGGGTCCAGCAGGGGCCAAGAAAAAAATGCTTTGCCCATGGTCCTATTAATATTATAGATGGCTCTGATCTATGGTCAATATTTCATAAAAAAATATATCTTTATGAAATGGTAAAAAGTGAAAGATTACTTAAAATTTAGTAATTCACTGTTAATTCATCTTGAATCCTCACTTTAGTGAGTTACCCTAATCATACACCTGTGTAATGAATTGACTGATTAGACTAAGCATTGAATGACAAGCCAATTGTGGTACGTACTTCTCTGCAATAGTAGGCCATGGATTGGCTGAGAGATTTCAGCCAGTTCCTGGTTTCAATTAATGAAGGCAGTCAGTCAAGCAAAAAGGGCAAAATCCTTGGAGAATTCTGAGACACTCAGATATTAATCTTGACATTAATTATTTATTGTTTTTAACACATTTTGTAATGGCTGCTTTAATCAAGAGCAATGCATTCTCTTTCCCAGCATATTAGATAATGAACCATGTGTGACTTAACACACCTCTCAAGTATATTACTTGTTCATATATAGGGACTGTTGTCATGTAGATTTCCAAATTGAAAATAACAATGTTTTATTTTTAAAATTGCAATTGTCTCCCTCTGCAAGTAAAGCAGTTGTTCTAATTCAGAAATAAGAATGAAAAAATAAATAAATAAATATATATATAGTATAACAATATGCTCTTTGCCCACAAGGTGGCAGAATCACTTCACCATATATCAATGTACATTTTTCTGTAATATTAAGCTAAAATGTATCCCAGTATCCCAAGTCTGATTGACACGATAGTAGGGGGATAGGGAGATAGAGAGACATGGAAATAGAGAGATATAGAGATAGGGAGATATATAGATAGAGAAATAGATAGACACAGGGAGATAGACAGACAGACAGACAGACAGGGATATAGGGAGATATATAGATAGAGAAATAGATAGAGACAGGAGATAGACAGACAGACAGACAGACAGGGAGATAGGGAGATATATAGATAGAGAAATAGATAGACACAGGGAGATAGACAGACAGACAGGGATATAGGGAGATATATAGATAGAGAAATAGATAGAGACAGGAGATAGACAGACAGACAGACAGACAGGGAGATAGGGAGATATATAGATAGAGAAATAGATAGAGACAGGCAGACAGACAGATAGATAGATAAATAGATAGATAGATTCAGACACAGACAGGCAGACAGGCAGACAGATAGCAGATAGAATGTGTGTATCACACAGCTCCATGGAAATAAACCTGGCAGCGGTGTATTGTATATAAGTGAGGTATTCACAGCACTGTGAAAATATCTCTATCTACAGATCTTCAATAATATTTATGGTAACATACAGAATAAATGATGATATTACGGTGTGAATGGATCCGTCACAGGATTCTATGGTAATAGCATTTAGCTGTACGCAATGTATTTGATTGTACTTTTGAGTTCAACAGGAATACAGCTCACAGTAATGTGCAGTGCTTATAAATGTTTCACAGAGCTCCACAGCAGTAAACTCACAGTATGCACAGTGTGAATTTGTGCATCACAGAGCTCCACAGCAATAAAACTCACAGTAATGTGCTGTTTGTATAAGTCCTTCACAGAGCTCCACAACATTAAACATCATAGTAATGTGGTGTGTACAGGGCCAGTGTACAGAGCCAGGCAAATTAGGCAGTCACCTAGGGCGCAATGTTCTGGTGACCGACAGGAAGAGAGCGCTCTCCTCCTGCCAGTCACTGTATGTAGCTTGGCCGAGACACGGACCACAGTGGAGGATCTTCTGTATTCTCTCCCTGGTCTAACAGGAAGTGCTCACTAAGAGCACAAAACAGCTTCCTGTCAGACTGGGGAGACGAAACAGAAGATCCTCCACTGTGGTCAGGAGCTTGTCACGCTACATAGAGGGAGGTGAGCAGCCACCAAGGGGAGAGACCACAAGGGACCTGGGGGGGACAAAGGGGTGCATAGAGGCCTGGGGGGGGGGTAGGGGCACACTAGGGGCTGGAGGAAAAAGAGACAAAAAGGGGCTGGGGGAAAAAGAGACACAAATGGGCTGGGGGAGAAAGAGACACAAAGGGGTTTGGGGGAAGAAAGTGACACACACACAGGGACTGGAGGACAAAGAGACACACAGAGGAGCTGGGTGAAAAAGAGGCACAAAAATGGGCTGGGGAGAGAGAGACACACAAAGGATTTGGGAACAAAGTGACACACACAGGGGCTGAGTGGGGACAAAGAGCCACACAAAGTGGCTGGGGGGAAGAGACACACATAGTGGCTGGGGTGTGTGGCAAAACCTCCACTTTAGTCCTTTGTATGTGTATGGAATGGCTGTAATATTTGTACGTGTATGCAGTAGATGGCATTCGGATGCTTGTTGCCTGAAAGCCATACGCTGTTTTAAAATCCACCGTTTGTGAAACAAATTAAACTACCGAATGGGAGACCACACACAGGGAGTCGTGTGTCTCCCATTTAAGGATAGTTACAATGTATCACAGTTAATTCAGGTATATGCGGGTGGCCGCCGTTCGTATGTCGAACATGTGGTGGCCACCTTTTTCTCCTGAAAGCCCAGCGGTGTTTGGTCGTCGAGTGACTGGAACGAAAATCGGCTACTCGACTTCATGTTCGTTCGGTAAATTAACCAGTATAAGTTTTCCTAGCATTGCCATGACTGTTCGTGTCAATATATATCCACATGGCTTTTGTTTTCTATAGCGGGGATCTGAGCAGTATTTCACCAGATGGTGCGCTCAGGTCCCAGCTATTGAACAAGGGGTCATTCTGCCAATTCAACCGTATATTATGCCTGTTATGGATTTTAATGTTAAAGTGCCTGTTTTACTGTACGGAGAGATAATGGGATTATCAATATATTCTTGGCCAATTATCTCTCCACTACAGTATGGCCTGATGGGAAATGTCCGTGCAAGGGAAGTCCCCCATACAGTCCCCTGACTAAAACCCCTGTAAAGTAATTAAGGAAACCCCTTGCATGGGGCACTGCATAAATACTGGAACTTGTGATTAAAACCTCAGTTGACTCCCAGAACTGTCCGGTTATTGGGGGATTTGGGATATTGCCTTCATTCAGCGCTTTTTTTGGATTACTTTATTCTACCAGCGGAGATATTGGGATTTAATATTGCAGCTCCGCTACAGGGTGGAAGACACACAGATGGATTGGGTGAGAAAGAGACACACAGGGGCTGAGGAGGAGAAAGAGACACACAAAGGGGTTGAGGAAAAGAGACATACAAAGGGATTGGGGGCGAAAGAGACCCACAGAGGGACTGTGAAAAAGGGAAAAAGAGACACACAAAGGAGTTGGGGGAGAAAGAGGCACAAAAATTGGATCAAACTAATTTAGGGGGGTGCAGCTGGTCTTGCCTAGGGCCCAAAATAGTCTTGCACCAGTTCTGAGTGTGTATCGCAGAGGTCCACAGCAAGAAAACTCACAGTAACATGCAGCGTTGTGATTGGATAAAACTCACAGTAACATGCAGCATTGTGAGTGTATCACAGAGCTCCAAAACAATAAAACTCACAATAATATGCTGAGCTCCACCACAATAAAAGAGTTCTACTCAGTTTGTATTAGTGTAATCACAGAGCTCCACGGAAACTGAATGCATAACACTGTGCTCTGAAAAAAATACGTGCCTCTGAAAATGCGAGTGAGGTGGCATACTTAGCACATTATAGACATATTTCCTAGACGTCTATTCGCTGAAGTATGAAATGTTTTGTGCTGACAACCGACTTTAACTTATGGCTAAAATACCCTAGAAACGTTAACCTTCATTTCGCATGTCAGTACTTAGCTCTCCATAGCTCACAGTTTACGTACAAGATCATATGACTTGTTGGCACGAAAGCAGAAAAACATAATATAACACACGCAAGCAGAAGAAAAAAGTAATTTCTAGGACCAAACCATTAAATTCTATACACGTAGTATTTGCACACAAAAAAACAAGCAAAAACACCCCTGTATTGATACCATCACTTTAAAGAGTTATTCTACGCACTATAACCACTTTATCTACCTGAAGTAGTTATGGTGCAAATAATCTGTCACTGCAGCCTCTTTTTTTTTTTTATTCTCAAAGGAACATGATAGGGTTAGGAATATAAACCTTAAAATATTAGGAATAGTAACACTATTGTGCCCCTGTCATTAGTTATATATTGGTCGTCCCACACCCATTTGCAATAATAAAAAAGAAGAAAAGATTTACTTACCTCTCTCAAGCGCCGAGACTTCTTCAGCGCTACTCACCTCTCCACCTTCTGTGATTTCATCTCTTTCGGCGATGACCCAGTTCAATGTTGCTCATAGGATTGAAGAGTTAAACATACAGAACCACTGCACCCATGCCAGTTCGTTCAGATGAAGTGGTCTGGGTGACTTAAGTCTCCTTTTAATAATAAAAGTTTTCTGGTCTTCCAGAAACACTGCAGGCACTATAACAACTTCATCTTATTAAAGTTGTTTTAGTGCCTTTATTCCTACCTACTCCATAGACCCGCTGCACACTAAGGAGGACCATCAGGTAGCTCATGCTCTGAAAACATACAACAAGTATATATAAAACAGGTTTATATAAAAAATATTGATTACATAATCTATTGACCTAAAAATTGTATGGAAAGAAGAAAAATGACAATTACTACTTTAGGAATAGGTGATACAACTCTGGAATACATTAGTATAATTCATTAAAAGATACAAATACTCAGAATATATATAAAAAGATGTGAAAATATATATATATAAAAAATTATTTATAAAAGAGCTAAACATTCTAATGGAATCAATCCATATATACTTGTTGTATGTTTTTTATATATACTTGTTATATTATGTTTTAGATTAATGACCCTGATTTTACTTTGTAAACAGTACAATATAATAGTTCTCTGTGTGATATTCCTTTTTATGTCTCATCCACATATCTATTCTACATGCATACATATATTTTAATATATATTTTTTAATATATGTTTTTTCTTATATTTTTTCGTATTGTATTTTATATACCAGCTTGACAAGCCAGATATGTGGACATATTATGTAGTAGTAAACGGCAAAAAACTCTGGCTTGTATGTGTAAGTTAGGAGATGTCCGTGTTTGCTCATAGCAATAAAGTTTGCTTGCATCCAAAGTGGAATGCGCATGCGCGGTGAACGAAGACGTTTGCGTAAAGTCATCACGCCGTTACACCACCGCGCATGCGCAGACACAGCGTATGGACGTGGCTTGGCATATTTAAATGCCGGAGAATGAAGGCAGAACAAGCTCCTGAGGAAGTCAGAAGCAAGACGAAACGCGTTGAGCAGATAGTCACCCCTGGAAGGACTCCAGTATAGAAGGATTTGAAGACAGTGTAGCGTTAATCACCTTATCAAAGGGCCGGCCGCGGTCCTCTTTTCGAGCCGCGCGCGGTCCTGCTGCTGCACGAGCCACGCACTGCTCATCCGACAGCTTCACTAGAAAGGCGGGCAGTGACCGCGAGAAGCGGTCACGTGTCCCGCCTGAATCTAAGAGCGCGTCGCGAGTCTCGGGCAGTGGGAGCCTAAATTGTTAAAAGGCTCTCATTGGCCCCTGTCATGCCACACTCCCCATACACTTACCTTTTGGGGGTGTGGATATGACAGGAGCCAATCACATTAGTTTAGAAGCTATTTAAACTTACTTCTCCCTTTACTCCCTGCCCTATCGTGGTTTCTGTTTCAGTTCCCTTTAGCGCTTGTTGTGTTCAGTTGTGTTTCTCCGTATTGACTTTGGCTTTGTTTCTGACTACGTTTTCTCTTTATCCTTATCTGTTCTGGTTGTCGACTTGCTGTTTACTGTGTACCAGACCCCAGCTTGTCCTAGTTTACGCTGTCTCTCTGTGCCCTTGACTTCGGATCGTTCCTGACTCTGCCTCCTCTCATATACGTCGAGTCCGGCCATTCTAAGGTCCGGTAGACGTATCTCTCCTCTGTGTTGTCTTCAGTTTAGCTGAATCCTGCGTGTTGGGGTATATTCTCGTTACATTACGATAGGGCCATGGACCCCGCAGATTTGGCTCAGCAAATGGCTTCTCACGAGGCAAGGTTTGTAGAGCAGGATCACCGTATGGATCAGATAGCACAGGCTCTCCAGACGCTCTTGTCTAGAACTATTCCTGCAACCGCACCTAACCCTCCTACACCTCATCCTCCCGAAGTATCCAATTCACCCAATACTTCGCCCCATTTAACACCTCCTCCTAAGTATGGAGGGGAAGCCAAGACATGCAGAGGTTTTATTAATCAAATAGAATTCCACCTTGAGATGTATCCTCATTCCTTTCCCACTGATAGGTCTAAAGTGGGGTTTTTGATGCATCAACTTACTGACAAAGCACTTGAGTGGGCAAATCCTATTTGGGAGGCCAATGGACCTATGGTGCATAATTTCAATAGCTTTCTTGCGGCTTTTCGTAGAACTTTTGACACAACAACAAGGTCAAAGAATGCCGCAAGAGCATTAATGAGAATTAAACAGGGGTCTAGGTCTGTGGCTGATTATGCTATTCAGTTTCGTACCCTTGCTTCACAGGTAGATTGGACCAATAATGGGTTAACTACTGCGTTCATGGAAGGTTTATCTGACACTATATTAGATGAGGTAGTGGCAAGGGAGCTTCCTATTCCATTAGAGGACCTTATTGACTACCTCATTGATATAGATAATAGGATTCGTGACACGCTCTATACCAAGAACAGGAATAGATGTGTGGTCACACCTACTAACCCCAGAGTTGATAAACCTGAGAGTGTTAAAGTATCCGAGGAGGAACCCATGCAATTAGGGGTTGCCAAACTCTCGGATACTGAAAAACTACTTAGAAGAAGGAACAGACTCTGCCTATACTGTGGTAGGCGAGACCATATGGTAAAGGAATGTCCTTTGCTTCCGGAAAACTCTTGCACCTAAGACCTTATAGGGGACTGGCCTTGGGTGTGATATCTAAGTCTCCTAAATTGCCTCCTAACCGTTTTCTTCTCCCTGTTTCCCTTCATACGGGAGAGAGTTGTATAGCTGAAAGCATACTAGCCTTGGTTGAGTCCGGGGCTGCTGAGAACTTCATTCCCGTCAGAGAGAGGGAGATACCCTTGGCCATTGAGGCCATAGATGGTAGACCTTTAAATACTCCAGTTGTTACCCATGAAACTGTACCATTATTCATGTACACAGGGGTTTTACACCTTGAGACCATTCGGTTTCAGGTTATCACCTCTCCCTCTTCTCATATCGTGTTAGGGTACCCATGGTTATGTTCTCACAATCCCATTTTTGACTGGGAATTGGGACAATTAAAATCATGGGGTAAAACCTGCCATGACTCTGGTATGATTAAAGTCACCCCTTTAAATACCATTAATGTTCCTACTACTCCTCCTTTGTCTACTGTTATACCTCCTCAGTACTTGTTTCTCAAAACTGTATTCGATAAAAGGGAAGCTGATAAATTACCGCCTTCCAGATCCTATGATTGTGCTATCGATTTATTGCCTGGCACTATACCTCCTAAGGGCAGGGTGTACCCTTTATCTATTCAAGAAAACCGTATCATGGAGGAGTATGTTAAAGAATCACTAGAAAAGGGGTTCATTAGGAGATCCTCTTCTCCGGCTGGAGCAGGGTTTTTCTTCGTATCTAAGGAAGAGGGTGATTTAAGACCGTGCATCGATTATAGAGGTCTAAACAAAATCACTATCAAAAATGCATACCCTATACCTTTAATTACAGAGTTATTTGACAGGCTGAAACATGTTACTGTGTTCACCAAATTGGACCTTAGAGGTGCATACAATTTAATACGCATAAAGGAAGGTCACGTATGGAAGACTGCATTCAACACTAGATCTGGTCATTACGAGTATACTGTTATGCCATTTGGTCTTTGCAATGCCCCAGCAGTATTTCAGGAATTTATTAATGACGTCCTAAGAGACTTTATTCACACATTTGTAATTGTATACTTGGACGACATACTGATATATTCTACAGATTTACACACTCATCACAGACATGTCACAACGGTCCTGAAGACCCTTCTTACTAATGGTCTTTATTGTAAACTAGAAAAATGTTTATTTGACCAATCCGAAGTCCAGTTCTTGGGGTATTTGATTTCCGCCAAAGGGTTTCGTATGGATCCCCAGAAGCTTTCTGCTGTCATAGAGTGGCCTCTACCACAGGGTTTGAAAGCAATTCAACGTTTTCTTGGTTTCTCTAACTATTATAGACGCTTTATTAAGGGTTTTTCTTCTATTGTAGCACCTATCACCCATATGACAAAAAAGGGTGGTAATACTCGTGTCTGGTCTTCCGAGGCACTTCAGGCTTTTGACTTTCTTAAAACTACATTTGCCTCTGCACCTATTTTACAGCACCCTATCCCCTCACTGCCTTATATTATTGAAGTTGATGCTTCTGAAATCGGGGTAGGTGATGTTTTGTCCCAAAGAGAATCGCCTGAAAAGCCATTTCATCCTTGTGGCTTCTTTTCTAGACAAATGTCCAAATCTGAAAGGAATTATGATGTGGGTAATCGTGAACTCCTTGCTATTATCTTAGCTCTTAAAGAATGGAGACACTTGTTAGAAGGAACTAAGGATCGTATCCTCATTTTTACAGATCACAAGAATCTATCCTACCTTGGTGAAGCTAAAAGATTATCTTCTAGGCAGGCTAGATGGTCACTATTTTTGTCCCGTTTCAATTATATTATCACCTATAGGCCAGGTGATCGCAACATTAAAGCAGATGCTCTGTCCAGACAGTTCGAAACTACTGACAAACAGGAGGTTGATGTTACTCCTGTCATTCCCCAGACAGGATAATAGCCACTACTATGTTGTCTATTTCTTCATCCCTCTTGCAGACCATACAGGCGAAACAAAGTATGGCACCTAACGAGAGGCCTATTGATAAATTGTTTGTTGATGTTCCAGAGAGACGGGAGATTCTGTCATTATATCATGATACTAAGACTGCTGGACATCCTGGTATTACCAAAACGATGTCAGCAGTTTCTCGATATTTTTGGTGGGGTTCCTTACGCAAGGATGTCACTGACTATATAAGTGCTTGTACTACTTGTGCATGTATGAAAACGTCTCGTAGAGTTCCTTGTGGGCTTCTGCATCCCTTACCAGTTCCCGAGAGACCTTGGTCTAACCTATCCATGGATTTTATTGTTGAATTACCCCCTTCGAATGGTAACACAGTCATCCTGATGATAGTAGATCGGTTTTCCAAGATGGCTCACTTTGTGTCTCTTCGCAAGTTGCCCACATCCAAGGAACTGGCTCTTATCTTGGCTAGAGAAGTATTTCGGTTACATGGTATTCCTGTATCTATCGTGTCCAATAGGGGTAGCCAATTTATTTCCAGGTTCTGGAAAACCTTTTGCTCAGAAATGGGTATTTCTCTCTCATTTTCTTCCGCTTACCATCCCCAGTCTAATGGAGCTGCTGAACGTGCCAACCAGTCTCTGGAGCAGTAACTTCGTTGTTTTGTGTCTCACCATCAGGACAATTGGTCTCACCTACTTCCTTGGGCTGAGTTTGCTCGGAATAATGCCACTCATGATTCTTCCGGCAAAAGCCCTTTTTACGTTGTCTATGGCCAGCATCCCGTTGTTCTTCCGGCTGCATTCTCCTCACAGGGCATGCCAGTTCTGGATGAGCATTTGGCTGGTTTGCGTAATACTTGGGAGCAGGTTCAGCGTTCTTTGGTGGATTCCGCTGCTCGCCAGAAGGCTCAGGCTGACAAGCATCGCAGGGCAGCTCCTACTTATGTTGTGGGGGACAGGGTTTTGCTTTCCACGCGGAATATTCGCCTGCAGGTGCCTTCTATGAAATTGGCTCCCCGCTTCATAGGTCCTTATCGTATACTGCATAAGGTTAATCCTGTTTCATACGCCTTGGGTCTTCCTAGGAATCTGCGTATTCCCTCACATGTATTTCACACCTCGCCCCTCCTGTCTCCGTGGAGGGTCATGAGGAATTCGAAGTCTCTGCTGTTCTTGACTCTCATTACCTTAGGGGTCGACTTCAGTACTTGGTGCATTGGAAGGGTTATGGGCCTGAGGAGCGCAGTTGGATTTCAGCTGATGCTGTTCACGCTCCCCGCCTTGTGCGTTCTTACCATTCTCGTTTTTCTGCCAGGCCTGGCCCTACCCCCCGGAGGGCGTGTCCTCAGGGGGGGGTACTGTAGCGTTACTCACCTTATCCAAGGGCCGGCCGCGGTCCTCTCTTCGAGCCGTGCGCGGTCCTGCTGCTGCACGAGCCGCACGCGGCTCATCCGACAGCTTCACTAGAAAGGCGGGCAGTGACCGTGAGAAGCAGTCACGTGTCCCGCCTGAATCTAAGAGCGCGCCGCGAGTCTCGGGCGCGCTCTTAAAGAGACAGTGGGAGCCTAAATTGTTAAAAGGCTCCCATTGGCCCCTGTCATGCCACACTCCCCATACACTTACCTTTTGGGGGTGTGGATATGACAGGAGCCAATCACATTAGTTTAGAAGCTATTTAAACTTACCTCTCCCTTTACTCCCTGCCCTATCGTGGTTTCTGTTTCAGTTCCCTTTAGCGCTTGTTGTGTTCAGTTGTGTTTCTCCGTATTGACTTTGGCTTTGTTTCTGACTACGTTTTCTCTTTATCCTTATCTGTTCTGGTTGTCGGCTTGCTGTTTACTGTGTACCAGACCCCGGCTTGTCCTAGTTTACGCTGTCTCTCTGTGCCCTTGACTTCGGATCGTTCCTGACTCTGCCTCCTCTCATATACGTCGAGTCCGGCCATTCTAAGGTCCGGTAGACGTATCTCTCCTCTGTGTTGTCTTCTGTTTAGCTGAATCCTGCGTGTTGGGGTATATTCTCGTTACAGACAGACTCCCTGGTTCCTGATCTTTGACGGCATGTGGAGGAAGCCCTGTTGAGGCACAGAGACTCATCCGGCTGACTGTTGTTCCTGGGGACCAAGCCCACATTGAGGCAATAAGCACTTGTGCACATATTGATTTATTTAAATTGTGCCATTACTTTTGTGAGTGTTCCTACTTTTTTCTTTTAATATTTTGTGTGTTTTAAAGTTTGCACTTTAATGATTTCTCGGTTTCTCTTTTTCATGTGAGTTTGATCCTATATGCATTTTGGTAACTATAACAACCTTTTACCTTTGGTTTATACAGTTTGCTTGCACTTGGGTCTATTGGAGGGATACAGGGAGTCTTTCCCGGTTTTCAGTGGCTGGCCTGCACTTATTTGCACTTTCTTATTCTCACTTACCCGTTATTTTTGTTGTCTGTCAGTATATGTGACTGTGTGTGTCAGTATATCTGTCTGTGTCAGTATGTCTGTCAGTGTCTGTGTCTGTGTGTTTCAGTATGTACGTGTGTGTGTCAGTGTGTGTGTCAGTACAGGGAGTGCAGAATTATTAGGCAAATGAGTATTTTGACCACATCATCCTCTTTATGCATGTTGTCTTACTCCAAGCTGTATAGGCTCGAAAGCCTACTACCAATTAAGCATATTAGGTTATGTGCATCTCTGTAATGAGAAGGGGTGTGGTCTAATGACATCAACACCCTATATCAGGTGTGCATAATTATTAGGCAACTTCCTTTCCTTTGGCAAAATGGGTCAAAAGAAGGACTTGACAGGCTCAGAAAAGTCAAAAATAGTGAGATATCTTGCAGAGGGATGCAGCACTCTTAAAATTGCAAAGCTTCTGAAGCGTGATCATCGAACAATCAAGCGTTTCATTCAAAATAGTCAACAGGGTCGCAAGAAGCGTGTGGAAAAACCAAGGCGCAAAATAACTGCCCATGAACTGAGAAAAGTCAAGCGTGCAGCTGCCACGATGCCACTTGCCACCAGTTTGGCCATATTTCAGAGCTGCAACATCACTGGAGTGCCCAAAAGCACAAGGTGTGCAATACTCAGAGACATGGCCAAGGTAAGAAAGGCTGAAAGACGACCACCACTGAACAAGACACACAAGCTGAAACGTCAAGACTGGGCCAAGAAATATCTCAAGACTGATTTTTCTAAGGTTTTATGGACTGATGAAATGAGAGTGAGTCTTGATGGGCCAGATGGATGGGCCCGTGGCTGGATTGGTAAAGGGCAGAGAGCTCCAGTCCGACTCAGACGCCAGCAAGGTGGAGGTGGAGTACTGGTTTGGGCTGGTATCATCAAAGATGAGCTTGTGGGGCCTTTTCGGGTTGAGGATGGAGTCAAGCTCAACTCCCAGTCCTACTGCCAGTTCCTGGAAGACACCTTCTTCAAGCAGTGGTACAGGAAGAAGTCTGCATCCTTCAAGAAAAACATGATTTTCATGCAGGACAATGCTCCATCACACGCGTCCAAGTACTCCACAGCGTGGCTGGCAAGAAAGGGTATAAAAGAAGAAAATCTAATGACATGGCCTCCTTGTTCACCTGATCTGAACCCCATTGAGAACTTGTGGTCCATCATCAAATGTGAGATTTACAAGGAGGGAAAACAGTACACCTCTCTGAACAGTGTCTGGGAGGCTGTGGTTGCTGCTGCACGCAATGTTGATGGTGAACAGATCAAAACACTGACAGAATCCATGGATGGCAGGCTTTTGAGTGTCCTTGCAAAGAAAGGTGGCTATATTGGTCACTGATTTGTTTTTGTTTTGTTTTTGAATGTCAGAAATGTATATTTGTGAATGTTGAGATGTTATATTGGTTTCACTGGTAATAATAAATAATTGAAATGGGTATATATTTGTTTTTTGTTAAGTTGCCTAATAATTATGCACAGTAATAGTCACCTGCACACACAGATATCCCCTAACATAGCTATAACTAAAAACAAACTAAAAACTACTTCCAAAAATATTCAGCTTTGATATTAATGAGTTTTTTGGGTTCATTGAGAACATAGTTGTTGTTCAATAATAAAATTAATCCTCAAAAATACAACTTGCCTAATAATTCTGCACTCCCTGTATATGTGTCTGTGTGTGTGACAGTAGGTCTGTCAGTGTATGTGTCTATGTGTGTGTCCATATGTCAGTCACTATATGTGTCTCTGTGTGTCAGTGTGTGTGTCAGTGTGTCTGTATATGTAAATATGTCTCACAGTGTACGTGTCTGTTTGTGTGTGTCAGTATGTCTATCACTGCTTTTGTGTCTGTGCATGTCAGTATGTCTGTCAGTGTCTGTCAGTGTGTGTCATGTCTGTCAGTATATGTGTCTGTGTCAGTATTTCTGTCAATATATTTGTGTTTCTGTATGTGTTTCAATTTGGGTATCTGTTTGTGTATGTGTGTGTATCTGTGTATCTGCATATATCTGCATATGTGTTAGTGTTTTTATCTGTGTATCTGCATGTGTGTCAGGTTGTGTATCTGTCTTCATCTGTGTCAGTCTGTGTATCTGTATGTGTATGCGTGTCAGTGAGTGTATATGTGTCTCTATATCTGCATGTGTTTCAGTGTATGTGAGTGTCAGTGTGTATATCTGTGTATCTACATGTGTTTTAGAGTGTGTGTATTTGTATCACAGTGTTTGTGTGGCAGTGTATGTGAATATGTGTATACATCTCAGCATTCAAACTTTAACACTACATACAAACACACCTCTGTGTTAAATACCAAAAATATACATAAACACATCACTGCATTCAAAAACCAACATTACACATAAATGCACACTGTATTCAAACACCAGCGCCATATACAACCACACCCCTGGATTCACACAGACATAGTCCATACAAAAACATGGTTACATTCAAACACACAAACAATGCTCAGTGCTAAATACAACCTTACAAGCATGGGAAAATGGTAGAGCCCGAGGTGGCAAAGCATTGTAGGAGCTGCATGACAGATGGGCATCTACCTTGCCATAGTAAGGCCCCAAGAAATTCTTTCATCAGAGCCCTCCCTATTTTAGCTCCGCCACTGCGCTTGGGTGGAGGGGATGATTGCATGCTAGGGATTGGGAAAAGAAACTAGGGACTGGCTTTGTATAATGTTAGGAATATAGATTTGAATTTCTAATTCTATGGGGTCCCTTAAAGAAATATTTGAACAAACGTTAGTAAATGCATATTATTTTGCAACAAATATTTATTTGCGATCAAAAATAGATGTATTTTCGGACATAGAGTTCCTCTTTAAATTTTGAATTACTGAGACGGCAAGATTATTTCTTGAATTAAAATCTGTAACAGTAACATTACTTCCTCTTTTCTTTACTAAAAATGTGTGCAGTGATGTAGAAGGATCACTCCCACAGTTACAGAGAGATTTGGAAAATTTCAAGTGTTTGTCATTTAAAGATTACTCACTTCTAATCCTTGTCTAAGAGCAAACAGTGGATAAATGTATTAACGAACTCAAAGAATGTCGGGCTATACATCAGAAATAAACAGTTCTGATAAGAGGTATGTTTATTAATTAATATTGTTTTTTGCAATGAAAAGTCGTCAGATTTTTTTCATAGACAGGTAGGTAACAGAAAGATACAAAGAGAGAGAAGTACAACCAGCTGGCCAACGGCAAGATAAATACAGACAGATAATGAGATGTATACACAGACAGACAACTACAGCTGACCAGCAGCAAAATAAATGCAGACAGAGACAGATAATGAGACAGACAGACAGGTACAGCCGGCTAACAACCAAAAAGGTTAATGCAGTCAGATACAGTTAATGAAAGAGACAAACAGGTAGACACAGATGATGAGAGAGACCGACAGACAGATAAATAGACAGACAAACACAGACAGACACAGATAATGAGAGAGACATACAGACTGATAGACAGATAGATAGAGATAGTTCATTCTTGGTGTCCCGCTTCTTGGACTGCACTCAAGGCATTCAGCCTCAGAGCCGGTTTACCGATTAAGTGACAAGGCAGCCATGAGCCTGTGATATAACGTGGGGGATATGTATGTATAATATTTTTTTTATTTATTTCACAGATTCTTAGGACAGAACTACATTTTTAAGAGTTTCCTTCCAAGAATAAAAAATTTCATGCAGGATTTTTTTTTAGCATATTCCAACCCAGTTCCTTCAAACAGAAAACAGCTTCTAATTCTCATTATAGAGTGTTTGCTTCTTTCCTTAACAATCGGACTCTTGATGTACAAGTGGTTCTCAAGCTATTTGGAATATGACTCCCAACCAGTGATCATACTGACAATAATCGTAGTCATCTTTCAATTTTGCCTTCTAATCCTGGTGCATCCCATTCGTTGTGTAATAAGCATTATCCTGCCTTCCATTGGCACCAAACAAGGTAGAAATTTCCTATGGTCTGCAAGCTTTGTGGCGATAATGTTCAACAGCATCCCAAACATTGTTATAAATCTGAAAAACGTTTTTCACACGATGGAATGCATCGCCCAACATTCTTCGGAAAGTCTTTTAAACTCAACGGATGTCTTTCAAAACATTGTTAGAGACATGACTGGCAGGTTAACAGACTTTAAAGATAAGGTAGTGCATTTAAGTTTGTCGACAACCACTAGGGATATGAAGATTGATGCAAACATTGATAAATCAATAATCTCGCGTCAGATAATGAAACTGTCAGAAAATGTAAACGAGGAATTTACGAGTGTTGAATCACAACTCAAGGATGGTGTATTGACCTGCAACAAGGTTCTGGCTGTGTGTCTTGCCCTATATCTTCTATGGAATGCCATTTGGTATCTACAAAGATACTTAACTGACCTTGAATTTGACAACAGGTATATCACAAAACAGCTCAAAATATTAGCCTTGAAGAAAAATGCTTCAGGTCTATTACCTAGTTCTTCCAAATGGCTAATAAGATCAACAGGAGTCAAGCTTTCAAGAGAAGAAATCTGCATTTCTCTGGTACAATTTTTGATACTCTCTTTGTTCATAGTATTGACTGTTTTGACTATCGTTGCTGACCAGATTGCTTACCAATTTGCACTGGCAGTGGGAGCCTGGGTCAGTGATCTGCCGGCCATGCCTATTGCTCTTCAAATAAAATATGATGTAAGTATATTTTGCAGTATTCTTGTTTAGATCTACAGTTGAATGTGTTACAACTTTTCATGCTCAAACAGAACAAACACACATACAAAAGCGGGTGGTAATCAAAATATGTCTCATCAGCTGTGGGTCCAAAATACAAAGGAGATCAAAGCTAAATCTGCCTCTGTGAAGGCTCAGTAACATGTTCCTTATTGGGCAACATCGACTTTGGGCACATATTATGGTCATGTAGATCTTCCTTTCTCTGAGTTGAATTTTAGGAATGTCTACAGAATCTCTCTAATTTCTCAATCAGAAAACACAGTTTCCTTTTGCTTTATAGATATATTTACACCAATAGAAAGATGGTATTTTCTTGGTTTTGTGAATAAATCTGGGGATAAGACCAAATCATAGGGAGTATCATAAGCTGATGAGTTTGGTTGTCTAGGGATACAGCTCCTTGGTCTTTGGATGATTATTTTTGGTATATTTTCGACATAATATTTCACTTAATATTTGTGATAATATCTGTGAAATTTCTAGGCATAGTCCATTCCCAATTTTCATAATTCACCCATTTGTAGAGATGTCTGAATTTCAGATCTGTTGCTTATTTCTCATGATATCCATGGTGTTTAATTAAAAACAAAATGGTTTTCTAAGACAATTTCACACCCTACTTCCACCACTTGACAGGCGCACAGTCGGATTTGCCGGCATATGCGCTAACCTTACCCAAACCCCCATTAAAACATGGACACAGGTTATACTGTTGGAAATAATTAGTCCACAGCTTTATTAAATTATTAATAAAATAATTAAGGAATAACAAATGGGGTCATTGCCAACAAATCTTAATAACGTTAACATCCCCCATATACATAAAATACCCCTAGCAATGACCCCACAATAATAACAATAGATAACAATCTAAATAACATGTTAACACAGAAACTGGCCGCCCAATTTGACCACATTTCCACCAGGTTAAATTGTAGGGGTGTACCGAGACACCGCTACCCACCATATCGATTGTAGGGGTGTACCAAGACACCACTACCCACCAGTTCCAGTGTAGGGTGTACCAAGACACCACCACACCCCCAGGTTCGGAGCCACCGACGGGCTCGAACCTACCAATCACGTGCAACACTGCCCAATCCACACTAAACCTCAGGATGCCAACTTTCTCCTCCATCTACCCTCCGATTTAACCAGGCCATTCCCCGCCGCTGTGAAAAAACGGGAAACCAACTAACCTAACCAAATACAGGGAGGGTGGGAGGGACAACTGACAGGTAAGCTTAGGTTCAGTTAAAATGGCCACTTCATATAATGGCCGGTATAAATACTCCCCTTATGGATCTGCCCCACCCAGCATGCTAGCTGTCACTAACTTCCTGTGGCTGCTATGCCTACCTCCTGGCTCTGTCAAGGCCTATTCCTCTTAGCTGCGCTGATCCATGGGCTACAGGTTTCAAACACTTACATTGTGCTAATAAGAAAAGACAAAATAAATAAATACACCGTGGGAATAGCTGGGGTCCTAATTGTAATATTCAGGGGGAGGACCATTGACAGTTAATGGATACCCTAATAATAATATGCCCCCCCCCACAAGATTTTAATTTAATTCTCACTTCTCTGAAGACTTTGCTGCCAAAGCGCTCTGATTGGTTGGCTTACCAATCAGAGTGCTTTTACCGATATTACATAATGTGGGTAGTTTAGCGAGAAGAATCATGAAAACAGAAAGTACCTCCCATCGACAGCCAACGTGTCTTATTCACAAGTGGTCACAGGTTTTTAGAACATTTCCCTGTAAAACAGGCCAAATGTTACTTTGTTATACGAAGAAAAAACAGTTTGTTGTTTTGTGTGAATAGGTCATGCCGCTTTGTCAATTTGAGAAACAGAAACACAGATTGCCAACAGTAAATTGGGAAACAATTTCACAAAGTTTAAATATATTCTGGATCATTGGGGAATTAATCAAACAGATTACCGTGTCTGTACTCATCTGATTACTTGTCTAAGCAGTGGATGCTTCTTATTACGATTGAACTTAGAATGTGCATAATATATAAAATTCATCTAATGCAGTTAAATGTGTTGCGTACAGTTAGTTTGTGTCAGTAGTAACTTTTTGAAAGTAGGTTGGTTGTATTTTTTTTTAAAGGATCACTATAGGGTCAGGAACACAAACATGTATTCCTGACCCTGTAGTGTAAAACCACCATCTAGCCCCCCTGGGCCCCTCATGCCTCCATAAATATAGCAATATCTTACTGTATTCAAGCCTGAAGCTGTAAATCTGCATGCGGTTTGCCTCAGAAAAACAAGCTGTTTGCTGACATCATCAGAAGTGGTAAATGTAGAAAATACTCCAGGCACTCCAACAGGTTCCAAGATTAAGGCAATTTATTTGAACCAGGAACTACAAAGCAACGTTTCAGCCCTAACAGGGCTTTTCTCAAGCAGTGTCTGCATGCAGAGGGAGGAGACACTGAATGTTTGGATGCATTTTAGGCAGCCATGACCCAGGAAGGATCTCTAACAGCCATCTGAGGAGTGGCCAGTGAAGTTATCACTAGGCTGTAATGTAAATACTGCATTTTCTCTGAAAAGACAGTATTTACAGCAAAAAGCCTGAAGGTAATGATTCTACTCACCAGAACAAATTCAATAAGCTGTAGTTGTTCTGGTGACTATAGTGTCCCTTTAAATTAAAATGCTAAAAAAAGTGCCATTCATTTTTCAAACAAATAACTTTGAATACTGACATTAAATAAAAGTTTGTTTTTAAAGGTAAGCTGCCTGTTCTCTGGAATTTTATGTTATGCTTAATTATCACTATATTTAACAAATATGTATTTGAGAGAAGTTAAAAAGAAAATTTAATGTAGAGATTAACCACTTTTTATCTTGCAACTGGGCGCCTCCATCTTAGCTCCCTGACAATCATTGTTATAAGCTCCGCCCTTTGCACCTCCAGTCAGTATAGAGAGCGCACACAAAGAAGAGAAGAAATGAAACAATGTTTCGATTTCTCCTCCTCATTTGCATAGTTTGCCTTGTCTGAACTCGATGTCAAGCATGACTATTAAAAAATAAAATAAAAATAAAAAATTAAATAGAGCATATCATGAAAATTAAGGGATAGCACAAATTATGTGTGCTTTTCTATGTTTTATTCAATTTTATAAAAGTTCCTGAGAAGTGACAGTTTTCCTATAAGAAGCCCTCACAATTTGAAGGAAGTGGCTTATACAGTTTTGGGATGGCCCAGTCAAAAGTCTATTCCTCTCTCTGATTATGCCTCTTTTGACAAGTAGTTTGTGGTGCACATACGCAAGAGTATTAAACATTGAGGGGTATGTGGCTCCAAATACCAGGTGTATTCAAAGTAAATTTTAGCATTAATTAATATATAACTAAGTAACACAAAAAACTATATATATAAAAAATATAATTTAAAAGGAATCTGGTAACCATTGTGTAAATTGACAAAATAAGAAAATTAGTTTCAATAGTTTAAAAGTACACAAGTAAAACTGAACGTTGATGAAAGGTCAAACATTAGTCTAGATTATTAAATGGAAATGTGCCGTGAAGGCATATTAGACTGAATACATGTAGGAAAAAGTAAAAAAAACTGTAAAGAAGCGTAAAGAAGGGTAAACAATGTTCTGGTTAGGGGATGGATTCATTAAATATACCCCAGATTAAAATGTGCATGCATATAATTGTGCATTTTTCTTTGGGGTATAACTAAGAGATTGCAAAAGCTGTAGATATTTTGTCTGAAGCCTTTGCAAGCCCTCCCCTTCTAACCCCGCCCAGACTTTCTATGGCTGTCCAATCAGAGACTTCTCAATGCAGCTCAATGAGGAGTAACAGAACCAGTTGTCTGACTCAGTGTGGTGCTCAGTGTGGCATGAAATAAAATGAGGAAGTGAGGGGGTAGGGGGTAAAGCAGGCTGTTATAAAGATAGAGAGGAGGTAACTCATGCTTTTACTTTTTGTTTTGCTTTTTATCCAGGCTACGGTGAAGGCTTTCTTAAAAATTGAGAGTAACATTGCAATACACCAGGAATATCTGTGGAAAATGAATTTTGCTGAATCCAAATGTTGTCAACGTCCAAGTCCTCCCAATGTGTCTGCCATAATCACCTTTGGATTTTTTTACAGTTTTTTGTTCGTCATGATACTTTTGCAAGCCTACGCACATCGATTGCGCAGAAAAATTTCGGCATTGTTTTACCCGAAACGAGAGGAGGAACGAGTTTTGTATCTCCTTGAAAAAATAATACACAAGCATGCTGTGGATGATATGTATCAAACTAATGCTCCATTTGAGTAAGGATAAATTGGTCTCAACGATTTATCTCGTAGCGTATGGATGAGTAAATGTTGGCATTAGGAATATTAATGTATTTATTATTAAATAGTTATTTTATAGAGCTCTTATCCTGAGTGCTTTACAATAGAAGAAAACAGAATATTGGTAATTATAAAGAATTCTCCCTGAACCTGATGCCATTGGCTAGTATGATCAGAGTAAGCTCTTTATTATAAGGGAGCCTACAAATATCCTCGCAGGTGGTAGCACCAGAGGAGGTTTTGCGTGTGTGTGTGTGTATGTCTGGCTTTGTGTCTGTTTTTATAATGGGTATGTGTGTATCTGTGGGTGTGTCTGTTTGACAGTGTGTGTATCTCTGGCTTTGTGTCTTTTTGACAGTGGGTGTGTGCATGTCTAGCCATGTGTCTGTTTGACAGTGGGTGTGTTTGTATATCTGGTTGTGTGTCTGTTTGACAGTGTGTGTATCTAACTAACTAACTAACTAACGATGTGTGTGAGTACGTATGTCTGTCTGTGTGTCTGTTTGACAAAGTGTGAATGTGTCTCTGCCTATGTGTGTGTGTCTGACAGTGTATGAGATTGTTTTTTATTATGTATGCATACCAAACTGTGTGTCTGTTTGATGCTATGTGTGCGCATGAATGTTTATTTAGGTGAGGGGGTCCAGCCAATATTTTTTTAAGGGGCCTTGCAGTTTCTGAAAGCAATTGAGGGTGGCTTAGTAGTAGCAACACTTTGGAAATGTTTGCTAAGTGAGATTGGGGTGCAGGTATCAAACTGGTGAAAGAATGAATTCCTGAGGTTCTTTGTAACTGGAGCTTAGATTAGAATGTATACCTTTGTACGATCAATTTGTGCACTTTTAGATTGTGCTTATAAAATCTTTAAATTACTGCAGAATGTATTAGGTTATAGGGCTGGCTATTCCATTAAGCTACCTGGGCGGTGGCAGAGGGCGCTAGTGCTCAGGAGGTGCCTGAGATAGCAATCAGATGAGAAATAGGGCCTGAACAATCTTCCACATCTACACACCCTGGAGGAAGGAGGCATCCAGAGATATTGTTACATCCCAGGATGCTCCCAAAAAAGTCAAGCTTTTAGAGATCGGACTAATCTGTCCACTAGAGGTCCACTAATGCTATAAGCCATATAGAGATACTTTTGCCAACTGCTTTTCGACACCAAAGTAATCTTTGTCTAATGTTCCCTTCAATCCTCTTAGAATTGTTGAGTAATCACAAGTTCAGTTCTGCCCGATGATAGCCCTTTAAAATGCATTTCTAATTTTTAAGCAAATAGCCCCCTAATGTTTTAAGCAGCCATTAAGTGAGATGACTGCGTAACTGCGTTGGTCACTGAGAATGCATATGTATCTTAGGTAAAACTCTGATTTATATTAACCGAAACATCTGTCATATCTTACTGACTTTCCGACAAACACAGCATCAGAGCTTTGACTTACTTTCAGTCCTCTTATAAATATAAAATGAGGTATTTGTTTAAGGAATAAAAATGAAAAATTAAGCCATGTGTCTAAGACTGTGAAGCTGTAATTAAGTCGTGTTATAAATATACAGAATTCCCAGAGAGCAGAGTGAGGCCTTTCTAAATCATTTCGAAGGATATTTTCCAAAATATAAAAAAGCAAAATGACTCAAATATTAATGTTGCGTGCATCCTTTCATCAAGCACTTACCAAGGAATAAAACAGAATCATCTAACTCTAACTGATGAAGTGTGGGCCTAAATAAACTCAGAGTTGCTGTAAGAAAATAATAACTATAATTGATGTAACATTTCAATCTAGATATGCCCGAGATGTCTCCAGGAAGGTGTAGACAACCTGGACCATTGAAGATTGATCAGACTGATCTGAAGACTGATACTATACATCCCATTTACATCTCCTCCTTTAATAAGTTTTTATGTATTTGCAGTGGCATCGTTACATTTTTACTTTTGTTGACTTTTCTACGTATTTCGTATACCAGTTCGTTCGTATGCTCCCGAACTGCTAGGGACTTAGTTATTATAGCCCAAAGTCCGGAGCGCTGATTTGTACATTCCCAAGAATCAAAGTGCAGCATGAAAACTAATTGTCAGTCATATACCCAAACATCATCCTAGACTAGATGAAGGGTAGAACAAGAATAATCTTATTTAGGCCAGATGGCCGACTTTTATGCAATTCAGGAGTACAGTATACACACCCACAAAAACTCCCACAAATTTCTGAGTCACTATGACTCTGCATAAAATACAAAATATTAAAAATTCATAATAATACACACAAAACCTATAGGAACCTCCATAAATGTCATATCCCCGGATAGCCTGGTTCTGAGCGCCCAAGTTTTCCAAATAGTGCTCAGATCCCATAAACACAGCCGAATCGCTACTTGGGTAAAGTTTTGACCGCTCATGAGGCGCCTGTCCGAAACAGTTCCAAAGTTTCTGTGCTAGCAGTCGGTCAATTTCGGAAGATCCAAACCGAACAAAACAACGAATGGTTCTCTTCGCTCATAGGTAGGGTTTGTTCGCCTTGTTTGTTGGAACAAACCTACCGAACAGGGTCTCTGGCCTAAAGGCATCACAAGGAGCCTTGCAATGTCCATGACTTGAAACTGGCTGATTATGTGGATGCTTTCCTTTAGAATTCCGCGATGCTGCCTTTTTTATTGATTGACCAAAGCTTACAGTGACTCAGTGAACACAAATGGTGATTTGTTTGTTTGCTTTATAATAAAGGACGGCAGGGTTTATTTTCTCAACAGGGCCCCGCAACTGAGGACATTAAAGTCTTGGACTCCTAACAGAGAGCTGGATGTCCCATATTTAGCATGCATTTCAGGGGTTTACCTGTATATAATACCCCTTTTATTGCATCCCGCACTAAATATTCTGTGTCCATTTAATGTTTAAACAGTTTTATAATGAGCGCTGTTATTCACAGATTTTACATAATGTTGTTCTAGACCATTTCAGCATGTGTTCAGTTCTATATTCAATACTTAATAATATCATTTTAATAGTGTGTGTGTAAAGCTGTGAACTACAATAAAATATAAATGTTAAACATGGAAACACCGTGATGAATCTTACTTGGTAAATTATAGGTTATTGTATAGGTTCCTTTCAGTGCTGCAACTTACACAAGTAATCAGCAGAGTTTTCACTGAAATTTAAGTTTGAATAATTTGTATGTTGCCAGCTGTTCTTCACAATAAAGTTAAATTAGAAAAAAAGTTTTATTGTATGTTTGTGAGTGTATCTGTGTGTTGCTTCTTCCTTCTTCTTACTTATAGGGACACTATAGTCATCAAAACAACCTTATACAAACAAATCTACACAATAAAGTGCAAGAACACACACAAGTGTGGGGGTGGTAGCTGAAATATAAGTGCAACTCCACAGTGTTTAAAAAACCACTTAAAAAACACACAAATACAAATATTGTTAAAAGATAAAGATAGAGGAGTGCAGGTAAAAATATGTATATAATATACTTATAAATACTTGATTGTCCTTTAGATGTTACCTATATACAGAAAAGGATAAACATAGCATAATACTGTTGGACTAAAAAATTGTCAATAAGTAAATATTGGTTCCACTCACACTTTGCAGAACCACATATAGTAGGCTCTGACTTTTGTCGCTCTTTTCAAATCCCCGATGTATTTGACTCCACCACACCTCCAGATCTCTCCACTTTTGCCAGGATACAGGAGATATAAATAATTCCAAAGGAAATAGGGGATATTTGTCAAAAATTTAATTAACATATATAGTTAAAAACAGGGAAATCTATAAAGTGCATAAAGGTGAAAATCAATAAAGTAGCAGCACTGACGCGTTTCGACCGTCAAAACAGTCTTTTTCAAAGTGCATAGAGTGTTCGTCTCCATATTCTGTATATATACCATTCAAATTTGGCGCCAAAAATCTCCGTTCACTGGCGTCCATGTACTTCCTGGTTTCGCCGGCCGGCTTCCTTGTCTCCGCTCATTTTTACGTCAGATTACGTCTAATTACGTCTGACGTCAGACGTCTTTTTCCCGAACCGGAAGTAACTCAAATTAGCTCCCTGAAGCTGCCGCAGCCATCTTAGAAGAGTCTTTATAATATATTCAGTATGGGACTGTCCTGGCAATATATTTTTCAATTTATAACAAAACACAAACATCTCGATCTTTATAAACCCTATATTACTAATAAATATAAAAAGCATATGCAATTGTACAGACAGGTTTTTCATAAGTATATTTAAAAGAAGAGAAGAAAATGACATATAACATTTAAAAAAAGAGAGAAAGAGATAACATCATTAATATAATGCCTGTGAAACACAGAACAGTAAAACATATAAATTATTAATACATATATTCATAAAAAATATATATATAAAAAATAATTATATAATAAAATCATAACTAATAAACCGTTTTTTAAAATAATTAGATGAGCACACTCATTTCAAAATCCATATTAAGTCCTTTAGGTGATAGTGTGTCCAAATTAAAAATCCAACCCATTTCACATTTACTCAAATTTGCGTTGATATCACCTCCTCTCCAATGTTTTGTCACCGTTTGAATTCCATAAAACTTAATGTGACTTGGGTCCTGATTGTGGTGTTCAAGAAAATGGAAGTACATGGACGCCAGTGAACGGAGATTTTTGGCGCCAAATTTGAATGGTATATATACAGAATATGGAGACGAACACTTTATGCACTTTGAAAAAGACTGTTTTGACGGTCGAAACGCGTCAGTGCTGCTACTTTATTGATTTTCACCTGTATGCACTTTATAGATTTCCCTGTTTTTAACTATATATGTTAATTAATTTTTTGACAAATATCCCCTATTTCCTTTGGAATTATTTATATCTCCTGTATCCTGGCAAAAGTGGAGAGATCTGGAGGTGTGGTGGAGTCAAATACATCAGGGATTTGAAAAGAGCGACAAAAGTCAGAGCCTACTATATGTGGCTCTGCAAAGTGTGAGTGGAACCAAAACAACCTTAGCTTAACCCCTTAAGGACACATGACATGTGTGACATGTCATGATTCCCTTTTATTCCAGACGTTTGGTCAGTTTGGTCAGACGTTTGGTCAGCAGTTTTTGTGTATAGATTATGCATCTGAATTCTCAATTATCTGCCATTTAGGAGTTAAATCACGTTGTTTCTGTTTATACAGCCCTAGCCACATCTCCCCTGGCTGTGACTGACACAGCCTGCATGAAAATAAAGGGTTTAATTTTCAAACAGATGCTAACTTTCTTTAGACGTTTTTACCATCTGCTCTTTAAATTGAACTTTAATCACAGACAGAAGGCTCTTGCAAGCTATTAACAGAGCAGGAGATTTAAAAAAAAAAATCTAAATTAAACAGACTGTGCAATAAAGGAAGCATAAATATTAGATCTCTCTTTACAGGAAGTGTTTAGAAAGGCTGTGCCAATCACATGCTGGGAGGTGTGGCTAGGGCTGTATAAACAAATTGAGTTAACTCTTAAATGACAGAGAATTAAGTAGTGAAACTGCAGGGGCATATATGCAAAAACTGCTTCATTAAGCTGAAGTTGTTTTGGTGACTATAGTGTCTTTTTAAGAATATGTGAATATGTCTGATTGTGTACTATTTAAAAACTAATTATCTGGCAAGATCCCTATTTAACATCCTCAGATGTCTATTGATGTAGGCGGAATAGTACATCACAAATATAATGCAAGTTTGAAAATTAATATTGAAAATAACACAAAGCGCCCACCAACAGTTGCTGGATTTACATTAAAAGGGAACATTTAAAATAGGAAGCAGATGTGAGAAGCTAGCTTATACAGTTTATTATGAACGACTATTGCAACATCACGTGAGTTGACATGATATATTGACTAAAATAAATCACGTTAGTGACACCAGAAAAAAAAAAAGGAAAAAGTGTTAACCGAGATTTTTATAAATGGAACTTAATTAATAGTAAAAAGTGACTGGCAGCGGCTTCCGGTTTACAATAGAATTTGTGTCAGAATTTTTTTTGGCTCTTTTTAATTAACATTTTGGTGCTAAATGCGATAGTCAGCACTGTGTTAATTATATAGTATGAACAATTGTTATTGGCCTCATGGTGTGATATTTTATATCTTGCAGAATTAAATATGTTGAAAATATGTTTTGCCCTGTTATGTTTAGAATTATGGTGCTTATAATCTCAGTGCAAGTGAATACTGTGAATACTGAAGTGTCCCATCTCAAGACACCTAAAATATATATTATGGGGGTTCCTGAAAAGGCTTGAGGTTTGTCGGTATAGAACACATTCAATTATGACAAAATAAGAATTTGACAGTGCCCTTAAAGGGGCACTCCAGACCCCTAAACCACTTTAGTTTGCTTAAATGTTTTATGTGTAAAGAGTGAGTAAATTTTTTTCTCATTTTACTAAAATTATAGATTTCACTAGAAATTGGCACTTTTGTAATTAACCTGGTTACACCCCCTGGCTGACAACCAGACTACCGTTCCTGTTACTTCCTGGTTTGGTTAGCTCAGTGGAACTAAACTTAAGATGAAGTAAATTGCTCAGAGCACCTGCCTTGCAAAGACTTGTCATTGAGCTGTATTGGGAAGTCTGTGATTGGACAGCCACATAAAGTCTGGGCGGGGTTAGAAGGGTAGGGCTTGCAAAGGCTGCAGACAAGAGATCCGCAGCTTTTGCAAGCTGTTTTTAGATTGACACCCAATAAAAATGAATAATTAAATATGTGCATTATTTTACATTTGGGATATATCTACTAACTTTGAGTTTATTATTATTTGTTTATTTATTTATTTTATTTGGGCAGTGGAGAGTCCTTATAAACATGGAGTATTATAAATTAAAGACTAACTGTGCATGACCAAATTGTGGCACCATCTGGCCATGAAGCAGGACTTGATTTTTGTAATTTTTACCTGTAAGACGAATCATTTTGTGTTTAGAATGTAAATACTCAAAGTAAAAATTCTTTAAACGAGAAGGAAATGTGTAATTACTTTTTTTCTCCAAAATAGATATGCAAAAAAAAAACAACAAAAATCCTCATCCATTCTCATTATCTCTATATTCATCTACTTATGCAAATATAGAGCTAATGATTTATTCATACATCTACTTGCTATGCAAGTGTGGAAAATAGCTGAAGAGCTTTTTATATCCAAAATGCTTTGAAAAAGCATTTTCCGTCTCCAAGAGGTCCCTATTGGATGTACTTTGATTCCAAACTCGAGCAGAAAAAAAATATTGTAGGGAAATGAATTCAAAGAAAGTCATTATGGCATACTTACTAAGTTAACTCACCATATGCCAGGGGAGTGTAGCAGTAAACCCAAAGCAATTTTTTTTTTTATCTGTTTAGGGTAGAAAGTGTTAAAGGGACAACAAAGAAAATATGCGTTATTGAAAGAGTTAAAAAAAAATCACTGACATTGAATGAGTTAGCAGAATTACATAGCTTTTTTTTTTTTTTTTTTTTTACATTTTCTTATTCATCTTTAGAAAGCTACATAATAAAGCGTATTAAGGTACTTAGCGATACACATAACAGCTCTACTAATTCACTGTACTCCAGCAGTTCTGAGAATTAGGAAGACTTACTTAAAGGGAATCTGCTACTTCTCAGTTTTTTTTTTATATTCTGTTTACTTACCACTATAAGTGACAAGTATATGTTTGTGTAGTATCAACAGCACATTTAAATGTAGAACTACACACCTCTTTATCCTACGACTGGGCGCCTCCATCTTGGATCTCAGTCAGTCATTGTTATAAGCTGTGTCCTTTGCACCTGTCAGTCAGAGTGTAGAGAAAACAAACAAAGAAGATGAGAAATGAAATAATGTTTCAGTTTATTCTCCTCATTTGCAATGCTTGCCCTGGCTGTGAATTTCCAGTCTGCAAGGGAGCATTGCTTGCAGGACTTTTTTTTTTAATTATAATCTTTATTTAAAGGGTTTCCCCCCTTTTTTTTTTTTTTTTATCCATAAAAAAAAACAATACAATACAACAATTACATACAAATGGTAAAGAAACAATTTCCTGTTTAAGATGTTCATCCATAAGATGTTTCCTTACACATTTCAATTAGCTAAAAACGAACAATACTTTAGACTTACACATCTACATAAACAGGACAAAACAGTGCAGCAAGAGAGAAGGGAAGAAACTCATCGAGAAAAGATATATATTTGTCTCATGATATATATTATATTATATTGTCCAAAGCATTAACAGTCAGCCTCATTATTCACCTTAAAAAAAAAAAAAAAAAAACTCTCTATTTATCAATCTTCTCCCAACATTTCAACCACATTGTTGTTTTCCTACTTAATTTTTGTTTGCTCAATAACACTTCCATTTTTACTTGAAACTTAAGCTGGGCTTTGACTTGATCCCAAGGAACTTCTCTATCATTTTTCCATCTTCTAGCAATCACAATTTTTGCTGCTAAAAAAAGATGGATAAGAATAATTTTCAAATCCTTTGTCATTACCGGCCAGTTTAGATGAAGCAAAACAGTCTCCGGGGAGAGCCTCAACTCAAGGTTCAAGTCTACGGATACAAACTTTTGTATATTAAACCACAAATTGTTCAGTTTGCTACACTCCCACCAAATATGCTTAAAAGTACCTTTGTTTATACCACATCTCCAACATAGATGGTTTGCTGAAGAGTACATTTTGTTCAATTTGTCTGGTACTAAGTACCATCTATTTAGGACTTTAAAATGGGTTTCTAATAGATTTAACGAGTGTATATACTTCGAAGCTTCTGTCAATGAGAGACCCCAATGCCTGATATTTATATCCATATTTAATTCTTCTTTCCAGGCAGTTATGGCTGTTGGAGTTTTTGCTTTATTGCACATTTTGCTTAATACCAAAGCTTTTGAGAGTGGTTTGTTTATCTTATCTGTATTGAAGAGTATATTTAACCCATTATTCAAATTAATGTTTGATACAATTAAATGTGTTATCAAGAAACTTTTAAGTCTTAGATAATTGAACAACTCTTTTGATGGTAAGTTGTATTCCTGTGTTAATTGAGCAAAGGTTTTAATTTTATCTTTTACAAGTAATTGAGACAGTCGCAAAATTCCTGCTTGATTCCAGTTTTTTAAATTTATATCTGCGACTTGATGTTCTACAAAATCTAAACTTAAATAAGTTGGAATTTTGTTTTCTATTTTTAGGTTTTTTTTAATTTTAAGCCAACTATTCATTAAATGTGTTAATGTTATGCTAGGATAATCTTTTTTTTTTTAAAGTTTGGTAGTGTTCCAAATTAAACAATCCAAGCTGGGGACTCCTCCTGCAATAAGTTCTGTTTTATACCAACTTTCGTTTTTGTTTTCTTCTACTTGCATCCTGTATATATGTAAAATTATCGCTGCCCTATAATTATTTGATATTAGAGGATAGGCCAGTCCTCCTTTATTCAGTTTTTGTGTTAGTATTGACTGACTCAGTCTTGGTTTTTTACCTTGCTTGCAGGACTTATCGAAACATTTTCTATTATAATAAAATGGTTGGTCTTTTCACAGGCGGCAGCTGTGCTGTTAGAATGACATTTACTAAGTACGTTTTTATTCAATTAATTAACAAATCCTTTTTCATTTGTTTAGAAACCCCATCACAGAACAATAATTGACATCCATTTTGATGTAAGTCAATTGTTTCCACTTAAATTAGCTTACTAAGTGGTGGGACATGGATGTTGCTCTCTGTTGGGCTGTTATTTAGGATGGAGGTTTACTTAAAACGTTATTTCTTAATAAAAATAATAAAAAAAAAAAAAAAACTATCAAGACTTGAATGACTGTTGTGACTGTAGCGTAGACACATATAGCAGGTTAACACGTTGAACTTTGATTATCCCAGAGGCTAACTCACTAATTCGTATATCACTAGGATTCTTCATTAAACACAGTATTTTATCGAATTAGTTACATAGTTACATGGCTGAAAAGAGAGGCCTGAAGAATTTTCCTCAATAAGCTGTTGCAGCCAAGATCTTGGCATTTGGATTTTAACTGCCAAAATTAATCGTGTAATGAATAATTATTTGAGTTGTTGAATAATTAATAATTAATTACTGTGACACATTGGCCTCAAATATTTGTGGGTAAGGTTTTCAAATGAATTCTGATAAATTACACTTTTGTGAATAACATTATTAGTATAAACTTAATGCTCTGAATTTCCTTCTTTCCTATTTAGTATTCCCTTCATAAATAATAGCTTAAATGGCCCAGTTCAACAAATGAAAGTTATTGTAAAATTAAATACCATTTTTAAAATGTTATTTAAGGGGCAGCCTATGCATGTAAACCTTAACAGCTTGGAGTAGTGGTCAGAATTTGAGTGCTGTCAATAGTCTGTGTGGGGTCTTCCATTTTGTCCCAACCATTTAGAACTCGCATGACAGAAAAACGTGCATTACAGTTCTCCCTGTCCTTTCTCCCTCAGGCTTGATAGCGATATCAATTTAACCCATCTCTGTAATACACTCAATACATTCAAATGTACTCATAACACGCCCTTCCTATTGTGTTTTTATACCCCCCTCCTCTAGACTGTAAGCTTGTTTGAGCAGGGTCCTCAGCTACCTATTGTTCCGGTTAAATTTTGTTATTGCCTCATTTGGTAAATCCCCCTTTTATTGTAAAGTGCTGCGGAATAAGCTGACGCTATATAAATACCAATAATAATAATAATAATAATAACACACTTATACACAATGCATATTACATCGCTTACTAACATGCCCAAACCAATTACACATTTACATCACAACTGTCAAACCCATTCATTTATACCCATATGTCAATTATTTCATTCAATTTAAATTCTCCCATTTCTTTCGGACTGTCTCTTCTCCCCAATATTCCCATCCCCTCATTAACCTGCCAACTAACCCTCCCTTCACCAATTTACCTTCCCATAGTACCACCTTACCCAATAATCACCCCCCTCTGCTACCAATTAATCCCTTTCTTGACCATACTAAACCTCCACATTGCCTTGCAATTAACCCCTTCATTCCCACACTAGTATTCCATATAGTCCTGCGATTAACCCCATCACTGCCAACCTAGAATCACTGATTTCCTTGCCATTAACACCCTTCTTTTCCAAATTAGATCTCTGCAAAGCCACAGTTTAAATTATGATAAATATTTGCACTTTCACACAGACGCTGCACTCAGTGACATACATTTACAGATTCACTCCCACACATGTAGATCCATTATTACAAACTCATAGACACAAATTCACACATACGTAGAACATTTTGTTTTGTTCGCCATGAGAGCTTTATTGAGGTCTAGTACCATGTCCCATGAGCTCTTCAGCCTACGGCTGCCAATCCAGGAGTTATTTGCACAAGTCCCCAGTCTACCCAAGGCTGGTAATAGAGACAATCTAATCTCACCAAATGGCCCTTGGTCCATGAAGCCATGTGTTAAGGATCAGAGCTGGATTAACCATAAATTGGCATTGGGAGCCAACTAGGGCTCAGACTGACTGATTTCCCTGCTCAACGATTAACTTTCTTACCTTTTCAACAAAGCTTTTGTGATCTGCATCTATATCAGGTGCAGACAACTTTACAAGCTCACTCACAGTCTTCTAGAACTTCTCAGTAACCCAGAGTGCCGCAGCTACCACCCAAAATCATTAACTGAGCACCAGGACTGTGAGGGAGTTCTTAAAGTGGTCTATACCTGATACTGCACAGACCACAATATTCACCATTGAACCACCATGGACTCTTCTCTCAGTGTGTCTCCACTGGACCAGCAGGGAAAGCTAAGTGGGAAGAAGGCAAAACGCATGCACACTCACATACCACACACACAATATTTAGACACAATCAGACTCTTCAACAGACAAAATACAGCAAACAGAAACACAACAATGAACTAGCACACACTGGGAGACTCAGCCCCACCCTCCACATACAGCTCGTAGCATCCTCTACACATGCAACACTGTAACGAGAATATACCCCTACACGCAGGATCCAGCTAAACAGAGGCAAATACAGAGGAGAGATACGTCTACCGGACCTTAGAATGGCCGGACTCGACGTATATGAGAGGAGACAGAGCCAGGAACAAACCGAGGTCAAGGGCACAGAGAGACAGCGTAAACTAGGACAAGCCGGGGTCTGGTACACGGAAAACAGCAAGCCGGCAAACAGTACAGATAAGGATAAAGCGAAAACGAAGTCAGAATACGAAGCCAAAGTCAATACGAGAAAACACAACTGAACACCACAAGCGCTAAAGGGAACTGAAACAGAAACCACGATAGGGCAACGAGCTAAGGGAAAAAGGTAAGTTTAAATAGCTTTTAAACGAAAGTGATTGGCTCCTGTCACTTCCACACCCCCAAAAGGTAATTGTATAGGGAGTGTGGTATGACAGGAGCCAATGGGAGCCTTTTGGCAATTAGGCTCCCACTGTCTCTTTAAGAGCGCGCCCGAGACTCGCGGCGCGCTCTTAGTTTCAGGCGGGACACGTGACCGCTTCACGCGGTCACTGCCCGCCTTCCATCCAAAGCAGTCGGATGAGCCGCGCGCGGCTCGTGCAGCCGCAGGACCGCGCGCGGCTTGAAGAGAGGACCGCGACCGGCCCCCGGTTAAGGTAAGTAACGCTACAGTACCCCCCCCTGAGGACACGCCCCCCGGGCGGGTAGGACCAGGCCTGGCAGGAAAACGAGAATGGAAAGAGCGCACAAGACGGGGAGCATGGACAGCATCAGCCGAAATCCAACTGTGCTCCTCAGGCCCATAACCCTTCCAATGTACCAAGTACTGAAGTCGACCCCTAAGGAAACGAGAGTCAAGAACAGCAGACACTTCAAACTCTTCATGACCCTCCACCGAGATAGGAGGGGGAGGAGGAGTATGCCGGGTATAGCGGTTGCGTACGAAAGGTTTTAACAATGAGGTGTGAAAAACATTAGGAATACGTAGATTCTTAGGCAGGCCTAAGGCATAAGAAACAGGATTAACCTTATGTATAATACGATAAGGTCCAATGAAGCGGGGAGCCAATTTCATAGAAGGCACCCGGAGACGAATATTCCGCGTGGAAAGCAAAACCCTGTCCCCCACAACATAGGACGGAGCTGCTCTGCGATGCTTGTCAGCCTGAGCCTTCTGGCGAGTAGCAGAGTCCACCAAAGAACGCTGAACCTGCTCCCAAGTATTACGCAAACCAGCCAAATGCTCATCCAGAACTGGCATGCCCTGTGAGGAGAATGCAGCCGGAAGAACAACGGGATGCTGGCCATAGACAACGTAAAAAGGGCTCTTGCCGGAAGAATCATGAGTGGCGTTATTCCGAGCAAATTCAGCCCAAGGAAGCAGGTCAGACCAATTGTCCTGATGGTGAGACACAAAACAACGGAGGTATTGCTCCAGAGACTGGTTGGCACGTTCAGCAGCCCCATTAGACTGGGGATGATAAGCGGAAGAAAATGAGAGAGAAATACCCATTTCTGAACAAAAGGCCCTCCAGAACCTGGAAATAAATTGGCTACCCCTATCGGATACAATAGATACGGGAATCCCATGTAATTGAAATACTTCTCTAGCGAAGATATGAGCCAGTTCCTTGGATGTGGGCAACTTGTGAAGAGACACGAAGTGAGCCATTTTGGAGAACCGATCCACTATCATCAGGATTACTGTGTTACCATTTGAAGGGGTAATTCAACAATAAAATCCATGGACAGGTTAGACCAAGGTCTCTCGGGAACGGGTAACGGATGCAACAGCCCACAAGGAACTCTACGGGAGGATTTCATACAGGCACAAGTAGTACAAGCACTTATATAGTCAGTGACATCCTTTCGTAAGGAATCCCACCAAAAATACCGAGAAACAGCTGACACCGTTTTGGAAATACCAGGATGTCCAGCAGTCTTAGTATCATGATATAATGACATAATATCCCGTCTCTCAGGAACATCAACGAACAGTTTATCATTAGGCCTCTCGCTAGGTGCCATGCTTTGTTTCGCTTGTATGGCCTGCAAGAGGGACGAGGAAATAGACAAAATAGTAGTAGCTATTATCCTGTCTGGGGGAATGACAGGAGTAACATCAATCTCCTGTTTGTCAGTAGTTTCGAACTGTCTGGACAGAGCGTCTGCTTTAGTGTTGCGATCACCTGGCCTATAGGTGATAATAAAATTGAAACGGGACAAAAATAGTGACCACCTAGCCTGCCTGGAAGACAATCTTTTGGCTTCGCTAAGGTAGGATAGGTTTTTGTGATCCGTAAAAATGAGGATAGGATCCTTAGTTCCTTCTAACAAATGTCTCCACTCTTTAAGTGCTAAAATAATAGCAAGGAGTTCGCGATTACCCACATCATAATTTTTCTCTGCTTTGGACATTTGTTTAGAAAAGAAGCCGCATGGATGCAATGGCTTTTCAGGCGACTCTCTTTGGGATAAGACAGCACCTACCCCAATATCCGAAGCATCAACTTCAAGAATATAGGGCAGTGAGGGGTCAGGATGCTGTAAAATAGGTGCAGAGGCGAACGTAGTTTTAAGAAATTCAAAAGCCTGAAGTGCCTAGGTAGACCAAACACGAGTATTGCCATCCTTTTTAGTCATACGGGTAATAGGTGCTACAATGGACGAAAAACCTTTGATAAAACGTCTATAATAATTGGAGAACCCAAGGAAACGCTGAATAGCTTTCAGACCTTGCGGTAGAGGCCATTCTATTACAGCAGCAAGTTTCTGGGGATCCATACGAAAACCTTTAGCGGAAATCAAATACCCCAAGAACTGGACTTCGGTTTGGTCAAACAGACATTTTTCTAGCTTGCAATAAAGACCATTAGCAAGAAGGGTCTTCAAAACTGTCGTAACATGTCTGTGATGAGTGTGTATATCTGTAGAATATATTAAAATGTCGTCCAAGTATACGATAACAAATGTGTGAATAAAATCTCTTAAGACATCATTAATAAATTCTTGGAATACTGCTGGGGCATTGCAAAGCCCAAATGGCATAACAGTATATTCGTAATGACCGGATCTAGTGTTGAATGCAGTCTTCCATTCGTGATTTTCCTTTATACGTATCAAATTGTATGCACTCCTAAGGTCTAATTTAGTGAACACAGTGGCATGTTTCAGCCTGTCAAATAATTCTGTAATTAAAGGTATAGGGTATGCATTTTTGATAGTGATTTTGTTTAGACCTCTATAATCTATACACGGTCTTAAATCACCTTCTTTCTTCGATACAAAGAAGAACCCTGCTCCAGCTGGAGAAGAGGATCTCCTAATAAACCCCTTTTCTAGTGATTCCTTAATATACTCCTCCATGACACGGTTTTCTTGAACCGATAAGGGGTACACCCTGCCCTTTGGAGGTATAGTGCCAGGCAACAAGTCAATAGCGCAATCATAGGGTCTGTGAGGCGGTAATTTCTCAGCCTCCCTTTTATCGAAAACAGTCTTTAGAGATAAATACTGAGGGGGTATAACCGTAGACAAAGGAGGACTGGTAGGTACCTCAATAGAATTCAAAGGTGTGACTTCCAACGTACAAGACTCGTGGCAGGCCTCACTCCATGATTTTATTTGCCCTGTCTCCCAGTCAAAAATGGGATTGTGAGCACGTAACCATGGATACCCTAATACTAACTGTGAAGAGGGAGAGGTGATGACCTGGAATTGAATGGTTTCATAGTGTAAAACCCCTGTGTACATGTGTAATGGTACAGTCTCATGAGTAACAACTGGAGAACTTAATGGTCTACCATCTATGGCCTCAACGGCCAAGGGTATCTCCTTCTCTCTGATGGGAATGTTGTTTCTCTTTATAAAGCCAGAGTCTATAAAATTTTCAGCTGCCCCAGAGTCAACCAGAGCATATATGTTGTCAACTATACAAATCTCTCCCATATATAAAGAAACCGGGAGAAGCAAGCGGTTAGGAGGCAATTTAGGAGACTTAGATATCACACCCAAGGCCAGTCCCCTATAAGGTCTTAGGTGCGAGAGTTTTCCGGGAGTAAAGGACATTCCTTTACCATATGGTCTCTCCTACCACAGTATAGGCAGAGTCCCTCCCTTCTCCTATGTAATTTCTCAGTATCAGAGAGTTTGGCAACCCCTAATTGCATAGGTTCCTCCTCAGACACTTTAACACTCTCTGGTATATTAACTCTGGGGTTAATGGGTGTAACAAAACGTCTATTCCTGTTCTTGGTATAGAGCCTGTCACGAATTCTATTATCAATATCAATGAGGTAATCGATAAGGTCCTCTAAGGCAATAGGAAGCTCCTTAGCTGCTACCTCATCCAATATCGTATCTGACAAACCTTCCATAAAGGCAGTAGTTAACCCATTGTTGGTCCAATCTACCTGCGAAGCAAGAGTGCGAAACTGAATAGCATAATCAGCCACAGACCTAGAACCCTGTTTAATTCTCATTAATGCTCTCGCGGCATTCTTTGACCTTTTCATTGTGTCAAAAGTTCTACGAAAAGCCGTAAGAAAACTGTTGAAATCATGTACCATAGGTCCATTAGCTTCCCAAATAGGATTTGCCCACTCAAGTGCCTTATCGGTAAGTTGGTGCATAAAGAACCCAACCTTAGACCTCTCTGTGGGGAATGAACGTGGATACATTTCGAAGTGAAATTCAATTTGATTAATAAACCCTCTGCAAGTCTTAGAGTCCCCTCCATACCTAGGAGGAGGTGTTAAATGGGCCGAAGTATTAGGCAAAGTAGATACTTCAGGGAGAAGGGGCGTAGGAGGGTTAGGTGTGGTTGCTGGAACGGTTCTAGCTAGGAGCGTCTGGAGAGCCTGAGCTATCTGATCCATACGGTGATCCTGCTCTACAAATCTTGCCTCATGGGACGCCATCTGTTGAGCTAAATCTGCGGGGTCCATGGCCCTATCGTAATGTAACGAGAATATACCCCTACACGCAGGATCCAGCTAAACAGAGGCAAATACAGAGGAGAGATACGTCTACCGGACCTTAGAATGGCCGGACTCGACGTATATGAGAGGAGACAGAGCCAGGAACAAACCGAGGTCAAGGGCACAGAGAGACAGCGTAAACTAGGACAAGCCGGGGTCTGGTACACGGAAAACAGCAAGCCGGCAAACAGTACAGATAAGGATAAAGCGAAAACGAAGTCAGAATACGAAGCCAAAGTCAATACGAGAAAACACAACTGAACACCACAAGCGCTAAAGGGAACTGAAACAGAAACCACGATAGGGCAACGAGCTAAGGGAAAAAGGTAAGTTTAAATAGCTTTTAAACGAAAGTGATTGGCTCCTGTCACTTCCACACCCCCTATAGGTAATTGTACAGGGAGTGTGGTATGACAGGAGCCAATGGGAGCCTTTTGGCAATTAGGCTCCCACTGTCTCTTTAAGAGCGCGCCCGAGACTCGCGGCGCGCTCTTAGTTTCAGGCGGGACACGTGACCGCTTCACGCGGTCACTGCCCGCCTTCCATCTAAAGCAGTCGGATGAGCCGCGCGCGGCTCGTGCAGCCGCAGGACCGCGCGCGGCTTGAAGAGAGGACCGCGACCGGCCCCCGGTTAAGGTAAGTAAAGCTACAAACACTCAGCCACCACAGACACAACAATGACAGAACAGAACCTAGGTCTCAAGGAGGGGGCCACAGTCTGGCATCCTGCCCAGGCCTATATGAATCGTATGCAGCTCTGTCAACACTGGAATAAGACAAAAGAAAATCTGATAAAATGTAGTGAATGTGATCAGGTGGTGGGCGAGAGGAAAGGAGAAGACGCCTTTGGGTTAGTAACTGGGATGAAGACTTGAAGCATAGCACAAGTCATGTTAAGAGAGAAAGGCGTGAAACTGGGGAAGAAGTCTTTCAATAATTAATCAATCTCGTCAGAAAAATTATTTGCAAAGCTATAAACTGTAAGCTAGAAAGTTAGTATAAGGGTGGATACGGCAGGATAAAATAAAGAGGTAAAGGTATCGAAGAGACACTTGGGATTATGAGAGTAGGTGCTAATGACTGACAAAAAATACAATTGTTCAATTGTGCCGAAAGAACATAACGTGAATTCATGGCAGAAGAAATTTGACATGGTTTCAAACTTCCTCAGCAGAGTGGAAGTATCTCCGTAAGTTGATTTCTAAATAAATTTACCGTAGTTTAAAGACACATTACTGGGAGTATTATTGCTGTGGAGCTCTGTTATACACTCAGGCACATTACTGGGAGTATTATTGCTGTAGAGCTCTGTTATACACTCAGACACATTACTGGGAGTATTATTGATCTGGAGCTCTGTTATACACTCAGACACATTACTGGGAGTATTATTGCTGTAGAGCTCTGTTATACACTCAGACACATTACTGGGAGTATTATTGCTGTGGAGCTCTGTTATACACTCAGACACATTACTGGGAGTAGTATTGCTGTGGAGCTCTGTTATACACTCAGACACATTACTGGGAGTATTATTGCTGTGGAGCTCTGTTATACACTCAGACACATTACTGGGAGTATTATTGCTGTGGAGCTCTGTTATACACTCAGACACATTACTGGGAGTATTATTGCTGTGGAGCTCTGTTATACACTCACACACATTACTGGGAGTATTATTGCTGTGGAGCTCAGACACACCAACAATATGGAGCTCAGAGAAAAGAGAGACATTAGAATAGAAAAATAGGGACAGAGGGATTTGGGTCCAAAATAGGGACTGTCCTCCTAAATCTGGACGCTTGGGAGGTGTGAGTGGCGATAGAGTTATACAAGAAGGTAGCCAGGATAGGACAGGAAAATATATCAAGGAGCAAAAGTAGAGCAACGTTTCGATCCCTTCGGGGATCTTTATCAAGCTAAAGATAAAAATATGTACAAATAGTGTATAAAGCATTTTTTTTAACAGTGTTGCACTATTATATGTATTGTAGATTAACAGCTGTATCTTCTATATTGCCTTGGTTACATTTATATCTATAAAGATAAAGATCCCTGAAGGGATCGAAACGTTGCTGTATCCGTCATGTTATTCCAAAAAATCTGCTGATGTATGAAGACCTTGAGTGCCTGGACTACTTTGCTCTTACTATACGGATTAGGGTTTGCCAGTCCTATGTACAGCGCACCGAGTTCTACAGGTGATGAGAGTGCGGATCCCTCCTTATTTTTTGCTATCAGTAGAAGCCTTAAACTAGCACAATACAAGCTTCCTGTTTATAATAAATTGAGTAAATATTTCGTAACGTAACGGCGTTAAGTCAGGATTTTATTAACGTCAGGACACGAGCATTAGCCCTCACTTTAACCACTCTTCATGTTTTTATCTGCTTCGGCATAAAAGAACGTATTGTTTGCGGGTTCATTTAAAGGACGTTTCATTGTTTTTATCATGGATTGTCCCAGCTGCTGTGTCTTTATATTTAAATGAAATACATTATCCTTGAGTGTCACTTAAAACAGAGAAACAGAACACGTATTCGGAAAGGGAACATTCGCAGATCCTGGTTTTAAACTATTTGTTGTGTTAACATGTTTTATTCTCTTTCTTTGTTGTTTGTTTTTCTATCTTTTGCCACTTGAAAATTCTCAAATAGAGATAGGCGTAATACCACTTGACTTTGATAAAATCTTTAGTTACATAGTTACATAGTTACATAAGCTGAAAAGAGACTTGCGTCCATCAAGTTCAGCCTTCCTCACATATGTTGTTGCTGTTGATCCAAAAGAAGGCAAAAAACCTAGTCTGAAGCGCTTCCAATTTTGCCACAAACTAGGAAAAAATTCCTTCTTGACCCCAAAATAGCAGTCAGATGTCTCCTTGGATCAAGCAGCTATTACCCCACTAATTAGAAATGATATCCCTGTATGTTATGTTTTTGTAAGTATTTATCCAATTGCTGTTTAAACATCTGTAGTGACTCTGATAAAACCACCTCTTCAGGCAGAGAATTCCATATCCTTATTGCTCTTACTGTCAAAAATGAAATCTCCTTTCTTCCAGCCTAAATATGTGACCTTGTGTCCTAGAGTGTGTTAGCGAATTCCAATTTGGTATATTTAATTTACTATATGGTTATGTGGACACTATAACCGTGAACTCGTTTCTTTTAAAAAGAAACAGCTTCCATCATTGTGAAGTCTCAGATGATTACATATGACCTAGCCTGGCCTTAGGGGTCTTAGGGCTAATAGTAATATAAATATATTGAGGCGGAGCTTGGGTGGGCATTGAGTAGACAGTGGGTGGGCTTAAGGTGAAATGTAGGCATTAGGTGGAGATTGGGGGGGTGTAAGGTAAAATATCAAAAATATTTTTGGGGCGTTTGGTTTTTTACCCACCTAGTAGTGCCCCTACCCCTAGCAAACACGCTTGAAGACGTTACACCATTCTAAAATAGTTTGAATCCTTGCAATTGGGGGACGAGCGGTCCTTCAACCATAACCACTATGGCATGCTGTAGTCTTATGGTGTTTGGTGTTTTCCTTAAAAGCAATGTAATCTAGACTCTAGCTCCTCCCTAGCTCCCCCCTCACCCGACTTTAAAATGTAAAAAAAAAGGCCGCAATTTTTAAAAATGTATTTAGCACTGAGCAGTGTTTTTGTGTTTGAATGTTAGCATATTTTTGTATGGAGTATGTTTGAGTGAATGTAGGGGTGTGTTTGTATGTAGTTTTGGCGTTCGAATGCAAGCATGCAGTTGTGTGCCGTGTGGTTTTTGAATGCAGTGCTGTGGTTATATATAATGGTAGGGTTTGTATGTAGTGTTGACGTAGAAATGCAGGGGTGTATTTGTCTGTAGTGTTGGCGAGATTCTGAGATGTATGCACATATACACACTGACACACATGCAGATACATATACACTCAAGCAGATACATAGACACATGAATACACAGACACACACTGACACATATGCAGACACAGGGGCGATTCTAGGAACAATATATGATAGGGGGGAATAAGATACCACAGTCAAAACTGGGGTTGCACTAAAACTTTTCACTAGGGGATGGGGTAACATGCTGTCGTTTTCAGTCTGATGCCAGCAAACTGTGCTCTGCATGTTGGCATCCAGCAATAAATTTGCATAAAATTCACATTAGCCATCCAGATTTCTTGTTCTGGGCTGGCTGACACATCCTAACTTCAATCTTTCGATTGAAGTTGCTATCCTTATGTGGGATTGCCATATTTAAGGGCGCCAAATAAGGGAGCTATCTGCTAAACAGCACCCTAATTTAGTATCCATATATAAATATGGAAATCTCACATAAGGGCACCAATTTAGGGAATCATCTACTAAACAGCTAAAAGATTTAAAAAAAAATAACCTTTTCTTAATTTTTCAATAGGTTAGTAGATAACTCACTTATTTGTTATCGTTATGTAAGATTGCAATATTTAAGGACACCAAATAAGGGAGCTATCTACTAAACACTTACACATCTTTATATGCACACAATAACACAATATATGTATGTCAGTGTGTATATATATATATATATATACATACACACACAATCAGAGACATACACCCACATAACCACTGACACACAGACCCACACATACAATCACAGGCCTACACACACAATCACATACATAAAAACACATAATCACAACATACACACTTAACCACAGAGATGCACACACAATCACAGACAATCATCACATACATACACACATTTAATAAGAGGTCCACCCAACCTTCCTACCTTGTTTTGGGAGGGCTGGAGTGGAGGGCTGGTGGTCATTGGTTGCTGCTGGGATCTCTGTGCTCTACCTGCACAAGACCCTCACGTGCACTGTTATGACGCCGATGCCGGGATGACTTCATATCCCAGCTGCCGGCACACTGCAGGGCGAAGACAGTCAGACACAGTCAGATGCACACAGCTATACACGTATACTGTCAAATACAACCACATAGTCACTCTCACACATTCAAATACACAGTTACAGGCAGACAGTCACACACAGTTACACACACAGCTACACTCAGACAGTCACACACACACACACACACAGTTACAGGCAGTAGCACGCACAATTACAGGTAGACTGTAACACGGTTACAGGCAACATTACACAGTCACAGGCAGACAGTCACACACACACTCAGTGACATGCAGACAGTTGCACACAGTCGCACACACATTTACAGGCAGACAGTCACACACACAGGCACAGGTAAACTGTTACACACACAGTCAAAGGCAGTCACACACATTCACAGGCAGACAGTCGTACAAGCAGCCACAGGCTGACAGTCAAACACACTGTCAAAGTCACAGGCAGTCACACACACACACACACAGTCACAGACAGACAGTTGAACACACAGTCACACGCAGGCAGTCACAGGCAGACACTCACACACACAGTCACAGACAAGAACAGGCAGACACACATTCAGTCACAAATACAGTTACAGGCAGACAGTTACACATAAAGTAACAAACAGTCACAGGAAGACAGTTACACATACACGCAGTCACAGGCAAACAGTCACACACACAGTCACAGGCAGACAGCCACACATACAGCCACAAACAGTCACATACAGTCACAAACACACACACACACAGTCACAGGCAGACAGACACAATCACAGTTACACACACACACACAGCCACTCTCACTTACTGACAGTATGGGCTGGAGGAGGAGTGGAGTCACTGAATTGAAGTCCCTGGTCTGTAGTTGTTGGGGAAGCAGGGACTCCTTCCTGCAGCTGTAGCAGCAGTGGGTGGAGGCCACCTTTAGTTTTGCCCCACTGCTGATTTGGCTGTACCCCTAACTCTCCATGAAGTTCTCCTGGTCCTAGCCCATGCGTGTGTGAGCTGTGTCGGCTGCCCGGCACCCTGTACAGCCACACTGCTCACACCTCCCCAAGGCCAGGCCTGGTGGCACCCCCCTACCTAGTTGCACCCGGGGTGGACCGAACAGGTTGGTTAGCCAATGAAATGTACGCTGAACAAAACATGTAGGCACCCAGTGAGATAACCAGAAATATTATAACCTGCATAGATCCCAACCCTTACACAGGAAAAACGGACATAAGAATAAGTGAGAGGCAGCAGAGACAACAAGCAGAGTTGCATACCTACCTGAACCCAAACTATGAAAGTTAAACAAGGGCGGGATAAGAATGGGAGGGAAATATTTGCCTCCTGTCATTAATAAAATTAAGATTATAGGTACACTAAAGCTAGCATAATCTACAATTTTATAACATGACAGGAGGCTTCATATTTGCTGTTTTAACGCTCAAGCAACAAATCCAACGATGTTTGTTTCGCTGGTACCACTTCCGGGAGAAAACTAGAGCAAAACCCAAATAGGCCTTGAGTAGTGAGAAGTGACAGCGGATGGCTTGATGAAAGTGCCAGCTGTCAATGTACCACCAGTTATTGAAAACACACAATCCGCTGTTAGACCGTATGTGTGGAGGTGGCTCACAAGGTCGATCTAATAACCGTATACCTGCGGTGTAAATTCTGAAGATCCTTTGCGAGTTAAAAATGCGAGGAAAGACTGCCACTAGGTCTCAACCCTCTATGCGGATGATGGCTCCTCCAATCGTGTCAGAATCACACGGTGATATGGTCTTGTTGGCAAACTCCAACCTCCAATAAGGTGTCTGAGTCCATCACCAATTCTGTCACAAAACCGAAAGTGTCTTTTCGTTCCCTCTTGATCTACCGGACGAGTGGTCTCATCCAGGAAAGAACTAACTACGCTGGCCAAATTAGTCTTCTACTAGGTGTTTTCCATACTCCAATTGGACTGCGGAAACTGCGACTGTGGTATGCCAAGTGCTCCCAGGAGACGTCATATCAGGGTTCCAAACTGAATTTGTGTACAAAACGGAGCTAGACCCTATAGTTCGAAAAGTAGGCGGGCTGGAGAAAAAAAACGAATCGGTCCTGGCGAGCGGGTCTGGATCATGATCTCTGTCCGTGAGAAATAATCCTAATAACTTCCTGTATGATCCCATTCTGGTCCAGCCCTGCCCAAAAGCCAGTGGAGGGACTTATGGAATGCAAGTCATACCAAAGATAGTGTATAATAGAGTGAGACCTCTAAAACTCTGTATCCAAACTTGTCAGGATCTGTTATCTCCAAGAGTGGTTCGTAGGTCAAGGGACCCAGGCTTTTGCACTCAAGACCTCAAGTCTAGGCATCCCTACAAAAGGAACATCCCCTGTCTTAGTCTAGTGACCAGTGATACTCACAGCGTACTCTAATACATAGGTAAAATGACAAATCCCTTCGCTAACAATGCTGACTCCGGAGCATAGATATAGCGAAAAACAAGGGGTATAGTTTCCACCGTCCGAAGCCGGGGTTGTCCAGGTTGGCAACGTCGGGTAGTCTGATCTGAACCCGACACCGTTCCTGGGTAATACTCCAGTGAGAGGGTGCATCCGACTACGTGACGCCCAAGTGGGATTCGACGTCTAGCAGGGTTCCCTCATAGAGTCCAAACCGTCCTCCTTGTTGGTACCTGAATAGGCGGTTAAGCGAAAATCAAACCTAGGATGGTTCCCGTGGGGGGCCTAGTGTATAGGACGAGGGTCCTCTATATCCGAATAGTGTTCTCCAGATACGTTCTCAGAGGAGTAGTGGCAAATCTGTCACCTATCCCCGGATAGCTAACAGCCAGGGGACCCAAAATCGACCAGGAATTCCGGTCTTCCGACCAAAGCGTACGGTGTCCCTGCAGACCGGGAATGTGGGACTTACCCATTCCCATTGTCCGAGTAAGGCAGTGCATGTTCGCTCTACGAAGGCCTCAAAATCACATGTCACCCTGGATAGGGGAAATAACTGTCTGGTCAGTGTGTCAAAACGGTGAGTGAAAATATAACCAGGTGGTACAATGCCGGTTATACCAAAACCTACACACCTGTAATAACTGGGGCACCCCCATCAGCCGTACAACCTTCAGGTGTAAATCCAACAGGGAATTGTAGGGTACCCACCAAAGTGGGCCACTCCCAGGAGCTGTTTCTAAACAACTAGTTCCTAGTGGACCCTACCCTGTCCAATAAGGCATCAGGGAAGCGTGTAAAAAAAAAAGGTGGGATCTCCCTCCACACTACCTCAGAGAGTATATCCCAAGTGGCAATATAGTGGCATGGCTCCAGCAGACCAATCATAGGGGATGTAGCAGTGAGAGCTGGTTTAATCACACGATATCATGTCCTAACAGGTAGCACTTCTATAACGGAAATAGTAGCCCAGGCGTGAGGTCTAATGGAGGGTTTCTCTCCTCTTATCCAGTCGCTGTTAAGTAGCGTCTCCTCGCTCTTCCGGTGAGGTAGACATTGTCCTTCTAGCAAGAGCTGTAGTATCAGCTGCAAACCATGGTGGTTAGCACAGACCTCCGAATTGAGTTGAGCGTAGGCGGGACGCCCCGATATGAAGATACCGGTGTTCTGTACTGGCCTAAACCTGTAAGATGAACTAGGGGTTGACAGTAGGATAATTAACCTTGTTGGGTAGTGACCAGCGACGGGTTCACCCTCAAGAGGGGGAGTAGAATCCAGTACTGTAAGAAAGCTGTCGTGCCAGTGGTAAACTGAGGAAGCAGTATACTTGGTTATCCTGGCCTGTGTACATGAGGGGAGCTCAGCAGCGGGTTGAATGTGCAAAAGAGCCGCACTCTCAAGTAATGTAAATGGTATCCCTGCCAGTCTCAGGCTGATAGTTTGAGAGGGCCGTACCCTCTAATAAAACTCAGTGAGTATGCCAGTGTCTGGCTCCCTATATGAGAGTGGATCACACCCCAAACTTGTAATAGCCTCAATATCAGCCTCGGGCTGAGATTAGGGGATGGTCGTGCCCTCTAATGGGAATTTTAGTGTCAGGCTCCGTATATGAAGGGGGTTCCCTCTAATCCTGTAAATTAGCCTTCGTTTCGAAAGGGCCGCACTCTCTTATCATGCAAACCGAGCCCCTATCAGTCTCAGACTGGTCCTAAGCAAGGAGCTCGCCCTTTAAAACTAGTCAAGTCAGGCTGAGATCCTGAGTGGTGTACTTAAACTGGGAATAAATATAGCAGAGAACAATCCAGTCTAAGGGCCGTGTCCAAGAGTTTAATACTGGGGACAGGCCGAGAAATTGCAATAGCTAGAAAAAATATGGAATCTACAAACGACTGCCTGGATCCCGCGCAAGTGTGCGGAATCCAGGGTGGTCGCTGGTAGCCTGAGGAAACACTGGAGACGTTCTCGGGAAGTCAGAGGAGGCCCAGTCAGGACTCTTGACGACCCAAGCGATAGGAAAAGGTCGGAAACACGAAACAAAGACGACAGGCTAGAGTAAAGTTCGGAAAAGGGAAAATACGTACCTCGGAGGCAAGGAAGGTAAACGGACAGGGAGAGCCAAGGATAGTGAAAGCCAACTGAAATAGCCAAGAACTAAGCAAGACGTAGAGAGAAATGACCTAGTCATGAAAATGAATACCGGATATGCGGCTAAAGTTTTAGTTGCTAAGAGTCCAGGAATTACTGTGCACCTGTTCGTGTTGAGCATTGGTCCCTGTATGTGCATCCGAGCGAAACTCTCCTTGGAGATGTACCACCGCCGGGCTGGTGCAAGCTGTGGCTGCCTGTACGGGGATCTTTGCATAAGCCTTGTCCCTCATGTACGAGGTATAGGGCATTCACCCTTCCAATCATATTAGGTGCACAGAGACCGGTGTCACGTCAGATAGTATGGTAGTAGTGCCTACTTGGACACCCACCTGTCTCTGTGACAATAGTGGAAATTGAGATACCTCAGCAATATTCCCCCAAGCCTGCGGCAAAAGGGGGTTCAGGCAAGACTAGCGTTGGTCAATCAATATGGCACAGCCAGAGCGGGCTAATCGAATAGGCACAGCCAGAGCAGGCCAATAAAAGGGCACAGACAAAGCAGGCCAATCAAATGGGCACAGACAGAGCAGGCCAATCCAAGGGCACAGGCAGAGCAGGTAAAACACAGGCGTTGCATACAACCATCGTAAGGGCCAATGTGTTCGAGTATGGTCAGATGCGTTTACAGGTCCCCAGGGTATATCGGTGTAAGTTACTCCAATACGTAAAAGGTCTTCCAGGCATTGGCACCTATGGGAGTAACCCCAAACCAGGCAACTGGTAGACACCTAAGTCTTATAGATAACCACAGACAAAACTCATCTGCAGGGAAATCCCCATGCAGCATGGACTACAATGTATAGAGAAACACCCTTATTAATTGTCCTCTATAGGGTACACTGAGAGGGTTTTAATGGGGCCAGCTAAGCTCCAAAAACCTGAGGTAGGCTGGCAGGGCCCTTCCAGATCGCCACTAGGGAGGTGACATATCTGACATATCCATCCACCTATTTAAAATTGTACACATCCTGTGTCACTTTAATTAAATGTAATTCAGAAGGCAAGGGCTTGTGATAACTCTGATGGCTTGAAAACCTTCCCTTTAATAGGTCAGTTCACAAAAGTAATTAATTACAGGACATTATACCCAAGTCGTATTACCTTGGAGAGAAACTGCAAAGGCATACACTATGGGGGAGGGACCGCGCACAGGCTCAGCCTCCCCCACTCGGTCGGACACACGTGGTCTGTCTAGGGAGTGGGCCGTGGGAAAATGGCCATGCAGGAAATAAGTTCCGGGTGCTCGCACCGCTCACGAGCAGTCCAGGGTCGGTAGACCGCGCACGGGACCGTCGGACCTGCACACCGCGGTCCCAGAGCTCGGAGGAGGCAAGCTGCATACAGCCTCCTGAAACCTCCGAGCGGTATAAAACGTTGAAAAAAAAAACGGCAAAGGGAGATAGAAAGGTGTTAATGGCAAAAGACTGGGGGGAGGGGGGATGCACAGTGATGTATATGAAGGCACAGTAAGGCTCACAAAGACCCCTCATGAGTCCAAATACAGTCTAACAAAATTATAGGTAAGCATAAAAGCACAGAAAATCGCCCAATAAATCTCTACAAAGAACTGTAATAAGCAATAGATCTCAAAGCCCCAACTATAAGCAGGAGGCAGTGGTACTCTGACCTGTACTGATGCGGAGCAGCAAAGAAAGAGGAGATGATGTATGGGGAGGGGAGTTTTATAGAACCTAACTTTTTTCTGATTGGTTGTTTTTCTGTGCTGCTGTGGAGTTCTAGTAAAGAGAGACTTAAGCAAATATGAAGCCTCCTGTCATGTTATAAAATTAGTGAAAGCTCAGTGAAGTAGATCCATGGATCAGACTCCCGGCAGAGGTGGAAGGCATCGTAGATTTCTGAATTTTATTATCTTGTTGGGAATATAATAAACATATCAGCTGTTTATTTTAACGAAGACTGTATGCTATACATTCATACATATTAGTGATGTCTTTATCTGTTCTAAATACTTATCTCAAGAGGATTTTGTAGCAAAGTGCATCAAATCATTCAATCCATGCTAATTAGTCAGAAAACAGAAAAAATAATAAAAACAGGGCATTAGTTGCCTTGGAAGCATTGCTCGGCTGCCATGATTACCATTTTCATCCTTGTAGCTTGCTCATTTTTGATAAATATAATCAGCTGCATCCACAGTGGTTGACATGGTAACTAGTCAGTATTTTTTTTCACATTATAACTCACTTCGTAAGTGTGTGATCTTTCAGTAATTACAGTCTATACTTACAACAAAGTAACAAACCCAAAAGTATAGAGCTTTCTGCTTAGTTTATGAAGCCTACATTTTTTGGGCAATTAAACTAGTTTTATTAACGAGACACTAAAGATCCCTAACGCACTTTAACTTGTTGAAATGCTTCCTGTGTGAAGAGTGTTTCCTCTTAATTTTTTAATGTTGCAAAAAGTGCTGATTACAATAGAAATTTGCACTTTTATAAATTAACCTGGTTACACCCCCCTAGCTGTCAATCAGACCATTGGACCTGTTACTTCCTGGTTTGATTAGTTCAGTGGAACTAAACTCAAGAGGCAGCAATTGCTCAGAGCATCTGCCTTGCAAAAACATTTTATTGAACTGCATTGGGAAATCTGTGATTGGACAGACACAGAGAGTTTGGGCAGGGTTTGAAGGGGAGGGCTTGTAAAGGCTTCAGATATGAGATCTGCAGCTTTTGCAAGCTGTTTTTAGATATGCAAATAATTTTTAAAATGCAGAATTACATGCATGCATGTTTTCATTTGGGCTATATCAAACAGTGTTTTTTTGTTTTTGTAATTGGGCAGTGTCCCTTTAAGCTGACCCTACAAGCATTAATATACTTTGACATTCATTCTTTACTAGGTGAGATTTGTCAGAAATTAAAATAATCATGAAAAAATACCTGAATTTAAGTTTTTAATTTTTGCCTCAAATTTCCTAAATAACCCTGTGTATGTATGTTGTGAAAGGACCAAGCCAGCCCTATTCTTGTCTGAACAAGAATAATATACCCACCATGACTTCAAGGAGTTAACACAGATTTAAAGGACCACTCTAGGCACCCAGACCACTTCAGCTTAATGAAGTGGTCTGGGTGCCAGGTCCAGCTAGGGTTAACCCATTTTTTCATAAACATAGCAGTTTCAGAGAAACTGCTATGTTTATGAATGGGTTAAGCCTTCCCCTATTTCCTCTAGTGGCTGTCTCATTGACAGCCGCTAGAGGCGCTTGCGTGCTTCTCACTGTGATTTTCACAGTGAGAGCACGCCAGCGTCCATAGGAAAGCATTGATAATGCTTTCCTATGTGACCGGCTGAATGCGCGCGCAGCTCTTGCCGCGCGTGCGCATTCAGCCGACGGGGAGGAGAAGAGGAGGATCGGAGGAGGAGAGCTCTCCGCCCAGCGCTGGAAAAAGGTAAGTTTTAACACCTTTCCCCTTTCCAGAGCCGGGCGGGAGGGGAACCCTGAGGGTGGGGGCACCCTCAGGGCACTCTAGTGCCAGGAAAACGAGTATGTTTTCCTGGCACTATAGTGGTCCTTTAATGAGTGAATTATACTTTATCACTGGCATTACAACTCACCCACTAGTGAATTTAGTATCAAAAAATGATTAAATAATGATTAAATAAAACTGAGAGAACCATTATAGAATTACACCAAACAAACCAATCAATTACTTACAAGAAAAATCTAATTTTGGCCTAGATTTAATATATTTGGACATCAAATGTATTAACATTTTTAGATAACCTTTTAAAATGTTTTATGTTTAAAAAAATACATCATTTATAAAAAAAAATATCAATATATGAAAATATCAAGATATTAAAAATGTAAAACATTACAATATAACAATATTGAATAATTTTAAAAGTTTATCTAAAAATATTAAATAATTCCAAAAGCTGATCCTAAAATATTAAATCGAGGCCTTTATTCGATTCAAACATACATCTAGAGCAGTCCCAGCTTTGGGTAATTCAGAGATTTTCTGGAGAGACTGACTGGACAATTCTACACCATGACCTTTTTTTTTTTTAACTTGACATAGTTAGTTATTCCGAACGAATATCTCATGCTGAGTGTTTCTTAATTACTAGTTCATTAAACAGTTTTGTCCCTTGCAGAAATGCTAACCATACAATGCAGCCTTTGAGAATTTTATCGTAAAGGTTAATCCTTCTATTGTATAAAAGAATTACTTGATCGATGTTACCTGCAGGAGACTGCACCGCAAATCAATCTAAAATTTCAGTCAGAGCATTGCACGTAAAACAAGCTTGCGTGACTTCCATTTAAAAAATGTATCATACAGCCTTCAGACTTACTTCCATGCACTAGACTGACTATTACCATATAGTATAGATCAGGGATAGGCAACCTTCGGCACTCCAGATGTTTTGTACTACATCCCCCATAATACTCTTAAACCCGTAATGCTGGCAAAGCATCATGGGAGGTGTAGTACAAAACATTTGGAGTGCCAACGGTTGCCAGGTAGTCCTATCTTTTGTGCTCATTAGCTGTGTTCACTTCTTGTATTTTGTGTGCCTATTTAGCGATCCGTGACTTGGTCTGTCCTCTCAGTTGGTATTTTGTCTTTGCAATTTCTAATATGGGATACTCATTTAGTCAGAGTGACCAACTATAATGGTTTAATAAATGATAATTTATTTAATAAGTGCTATGCCAACTATGTCACAGAGGGGATGAGATGTTCTGAGATGTCATGACAGACATGCTTTAAAATGGCCGCCTCGGTAATTTACAAAAAAATATATAAGGTGCAGCTCAGTCTAACCCTCAAAATCTCAAAGCCGTCTCTGCCTCATGGACCAGCTAAATGAGTTTATCCATCAACACTGATAACTGGTTTAAACATAACTTATCATTGCCCACACAACTCACTCTACAGGTTCTTTTGCTTCCCAAAGAGTATCAATTTAACTTAATGCAGCATTGTAAATTCTTCTACATTTTTAAATTGTTTTTTTTTTTGGTTCCCACATCACAAAAGTGTTTAATAACAATTATGTGATAATGTCACAGTAACATCACAGAAGACAAATATATATGCATACGACTTGCAATGTGAAAAAATGATTAGATAAGAGCACAAGATATAACATTGGAGCATAGTGAAGATAAAAAAAAAATAAATAAAAAAAAAAAAGGAAATAAAAGCAATAATAAATGAATGGGTCACAGGCGAGGGCAGCTTAGGTATTGTTGGAAGAATGTCCTCCACTTTCACCCCACTCATGGTCATCCTACCCTCATCTGAGGTACATCTCAGTCCCACTGTGTAGACTTAGACCAAGGAGTCCCTTCTCCAGAATGTGGCAAGGTCTGTGGTCGGGCTCCACCCTTCAGCTTTGATTGCACCGAACCTTCATTAGGAGCCCTGCCTCGAGTCTTCACACAGTGGGAATCACCATGATGCCGACAAGGCAGCAGACGCCGTGCTTTCAAGTCCAGCCAGACCGAAGTAATCACCCTGGGGGGGCTAAACGCTGTTTTTGGCCTTACTGATTTCTGGGACAGCCAGGTTTTGAATGTTCACTTCAAACAGATCAATAGGCCCTCGGATGTCTTCTGGCCTCCCCTGTCCAGCAGAGGCCTTCACCAGACGAGAAACAGTACGTTTTTACTATACAAAGTCACAAATTCTTTATCACAAATAAATAGCGAGTTAGATTTTTCTCATACACCCACCATATTTCCGCATGGTGAAATCACAATGACTTATTTGAAAACTTCTTTAAACAACCTTATACAATGAAGTTTTGACTTATATTCTAGACATATTAGATAATCTGAATGGGTTGCTCTCGCTGGGTAGCTTTATAAAAGTCTCATTATACTAGTTCATTAAACTATTTTCTTATTTGCAGAGAAGTCAACCATATAATGCAGCCTTTGAGTATTTTTTCAATAAAAGCTAATCCTTTCATTGTATAAAGGAATTATTCGATCAATGCTATCTGCGGGACACGTTATAGCAAAACAATCCAAAGTTTTAGTTGAAACATTTCACAGGTCAATCAATATGTTTGATATCCATTTAAATTAATAGTTAAGAGGCATAATGCAGAATGTCAGCTTGCCCACTACTGAATAGCTAGAGGTACAAGCAGATGGTATTAGAAAATCAGATGAGAATTTCATCTTTTTTAGTTTTTAGACAGATTTGGCCCATCTAGTCTGCTCAATTTTCTAAATACTTTCATTAGTCCCTAGCCTTATCTTATAGTTAGGATAGCCTTATGCCTATCCCACGCATGCTTAAACTCCGTTACTCTGTTAACCTCTACCACTTCAGCTGGAAGGCTATTCCATGCATCCACTACCCTCTCAGTAAAGTTAAACGTCCTGAAATTATTTTTAAACCTTTGCTCCTCTAATTTAAGACTATGCCCTCTTGTTGTGGTAGTTTTTCTTCTTTAAAATATAGTCTTCTCCTTTTATGTATTTAAATGTTTCTATCATATCCCCCCTGTCTCATCTTTCCTCCAAGCTATACATGTTAAAGGGACACTTCAGGCACCAGGGCCGGACTAGCCCACCGGGATACCTGGAAATTTCCCGGTGGGCCGGCACACTAGGGGGCCGGTGTGCGGCTGCCTGGTGTGCACCAGCCCGGGCTGCAATTACAGGGTGACCGGCAGGAGGGGATGTAACGTGGCCGAGCAGGCAGACCGCGGTAGGGGAGCTTCTGTTCCCCTACCCGGTCTGACAGGAACCTGCAAGCGAGAACGCTCCTCCCACGAGCAGGCAGGTTGGAGCGTTGTTGTGCGTTACCATGGCAATGCTCCGACCTGCCTGCTGTTCTCGCGGGAGGAGAGCGAAGTCAGCCTGCAGCCAGAGGAGCTGCAGGCTGACCAGCACGCACCACCACTGGACCACCAGGGATTGAAGAGTAGCCGTTCCCCCTCTCCCCTGACCAAAGGTAAGGGGGATGGGGGTAATATAAATCTTTTTTTTTTTGAATATATCAATGCTATAACCCCCCCATACACACACTACACCCCCCCACCAACAGCACCCCTCCACACATAAATAGCACCCCTCCACACATAAATAGCACCCCTTCACACACACAGAACCCCTCCACACACACACAGAACCCCTTCACACACAGAACCCCTTCACACACACAGAACCCTTCCACACACAGAACCCCATCACACATAAACAGCACCCCACCACACACACAGAACCCCTTCACACACACAGCATCCCTCCACACACAGCACCCCTCCACACACAGCACCCCTCCACACACACAGAACCCCTTCATGCACACAGAACCCCTCCACGCACACAGAACCCCTCCACGCACACAGAACCCCTTCACGCACACAGAACCCCTTCACGCACACAGCACCCCTTCACGCACACAGAACCCCTTCACGCACACATCATCCCTCCACACACAAACGGCACTCTCTCCACACACACACAGCACACACATTGTACCCTCCACACATACTAAACCGCTACACACACTGCACCACCTCCAAATACACACCGCACCCCCCACACACAGAACCCCTACACACACTGCACTCCCCACACACTGAACACACACACTGTGGCAAAAATATCTCCAATGAGACAGTTCCTAACTCTAACCATTCGCCTTGCTTCCTTGAGCTTCTGGCAAAAATATCTCTAATGAGATATTAGTGTGAACTGAGTCAGACTTGGTTCTCAATCATATGCTGTTCCCTTAAATAGAGAATATATTTATATGTGCATTTGTTACCACAAAAAGAAATAAATGCATAATTCAGTCCAAGTATTTTGAATGACTCTTTATTTATAGAAAATAGAAGTTATTAAAGATGACTAACATACAGTAAGCAAAACTTCCCATTTCTTGTGCAAAAAAAACCCACATAAGTTATACGGTGCTTATTGCTAAACAGTGTGTTGTGATAAGTTAACAAGTAGCTTCCAGCATTTGTTGGAAAAAAAATGCCCATTCCAAATACATTTTCAGGTTTTTCGACTCTATTTTTATAAAATAAATAAATAAATAAAAGAGCCTTATTCTTTAGTATGTAATGTTTTTGATACACTCATTTAATACATAAATCGCCATAAGTACAGTCTAAGAAAGTTAAGCACGCGATCTAGGTTAAATCCCCCTGGATAGTAATGGCTTCATGAAAGTTGGCTGTAGAACAGAAAAATTGCTTCCTTAAAAGTCCAAAAATATATTTTATTTACTGTGACAGACTGTAAGGGGAAAACATCCCATGTTATAATTCTGTCTGTCGGATCTGCCTTCGGGCTTGCCAACTGTGAGCCCGAGAAACAAATGGTAATAACTGATAATTAATAAATTAGATACAATCTAAACGGTGTTCTACTGCAGAGAGTGAAGAGGTAAATGCATGATGGGCATTCGATTAATTTATAAAACACTGGTTCTGGCGAGGTTCTAAACATGAAGGAATTAGCAATAACATTCCCCTGTTTCCATGGTGATTGCATCACATTTGGAACATCGACACGGAATTGTTCCTTAGAAATTCCCGTTGTCAGTAAACAAGACCTGAAATACTTTAAAACCTGACAGATATGTGGTTCTCTGTAGGTGTCTGTTTGCAACAATAATGATGTAAAACTCATTCAGTCAGTAATCACCCACAACTACCCACGACTACCCACAACTACCCACGACTACCCACGATAAAAGTTCTACGTTTGCAACAATAAACTGACCACTTTATGTCCATGTCAAAAAGAGATAAATAGTAAATAACTTTTATATTCAGTCTTAAATAAATATCAAAATTGGGTAAAGTACGTATTTGGTGTCATAGATGAAGTGTAAGTCTGGTGTCACTGATCCATACCTACATCTAACCAGTATATATATGCCTTACAGTGAATAATCTGAGAGATACAAACCTCTGGACCATCATCTAATAGGAGGTGGGTGAAAAGATCAAAGTTTGAATGAATGGGCAAGACTGCCCACTTGCTCACTTGCTTCTCCTTCATTCCACGGTGTACGGAAAATAGTTCTCATCACCAATCTAAGTGGTACTTGCACTTCACACCAATCCCCTGCGAAGTGGAGTTGGGGACAAATAGGTGAAAGTAGGAGGACCTGAAAAAGGTCCCTTTACCCATGGATGGAGTGTGGGTGCTTAAATATGGGATATGCCATCCAATCCCCACCCCCCTTCACCTGGATTGATGAACGAGGGAAACACAGACAAATATAAAGCTACTTGCCAAAAGTGAGTGGTAAGTAAGGGGCTAAAAATGGGGACTATTGAAAACCTATGCCCCCTATCCAGTCCCTACCCTGATCCCCATGTCTGTCAGATGGGGGAGAATAGTTAACTCCTGCCAACATTTCACATTCGACTTTGAATGCACAGTAGAGGTGGTGGTCATGGCAGTTAGGGTTAAGTGGTATTTAAGATTAGCAGACTTCACAAATATTATTGCCTTAAAATTCAATTAACTATAACCATCCTAGCTTACCAGGAGTTACAGTCTACAGCATCTTTCAAGGGAGTTTTTGCTAATCCTTCACCCCTTCTAAATCTAAGTTTCCCGTAAAACCACAGGTGGCCAAGTAGAAAATAATTTTCCATTGGAGAAGGTGTCTATAAGCAAATGTGTTTTCTTTATTTTATATTTAAGAAAGAGAAACAACAGTAGATGTAATGGATACAATGTGTTTGTCAAAGAGGATGAAGGAATTAAATATGACATGTAAATTACAAAGGGACTAAAGCTTCTCCCAGGGAAGGTACCAAAAAAGTTCCATCAACCTTTGATGAATCAAAATACAGAAATGTAGTTGAGACATTTAAGATTAAAGTGGGAATGTCATCTTTCTGATAGTGACAGTTCCCCTTCCCCTCAAACTCCCCAAAATAATAGTTTACATGGGTAAGGAGTACAGAAAAGGGAAGTACAAAGGACACTTACCTCCTCAGCACTTGAGTATCTAGTCATTGACACCTACCTATGATTCTCCAGGTAGGCTCATGCATGCTCCGATATCCGATCAGAAAGTGCTTATGAGCAGAAATGCTCTTCCATGGTGCCGTAAACAACAAAGGCAACCTAAGAGCATCTACGTGCAGTGCACCATGGGAGTCAAGCTCATTTTCATCATATGCCTTGACTGTGCCAGGACAGTCTGACATTCAAGGTAAATGAACGAACCAAAAATAAATAGCGCAATCCATAGCTAACGTTTAGCTCAATTGTATTGTATTGTACAAATCCTTGAAATGACAGTTTCACTTTAAATCTTTCTGTGTTGGCCTACACAATATAGATGGAGTAATTGTATTGGCATCAAGATGTGATTTCTATTCTATTTTCACAAAACAGCTTTTTGGAAGAAATAACACAACTGCCCCCAATCTAAAATTTTATTGCGATTTAAAATGCATTAACATCATTCGTAAGACTTTGAGAGCAGACTCTGAGGAATACTTTGAGAAGCGAATTATCCTTGATTTTGTAAATTTTCTAACAAAAGTCATATGGGCACTTTAAGAGAAATACAAAGTGTATAATCCCGGCTATTCCTCTGTCTCACATGGATCGTTGATATTGATTTTCATTAAAGAGGACACATAGGGGAATATATACTTGACTGCTAACAGTTCTTTAATGCAATATCTTTCAAAATGAATAAATGTAACCAGTTCTCAAACTGTCGACTTGTTAGTCATTCAATGAACTCATTATGCAAGCAGGTCCCATATCTCCATATGTGTCTTGTTCAATATTTCAGAGGTCGGATCTCTGTCTGACACCTAAAAACCTCCAAGAAACTTCATAAAACTCAAGAGAGAATAGATCCTCTGTGTGCTGCTGTCTATGTGCAAACATATTTAATTTTTTTTTTTAAATAGTTGCTTGGAATGGTGCACCCGGAAACATTAAGCAAGGCTCCAGTGTCAATTGAAGTCATAGAAACATAGAATGTGACGGCAGATAAGAACCATTCGGCCCATCTAGTCTGCCCAATTTTCTAAATACTTTCATTAGTCCCTGGTCTTATCTTATAGTTAGGATAGCCTTATGCCTATCCCACGCATGCTTAAACTCCTTTACTTTGTTAACCTCTACCACTTCAGCTGGAAGGCTATTCCATGCATCCTCTACCCTCTCAGTAAAGTAATACATCCTGATATTATTTTTAAACCTTTGCCCCTCTAATTTAAGACTATGTCCTCTTGTTGTGGTAGTTTTTCTTCTTTTAAATATAGTCTCCTCCTTTACTGTGTTGTTTCCCTTTATGTATTTAAATGTTTCTATCATATCCCCCACCGTCTCATCTTCCCTCCAAGCTATACATGTTAAGATCTTTTAACCTTTCCTTGTAAGTTTTCTCCTGCAATCCATGAACCAGTTTAGTAGCCCTTCTCTGAACCCTCTCTAAGGTATCAATATCCTTCTGAAAATAGTGAGGGCTCACCAGTGTTCAGGCCCAGAGGAGGCGGGCTAAAAGCTAGCCGGATAGGAGGCATGTGTGGGTGTGGTGGAAGTATGGGGGTGTGATCTAGCTAAGGAGTAGGGTGGGGTCATATAAATAGGTGACATTTTGTCTGCTACCTCAGCCATCTTAAATTTAACGGCAAGGTAACTAGTCCTGTTCCTCACTGTGCTAGCCTTTAGTTATTTTGCTTACCTCACGGCCAGGAGCATGGATATTGAAGGCATCCTTGCTGCCTTTAGGGCTGAAGCCCTCCAGGACGGTGGCAGGCACCTGCAGGCCCAGCTGGCAAGGCTGCAGGGTGCCTCCGTGGTAGCTGCTCCCCCTCCCAGCAGCCATGGAGCTCCGCGCCGCCGGGCGCGTCCCCCCACCCGTTATAGCCCCTCACAGGAGGGCCGGGTGGGGGCCAGAAGCAGGAGCCCAGCTGCCGGTCCGCGGGCCGGTTCCCACGCGGCCGCGGCTGGCACTGACGCCAGGCATTCTCCTGCCTCCTCCCCGAGCCCCTCACAGGAAGGCCGGGTGGGGGCTGGAGGCAGGAGCACAGCTGCCGGTCCGCGGGCCGGTTCCCACGCGGCCGCGGCCGGAGCTGCCATCAGCTATCCTCCTGTCTCCTCCCCGAGCCCCTCGCGAGCAGGCCGGGTAGGGGCTGGAGGCAGGAGTCAGGCTGCCGGTCTGCGGGCCGGTTCCCACGCGGCCACGGCCGGCCCAGCCCAGCCATCAGCCATCCTCCTGTCTCCTCCCCGAACCCCTCGCGAGAGGGCCGGGTGAGGGACGGGAGTGGGATCCCCAGTGCCGGCACGCGCGCCAGGTCCCATGTGGCCGCGGCCGGCACATCTCCTCTGCAGCCTCTCTCCTCCTCCCCGAGGCGGTCGCGCAGTGCCCGTCTGGCGGCCGCTGCTCGGGGAAGTGCAAGCCGCCAAGGACTTCCTCTCATCGGCTCGCGGGCCCTCAGAAGGGCGGCCGCGAGCTCACGGTCGGCTAATCCAGCCCGGCCGGCGCGCCGGGCACCTGATGTGCGCTCTGCCCCTACCGGATCTCGGGCAGGGCGCGCACAGGTTGGGCCTGCAGCCACCCCTTCTGCAAATGTGGTGAGTAGGCCGCAGGCCACCGGGGATTTCGGGCGGGGGTTGGGGGGTTCGGGGGGTAGGGGCCCAGCGCCAGGCCCATCTTTCAACTCTCACAGCCCCCCCCCCTTCTCCTCCTCCCCCCTCTGTCTCCCCTGGGCTTGCCTTTCCTGCACTCCCACTACCCTCATCCGTCCAGCCACTCCCACTACCCTCATCCGTCCAGCCTACCCACTTGTATTCTCCCCCCCCCTCCCACCTTTACCTAGGGCCCATGCTAACCCCCCTGGGGCTACTTCAGGCATGGCTATCCCAATCCCTGGTTCCCCTGTCCCACTCTCTGGTGCCCCTGTCCTATCTACTAATTTGCCAGGGTTGCCCCCCCCTACTGCGCATCTTCCAGCACCTGGGACGGGTGGGTCGGGTTTTTTCTCACCTGTCCTGTCTTCGCAGATTCTTCCAGGTCAGCTCGCTAACCGGGTCCCTGACGCTGTGTCTGGTGCGGTGCTTCCTGCGGTCGCAGTTCCCTCGCAAGTCGCGGTTCCGCTCCTACCCTCCAATTCGGCTCCTGCCGGTGAGTATTCTGCTTTTGCCGGATCAGAATCAGGGGGCGCTGGCGCACGCGAGTCGCAAGAATGGGGTTCGGTGCTCCAAGCTATAAGGAATGCTCTTGTAACTCTTGAGCGGGGATCTCGCCCTGGGGCTCCCCCCCCAACGGCCGTGGATAGCCAGCTTCGGGCGGGCTGGGCTAGTTCCGCAGGGTGTGAGGTTGCGGGGGTTGCAGCGTCGGTACCCGACACTTCTACGCAGGTCACCACCCCCCTGGCTTCGGCGCCACCGCTAGTGACATCTGAGTCCTCAGTGAGTCCTACGGGGGACACCGCGGTTGTCTCGGGTTTAGGGGTAGCACCCGCTGCGCATGGGGCAGCGTACATGTGCTGGTCAGGCCCCCTGGGCCTCCACCTGACGCCTGATTTGAGGGCTAAAATAGAAAAAGGAGAATTTGTAGAAATTTTTTCCCTCCTCCCTTTGGAAGATCTTCCTCGGGTGGATACGGATGCTAAAGAGTCTGAAAAAGACAAAGAGAAGTTTCGGTATCGGAAGATTCCGAAAACTTTTGGTAACTGGATTAGGGCTTTTTCTATCCTAGCTAGCGTGATAGGTGAAAAGACTCCCAGTAAATGCTCTTCCCTGTTTTGCTACCAGGACATGATATGGAACGCTTGTCGGGTTTATGGCGGGCTAGGGTGGTGGCGGTATGATGAACAGTTCCGCCAACGTTTGGCGGTGCGCCCTTCCACGAGTTGGGATCAAATGGACATTGGCTTGTGGTTGGCCATCATGACCCGCCCAGCTTCTCATCAAGGGGGCCTTTCGTCCATTCTTGGGGGGGCCGGCGCTGGGTCCTCATCTTCAGTGTCGGCCACTCAGCGGAAGACTGGGTACTGTTGGCAATATAACGACGGCCAATGTAAGTTCGGTTCCGCCTGCCGCTTCAAGCATGAATGTTCCGGGTGTGGCGGTTCCCACCCAGCATCGAAATGCTTTAAACGAGGCAGGACCGGCGACAAAGGAGATGCCATGGGCGCTAACGGCGAGGACGCCGGTGGACGTAGACGCGATGCGCCCTTGGCTAAAGCGTTATAGCAATAAGAAGGCGGCTGCCTTGTTATTGGAGGGTTTTGGACAAGGGTTTTGGATCCCTCACCGGGCCCGGCAGGTCTCCGGCTTCTGCCGGAACCTGAGATCAGTTGCCGATCACCCGAGGGTGGTAAGGGAAAAATTGGCTAAGGAAGTAGCGTTGGGTCGCATGGCGGGCCCCTTTCGGGAACCTCCACTTCTCGATTTGAGGGTTTCACCACTGGGAGTGGTGCCCAAAAGGGAACCAGGCAAGTTTAGGCTGATTCACCATTTATCGCACCCACAGGGGGGCTCGGTGAATGATGACATTGCAGCTGAATTGTGCCGCGTTTCCTACGCGTCCTTTGACGCGGCGGTGGATATGGTCAGGGCTGCTGGCCCCGGGGCACTTATGGCAAAAACTGACATTGAGTCAGCTTTTCGCCTCCTACCGGTTCACCCGGAGTGCCACCACCTCCTGGGTTGTATATTCGAAGGTCATTATTACGTGGACATGTGCCTCCCGATGGGTTGGGCGATATCCTGTTTTTATTTCGAATGTTTTAGTTCCTTCATGGAATGGGTAGTTAGAGCAGAATCCGGTTACGATTCCTTGCTTCACTACCTAGACGACTTTTTCTGTGTTGGCCCTGCGCGCTCCCCGACATGCGCGCAACTCCTGCAAGCAGTAGCGGATGTTGCTTGCGAGTTCGGAGTGCCGCTGGCACCAGACAAAACAATTGGCCCTTCTACGTGCCTGTGCTTTCTCGGGATCGAGATTGATTCCGTTGTTGGTGAATGTCGGCTTCCATTGGATAAATTGGCTGATCTTCGGGAGGTGGTGCGAGTGGCGACCGCTTTGCGGAAGATTACGTTGCAACGACTTCAATCCCTATTGGGCAAATTGAACTTTGCCTGTCGGATTATGCCGATGGGCAGGGTGTTCAACTGGCGCCTGGCGGCCGCTACGGCTGGGATTTTGAAACCGTCTCACTTCGTCCGCTTGACCAAGGCGCTCAGGGAGGACTTGGCAGTATGGGCAGTCTTTTTGGATGGGTACAACGGCAGGTCCTACTGGCAGCAGCCCGAGGTGACGAACTCGGTGCTGCACCTGTTTACGGATGCCGCGGGGTCTTCGGGCTTTGGGGCTATTATGTGAAGGCAATGGTGTGCGGAGCCTTGGCCTGAATCGTGGTTCACCTCTGGCCTGACCAAGAACATGGCTTTCTTGGAACTCTTCCCCATTGTGGTGGCTATCCATCTTTGGGGGCCAGAGATCAAGAACAGGCGTGTTGTGTTCCACTGTGACAACCTGGGCGTCGTCCAGGCCATTAATAGGCTAACGGCCTCCTCCCCTCCGGTAGTTCGGCTCTTGCGGCGCTTGGTTTTACAATGCCTGTCTTTTAATGTGACTTGCCGCGCTGTGCATATCCCTGGTGTGGAGAATACCACGGCTGATGCTCTTTCTCGTTTCCACTGGCAGGTGTTTCGTTTGGCCGCGCCGGAAGCGGATACGGAAGGCCTCCCCTGTCCCAGAGAGTTATGGTCCCTTGGCCTGAGCGGATAAGGGAATGGATTCGGTCTTCGGTGTCTGAGGCAACTTGGGTTCGGTACGGTAAGGCATGGGGGGACTGGGTCGCTTTAGAACAAGACCTAGGTGGGTTTGCTTCGACCTCTGCAAGGGTTCAAGGGATCTTACGGTTGCTCTGGTTCTGGGAGGCTAGCGGGTGTTCTCCGGCTACGGTTGCAGGGAAGCTATCTGGTCTTAGTTTCTGGTTCAACTTGACTAAGGTGCCTGACGTTACCAAGGACTGCATGGTTCGGCTTGCGATGCGCGGCTGGCGCAAGGGCCCACACCTGCGGGATTCTCGGAGGCCGGTTTCTGGCGCTCTGCTAGTAGGTATTGCGTCGGTCTTACCCAGGGTTTGTTTTTCCGATTTGGAGGCACGTTTGTTCCAGTTGGCTTTTACTTTCGCCTTTATTGGCGCCCTTCGAATCGGTGAGCTTGTGAGCCCTAGCAAACGGATCCCAGGGGGCTTGTTGTTCAACGATGTGTCCGTGGTGTCGGATTCAGTGCGTTTTTTGGTACGGAGGTCCAAAACCGACATCTTCGGCAAGGGGGCATGGGTTACCCTCCGCGCTATTCCGGGTTCGGCTGTCTACCCTGTCGCATCCTTTCAGTCTTATTGTCTTGGTCGCCCGGACGTTGAGGGCCCTCTATTAATTCATAGGGATGGTTCCTTCCTTTCTCGGTTCCAATTTCTTCGGGTCTTTCGGTTGGCACTCGACCAACTGGGTATTTCGAGTGCAGACTTTGGGGGACATTCTTTTCGGATTGGGGCCGCAACTGAAGCCTCCCGTTTAGGTTTTTCGGACCAGGCCATTCAGAGGATTGGCAGATGGGAATCGGGGAGGTTTCGGTCCTATGTACGGCCCACACGTCTGATCGGTGTCCCCCTTGTGTTTTCTCCACAGGGCCTGGCCGACGGATCTGGTTGATCGGTCATTCTTACATCTACTGGGCTCACCTGCGGGCTGGGGTACGCCCGGGTGGGACATGGCTCGGAATACCTCGGGAGCTGGCGGAGGTCCGGTGGTTCGGGTTCCGGGGCATGAGATGGGGTCAGCTATTGCCGGAGGTCGTGCAGTTATCCACTTTATTAGGAGCCCCGGACGTCTTGGTGGTGCATCTGGGGGGAAACGATCTGGGGTCACTGCCTGCGTGGGGGCTGGGGGAACTCATCAGGCGAGATTTGGCGCGCTTGCGTGTGCTTTTTCCACGACTTTGCTTAATATGGTCAGATATCGTTTCTAGGAACTATTGGAAGTGCGCACGCGATCAGGGTGCTATTGAGCGCTGCAGGGTTAAGATTAATAAGGGGGCTTAACAGTGCGACACCGTATTTTTGAGCGCGAGGCAGCAATCTATTTTCGCCCGGACGGGGTCCATCTAACTGACGTAGGCTTGGGCTTATTTAATTTAGCGCTACAGGACGCGTTGGAACAGGCCATGGCGTTGCTTGGGGGTCGCGCCCGCTGATTTAGGCGTAAATGCAGCTGGGGCTAGTGGCGGGTATGGTCCTTGCCGAACCTATTGGGAAGAGGAGTACAGAAAAAGAAAGATGCTGGGTCGGGTCCCTCCCCTGACCTCGAAAATGTTTTGGGTATTTGGGCGTGCCCTCCGTGCCAGGAAAGGTGGCCAGGGGTTGGCATGTGGAGTTTGAAGGCCAAAGTGAAGGCCAGGTATCTTGGACGAGGGGGGAGGGCCGATGCCTTGGTGGGGGGTGTACCCTAGAGGTTTGGTGGTACGGTTGGCAAGGACTAGTTTGAATATAAGCATACTTACACCTGAAGTTATTTATGGTTGGTTTATTTACATTTGTTTGTTAATTTATAAATAAAGCTGTGGCCTTTTTTATACCACATATACGTTTCCTAGTTTGATTGGGGGGAATTGAACGGATTTTGGCGATTGTTATGGTTCACAACACACGATAACCGCTACCTACACACATGTACAATGGCATGAGCACTTCCCTCTTTCTACTACCAATATCTCTCCCTATACAACCAAGCATTCTGCTAGCATTTCCTGCTGCTCTATTACACTGTCTGCCTACCTTTAAGTCATCAGAAATAATCACCCCTAAATCCCTTTCCTCATATGTTGAGGTTAGGACTCTATCAAATATTCTGTACTCTGCCCTTGGGTTTTTACGTCCAAGATGCATTTATCCACATTAAATGTCAGTTGCCACAACTCTGACCATTTTTCTAGTTTACCTAAATCATTTTCCATTTGGCTTATCTCTCCTGGAACATCAAGTCATCTATGGACCATTCATGGTAATGGTAACTAGCGAACCCTAGGTACATAGTCGAACTGATCAAAATTGGATTCACTACTTATAATGGGGTCTCCCTGAATTCTGAAAATCTGAATTCCCAAAGGTTTGTGCAGATTAAAGGGGTGCTATATGCATCAAAACAACTTTAGCTTAATGAAGCAGTTTTAGTCTATAGATCATTCCCCTACAGTCTCGCTGCTGAATTCTCTGCCATTTACGAGTTAAATAATTTTTGTTTCTGTTTACGTAGCCCTAGTCACAACTTCCCCGGCTGTGACTCACACAGCCTGCATGAAAACAAAATGGTTTCATTTTCAATTAGATATAGCTTACTTAAAAGTAAGGAGGCTCCTGGGTTCTAGAAGACTATTAATAATTATTAACTATTAAGAAATTCTAAAATAAACATAATGTGCAATAAACACATTAAACATTAGATCTCATTTTACAGAAAGTGTTTGGAAGGCTGTGCATGTCACATGCAGGGAGGTGTGACTAGGGCTGTATAAAGTAAGCAATTTAATTCCTAAATGGTAGAGGATTGTGCGATGAGACTGCAGGGTCATAATCTATACACCAAACCTGCTTCATTAAAGGGATACTCCAAGCATCAAAACAACTTAATCTAAATTAAGTTGTTATGGTTCCAGGAGCACCACAGAGGCACTCTTACCCAGGGGCGGACTGAGAACCCTCAGGGCCCCCGGGCAAAATAAATCAAGGGCCCCCTTACAGGCCCCACCCATACTCTGCAGCAAGCGCCTCCATGCACCGCCTCCAGCCACACCCTACACAATCTTTAGACACAAGGAACAAAAGGGCAATAAGCCCTTCGAGGCCCCAGTAGAGACTACAATTGAGGGCTAATGGGCCATGGAGGGGGGTCTTTCTAGCGGAGGCTATCTCAGTGTCCTTTAGAGAGTGTGTTAGATAGAATCCCCTCCAAGCCCCATTAGAGACTACAATGGAGTCTAAAAGGCTTGGAAGGGGGTCTTTCTAACAGAGGCCATCTCAGCGTCCATTAGATATCCCCTGCTGGAAACAGTCGCCTCCAGGCCCCAGTAGAAACTACAATTGAGGGCTAATGGGCCATGGAGGGGATTTCTAGCAGAGGCTAGAGTCTAATGGGGCCTGGAGGGTGGTCTCTCCAACACTCTGGTTCCTATTCACAATATAGCAACACAACATAGCTCGCTGATACCTAAGCCAAGTTGGCTCCTCTTACCTTAATGGCTGGCACTGTGGGCTTGCTGCTACTGCCGGCAGGCTGTGGGCTTGCTGACTGCGGCTGGCAGGCTGCGGCTGGCAGGCTGTGGCTTGCTGGCTGTAAGCCTGTGGCTTGCTGGCTGTAAGCCTGTGGCTTGCTGTAGGCCTGTGGGCTGGCTACTGGCCTGTGGGCTGGCTAACTGGCTGGCTACTGGCCAGCCTGTGGGTTGGCTGGCTGGCTACTGGGGCACTTGTAGATTATTTAAAGAAATAATCCATGCACAATAACCACTACTGCTCCAGAGTAAGTAGTCAAACCGTTTAAGAACAGTTTGACAACTTACCTGGGGTCTGCTGGGATATGAGGCTGTAGTAGGGAATAGGAGCAGTGGTGCAATGTGTGTGAAAGGTTCAGTGTGTGTGTGGGGGTGTAGTGTGTGAATGTGTAGGGTGTGTGGGCAATGTATGTGTGTGGCAATGTTAGTATGGGGGGCTGTGTATGGGGGTCTGTGTATGTGTTTGTGTGAGGCAATGTGTGTAAATGTGTATGGTGTGTATGGGGGCAGTGTGTGAATGTGTATGGTGTGTGTGTGGGGGCAGTGTGTTTATGGGGCTAGAGTTCACTCTCACCACTGCGACCACCAGGAATCCATGGGGGTTACAGTGTTGAGAGTGAACTCTAGCCCGTAGCTCCAGGGCTAGAGTTGACTCTCGCAAGAGCAGTAACGTTGCCATGGTAACCGCGGCAACGCTCTGTGCTCGCGCAAGAAGGACCCAGAGGAGCTGCAGGGTGAGCTCCCAGGTCCTCTCTTCCTCCCCTGCCCGCACGGTGCCTGCGGACAGGGGAGGGGGGGCATTCTTCCCTCTCTTTCTCCCCCAACTCTCTATTCCTCCTCTGTCTCCCCGTGTCTCATTCTTCCCTCTCTTTCTCCCCATCTCTTTATTGCCCCCCCCTTTCTCCCCCTTCCCCATCTCTATGTCCCCCCCTCCCCATCTCTCCTCCCTCTCTCTCCCTCCCCACTTCTCCCCTCCCATCTCCCTCTCATCTCTCTCCTCTCTCCCTCTCTCAATCTCCCCTTTCTCCCATCTCCCCTCTTTCTCCCCTCCTCCCCTCTCCCCCACTTACTAAAAGTCTGAGGGCTGATTGCAGGTCCGGCGCGCATTCTCTGACTAACAGTGGAGGAGGAGGAGCATGTGTCTATCATGCTCCCTGCGGTTCCCACAATTCCCAGCACAGGATGTGGGAACCGCAAAGGAGCCTGATAGACAGATGCTCCTCCTCCTCCTCCTCCTGTGTTAGTCAGAGGAATGCCGCCGGACCGGCGAGGCTGCCACCCGGTCCGGCGGCTGCAGCATCAAACGGCCGGCCCCTCACAGTGTGCCACCGGACCGGCCACCCGGTGGCACCTCAAGTCCCCAATCCAGCCCTGCCGCCGGGCCCCCTGAAGGGGGCCCTGGCGGCGGGCCCCCCTCCCGGCCGGGCCCTCGGACCGTGTCCGAAGTGCCCGACCGGTCAGTCCGCCCCTGCTCTTACCTCAAGGGATTAAACCATTCTTGAACATTTTAACACCAAAGTTGAATCCAGTGGCAATGTCCACTCCCACACTGGCAGCTGAAACCAAATGTTCAGATTCAGGAAGCACAGAGTGCCGCCGGGCGGGGACGGCGCTTATTGGCTGACAGTGGCCAGCTTACACTCTCAGTCAACCAGTGACTTCCCAGTCACAAAATTGGCTTGGAAAAGGTAAGTTTATTTTCAAGCCAGTTTTGTGAATGGGGAGTCAGCTAACCGCTCTCAGCCAAACAGTGTTGCTCCTGCCCTGCCTGGCTGAATTCTGGGTTTCCTGAATCTGAAAATTCAGAAGAGAGATGCTGACAGGGAGAGAGGACATCGTTGCTGGACGCAACTTTGGGGTTAAACAGTTCAAGAGTGGTAAGAGTGCACCCAGGATTGTTTTTGTGCCTGAAGTGACCCTTTAAGGTAAAGTTTATTGGTGCCTATAGCGTCCCTTTAATTACACATTCTCTTAAACAGAGTGTTTAGATATCCATATATCTGTGTATTTTACCTCCACACGTAGTTTATATTTTAAAATGTGTATTTTCACCTGTTTGTTATTAGTTTCGAATTTTGTTAAATGATTTATTATACTTTGCAGTCTCGTTTTTTTTTTTTTTTTTGCAACAAATGAATGTCTGTCTATTCCATTATCAAAATTACATTGGTTTGGGATGTCTGTTAAACATCATTCTAAAAATAATTAAAAAATAAAAATACTGTGTTAACTTTAATTTATGTGCCACCTCTGGATTTCATGTTGCAGATTTTTTTCTGCGTTTGGTATGAAGGGGTTAATCAGTTTGTTTCATTGGCTATTGTTTTGCCAACAGAATACAAACTGTGTAGACTGGCCTCTGTTTTATTGATGTTAAAACCAATGAATGTGTTCATTCTTTATAGATCTATTATAAGAAGAGATTCGTTTACAATTCTATCTGAAATGTCACTTTGGGTCACAAGCAGGATTGTTAGACTGCTTATTACGGCTCTCAGAGAGTTACAATCTAGTTTTCGACTTTGGATACACGTCAAGGCAATTCTATTTGCACTGGTAATTATATACTTATCAAACAAATAATACGAGAGGTAAGTGACATCTAATTGTGTCTTAAGATGTAAGGAGACAAAGAAAACAGAGGGTTTTACTGTTTGTAATCTGTCACTGCTTATTATAAGTGTATTTACAGCGCGACCACGCGTTTCGCAGTACCATACAATTGTATAGTGCTCTGATTACAGTAAGATTTCCATACACAATGATCAATATTGCAAAACTTATATTTAATTACTTTAATTTTCTAGTTTATTCAGATTTTTGGAACGTTAATATTGGACGGTTCAAGTAACAAAATAAACCATTACTACAGAGTTACTATTTTAATATTGTACTTATTAGTGTTTCAGGTAATGACATTTATTGTATGAACCCCGATTATACATTAATGAAATAAAACATTGATTAAGAAAATTTGATGAACTAACACATGAGGTATATATAAAAGTTAAAATATGCTTCCCAACAGTGCTCCCTTGTAACGTGTCTTCCATGAAGACTCACTTTAAAATCCCAAAAACCACCGAGAACATAAATGCCAACAGTCCTGAATTTGCTGGGACAGTCCTACATGTTGGGCTACATATTTCAAAATTCAGGAAGGGACTGGGCAATAACACCATGCACAGGGTCGAAGAAAGCTACGAAACACTGCTTCAGAACCCTGGCAGTTTTAAAGATCGAGAGTTTGAGAAACTTGCTCACGGCTTCTGTGCTACCTCTTAAAAAAACCTTTATTGACTCAAACAAAATATAATCTGTGGCCCAAATAGGCTTTACGGCACTGACATTTATTTTTCTATAACCTGTTTTAACAATAGGTTGTCGTACTTGTTATATCTATGATTACAGTGCATTAGTTTTGTTCCATTTCTTGCAATGACTTTATTTTCCCCCAAACCGTATGTTATATCAAATGGTCGGTTCTCTGTCCACAGCTATTTTACCTTTGTGTACACCATAAAATACATACCATATTCTGTAAACAACAAAAGATGTTTTGATAGTTATTTGACCAAAGCAGTGATTTCTATGATCGTCAAAGAAAGTACTTTCTTCTTTTTTCACTGAAATGTTTTAAAAAAAATAGCTTTTGCCTTTCAGAAAAAAAACATGTCTGCCTGTATTTAAAATAAAACCCTTCTTATATTAACACATTCACACATGATATATTGGTCGATTGTACAGTATCTCACTGATGAAGGCTGTGATATTGACGTATTTTTCATGCAGATGGAATCTGCTTTAACCCCTTAAGGACACAACTTCTGGAATAAAAGGGAATCATGACGGAATATTTCCGTCATGTGTACTTAAGGGGTTAAACTTGTCCATTCTTATAATACAGTCTAAAAACTGATTCTAAAAAATTGGTAACGTGTTTTGCACGGTTTAAAATTACGTGCGGCTGTATCATGGATATTACTTGCTATTTAGGTTCACAAATACTTCGCTGATAAAATCACACACGATTTAAGTTTCAATTCCAGAGTTGCACATTTTGCACGCAGTGCCTGAGCTTTTAGCATGAGAAATCCATGGAGAATTGTCAGGAGTAAAATGTGTTTTTTGTTTACCTACGTAAATATTTTATTTGCTTGTTTTAGATGTTTTTAAAACAACATTTATTGTCGTAAATTGAAATTCATTTTTCAATTCAGTCCAACGCAATTTTTAGCGAATAAATCAAATATTACACTTTTGCCATTTATGTACAAAATAAACAACTAATTAAAGAAAAAAAACGCTAAACTTAAACTTGGTAGAAAAGTACAGCAAATGCTGGTCACATTGCGCAGTGCTTTAGTCCTGCTATTTATTCATACTTTGGGTTTTGCCATTCATTTCTCTAGCCAATTACAGAGACTGTCAGCCGGCCAGATGAATAGTGTATAACTGTGCCAAATTGCCATTATTTGGGAGCCCATTCGAAAATACTGATATTTTCCATGTCCTACTTAATAGAATGTAAGAACTGGGAAAATGCCAAGATAGTCTCCGACTATAAGGTAATTTCATAATCCTATTTCAATCTAAACAAAGCTCATTATGAAATTTATTTTGCGCAAGAATACACTGTCACATTGTAATGTCCTTAAAATAACAAAAAAAAGGAAAAAATTATATTAAAATCAAACTGTGTTTTTCAATGTTTGCAGACTTTGAGTAATGTATTAATTGAACTTTTAGTTAATTGTTTAATATACGGATCCTCTCTTTACTAAAAAAGATTACATTTGTGCAGAAATAGGTCAAATTATTAAACCAGGGCTGGTCCTGCAGCTCCCTGCAGTGGTAATGTTGCCTATGGTCCCTTGGTGCAGTACGTAGGTTTAATCAAACTGTTTAAGAAGGGTTTCTACATGCAGCATAGCCTAACTCGTTTTGGGCATGAATCCCTTGTTTACAGGATGTAGGAAGCTAACGTTAGTATGTCTTTACTAAATCGAATTTCCAAATTTTAGAGAAGTGTCCAGCTTCCATACAATTTAGCAACTCACATTATTTTATGACCCTTGTTCCATGGCCCACTTCCAAACTTGGCTAAAAACCATTGGATTGGTTAAAACAGTGCTTGTGTTTCTGAAACCTCAATAAATTTGCCTTCTTGACAGTTGTGGAGTGTTCGACCTTTCTTTATATGTTCCAAAATTGTGGACTGCACGTTGAAATTTATTATGAACCTTACCCATTACTACTATGAAAATAAATGCCACGTGTGTCTGGCTTTGCAGCACAAAATGTTTGACAGAGGAAGCTTGTGAATAAGAGTTTTATACACAAAACGCGTTGGGCTGTTCAGCATTCAGAAACATTTTTTTTACTGTTGGTTGTTTTTTTTTATTCTTTTTTTAACTTTTTGATATAAACAAGTTTGATGTATTTCATCTGTATCAAGCAGCATGGAGGAAGAAGAATTTCTTTAGTCTGCAGCCTTTAACATGTATTTTAAGCTGTCCTACCCATGCCAACCTCTGAACTTACCGTTTATCTGTACCTCAGTGAGTGTCTACAAATATCAATGTGTTTAGTGGTTAAGTTTCCTTTTTGCACGTTATGTTTTTTATGCTTTTTACTTGAGATGTCAAAAATGTAGACAAGATATTGATTGGATTAATTGAATGCATTATCTAGAGGATAATGGGATTTTAGGTCAACCAAGCGCACTCGCAAGACTTGACTTCTTACCCCGTCAAAACCTTGTCACTTGTCATTTCACATTACCGATTAAACAAAGCTTGATTTTCTTTCTGACAACAGACGGAGAGATATAAATGTTCATTGCTCCCAAGAGACTAATTTTCAATACACCCTTGAAACTTTTTTGTGTGAATCAAACTGTGATTGCTATATGTTCTCAACAGTCAGATCCTTGCAATTCCTCTGATACTTTGTTTCTCGTCATGAAGGAGTGAAAAAATTCTATCAGTATAACAGACATTAAAAAAAAAAAAATCAAAGTCACTTTGGATTAAAATATTTTCATGGACAAGCCAGTGACCCAATTTACCTTGACTTAGGAAGGAAAAAAAATAAGACGGATTCTATAAAAAGTAGTCGAAATAAAGATCATCACAAGGTTGTTACAACCATTATTTGGATGGGCATATGTAAGACAGATTCAAAGCCAAGAGCATTTGGGACAGTAGGATAATTAGCAACCTGGGGTCGTAGAAAGAATGAAAATACAGTACGTGTAGGAAGTAAACATTTTAATTATTGAAACGTGTGTATGTTAAAGATTTCGCAGAGATTTACAAGGGTTTTTACTGTAACTAGAACTGTAAAAAAATATTGTTCTCAGTGAGAATAAGAGCAGTTCTACCTATTGATGATATGCAGATCTGGGATAGTTTTGAAATGTTTGGTAACAAGTGGTAAATGAAATGCGTACCATTAGAGGGCAGACATGAGTCATTGTTCCCTGTAATTGTGCAATAAAAAAGAGACAAGGAAGCTCTTGCAAAATAAATCAAACCAAATTAAAGGGTCACCATAACCACCTTTCATGATTGCAAATGTTACGGTACAGGCAGTACCCTGCACACACTATTCCTCCCCAGGATGGATAACAATATACAACATGTATACATACGATGGCATATATGCCTGAACCCCTAGAGATGATATATCAATAGGAGAACATTTTACTTCCCCTTTTCAATATCACATACCTTCCAAGAGTCCCTGTTTAGGAGTGACAGTCCCCATATTTGCCCCAAATCCATCTGTATCTATTTCTGAATTTATATAATATTATGCCAGAACTCTACAGCAATAATGCTCCCAGTAATGTGTCTTTAAACTACAATACTACGTGTTTAGAAACCAGTCTGTGTAAATATGATACATTGTGCTTGTTATAAATTACATTTTAATTGTATAAATTGTTATTAGTAACTCACCTAACATTTCTCAGAACCTCCCCACCCTGGTCACAGGCCACACCCCCACTCACACCCCTAAAATAAAGTGTCCCTCTCTGTCCATTTGAAATATATCAAGATATTGATATTAGATGTGTCCAACTTGCGTGTGCGGTTTGAACAAACGCCCTATTTAAGCTGTGGGAGGCACTAAAAACAAGTATTTATTTCTATGCATGAATTAAATAATACAAAATAATACACTAAGAGGCTATAATACATGTAATCTTTTATTTTCAGTAAGGATAAAAACTAAAAACACTTATCCTTTAAATTTCTTTTGTTTGACATTTGATCTGACATCTAATTAACTCCTCACCTGCTCTTTCAGTCCAGAGTTGCGAGTGGAACAATATTCATTTCTGAGCAAGAGTGTGCTCCAAAAATTCCTTGACATAAATCAATGTATATTTGGTGTGTGCTTGTGGAGAGCCACACCATGTTAATAGGATTTAATCAGCGTGATTGACAGGTGTATGTTTTTCTGTCCTGAATATTCAATTCTCATGCAATTTCTTCATTACTGCACTGCAGTTCATTGTTTAGTACATAGACGCCTAATGAAGTGCACCTTAATGTTGATATCAATTTTTGTAAATCATTTTCAGTTGCAAGAATTCGGAAGAATTTATATTAAGTATCATGCGATGCTAACAATACTATTGCTCTTTTAAGCAATAAAAGCACAGGAGTAATTTGCAATATCCGTTAGTGATAATGCAGCACAATACAAGTGCCAACCGTATCGACCTATAAAGATCTTGCTAAATCTCTCCTCCTGCTTTATTTATATATACACCTGACCTTTCGTCCAGCGCTAGGAAGTAGCCCTGGCTGCACGGTATATTTAACAAGAAGAATTGTCTGGCCTTCTTATCTTGAGATGGATCCAAATTACAGTCACGGGAGGCCAGTAACCAGATAATTTATAGGAACTGTAAATGCATGTACATTAGGTATCTACTTTTTAGGTCGACCATCAGCCTTTGGGATGTTTGAGGGTGTTGTATAGGAGTCAGGGGCTGTTGGTGGGGGGAGTAGTTGTCCGCTGTGATAGTGAAGATATTGCAGTTACTGGTATGCATGAATGTAAGCTGACAACATGCTCAGAACTAAGATGTACCTTATGAAAGAGGACCTCGGTAATAGATTTGCAGATAGGGGCCCTGTGATGTCAAGGGCAGAGAAGGACTAAGACCACTAGACTCTAGACAGACTACCAGTTTGATGCCCCCATTCATTCTTCACATAGTTATAGTTATTGGGGCCAAACAAATTCATGGTTCCAGTGTTCCTTTCTGACCCCTGAATCCTAGGCATCTTTAGAATGTTTGTAAATGTGTTTGGACTGCTCAAGGCCAAAGCAGGACATGTTTGCACAAACAACAGATAGCAGTGGCTGTAGAACGGAAATGCAGCAGGGAAGTGGTGTCTTTTTAAATCAAATTTAGACCCTCCTATTTTTATCTCTGAAGATTATTGCCTGGAGAATTCTTACTTCGGTTTCCCAGACGGGGAAGATATCACCTAAGCTGTTTCGGATTGAGCAGAACTTTAATGTGCTCTCCGTTTGTAAAAATGAGATGGAAATAAAAAACAGAAGATAGAGCTCTATGTACAGCTAATAAAACAATAAAATGGAGGTATACTCACAAACGGAGAGCACAGTAAAGTTCTGCTCAATCCTAAACAGCTTAGGTAATATCTTCCCCGTCTGGGAAACCGAAGTAAGAATTCTCCAGGCAATAATCTTCAGAGATAAAAATAGGAAGGTCTAAATTTGATTTAAAATAAAAACAAACAAAAAACTCATTTTATTTATAACCAAAATAATAAAACCAAAAGTATAGTATAAAATACCAATAAAACACTAACGCGTTTTACCTTCACATAGGCTTCTTCTATATCTACCTACGGCCGGAAGGAAGAGACTCTGGTTTGGGAAGTCTAAGCTGCCACAGAGACTTTGAACAAGCGCGTGAAATCCCATCTTTTTATTTAGTAGTCCTTGGTGGTTGACTGGCATGGAGCATTGCATCAAAGACACAGCATGGTGGGTGGTGTGGTGTGGAGCTGTGTATAAAGTCATGTACACATTTATGTTAAACCTCAGTCTGTGTAGCGTTGTATATGAATGTATGTATGCGTAGTGCTGGTTATGAATGTAGAATGCTATGTATACATAGCACGGAATATTGCTTCATGACTGACATCCATGATGAGCCGAAATAGAGAAACTTGCATAATTTGCTCTCTAAGATACAAAACAGGGCAGATTAGAAATTGTGAGAACTAGAACAAGCTAAGAATGAGATTTCCAGTTGTTACATCGTGTTCTTTATCTTTGAAATCATACAAAGACACACATAGACAATTATAGGAACAATAATATCCAGAATCTTATCCCCTAGGCCTTATCGCTATCTCTTCCAAGTGTCAAGATTGCTCCGTTCAGCACATTGTATTTCTTTATCCTAACTTAAATTTTCTCTTCCGTCCTCTCCTACTTCAGTACAATATTATCTCTTTATGGAATGTAGTTGAATCAATGACACTATGGACACACTAGAGGCACATTTAGGGAGTTGTAGTCCTTAGTTGGCACTTTGAGTTTACAAAGCATCGTTATTGATAGATGATAGGAACATACTCCAAGACGTGAACAAATATTAGTGGTATCGCTGTTCATTAGACGAGAAAGATGATCAAGATTTTTTGTTTTCTCAAAACTGGTACCTTTTATCATATCACATACATATTTCTTTTGTACACTTGCAATGATACTGTGTTTTAATTAAATTAATAAACGTTTTGTTTAAATCCATATTAGTGGATTTTAAGGGTTACCATTCTGTTTTTCATGTGAATTAAGGATTAATTCTGTCTCCAGTGGCAGTTGTATTATTATACGTTAACCCTACCTCATTCATTGTCTACATACAGCAACTGAAAACCATTAAGGCTGGTAAGTTAAACAAATAATTAAAATTTGAAGAAGACATCGAATAAAGCTGAAGACCAATTTGTGCGACCTCCAAAAAACGCAGAATATCATGTGAAATGCAGAACGAGAGAAAGACCATGAATTCTATATAGTAATATGAAGGCTGTTCAACATACACTACCAGACGTTACAAAAATCTGGCCGAAAAATTTCTTAATTTTTAGTATCATTCTCTTTTCTTGCAAACTGTCAGAATATTTGAAGACTGAATGTGTAATGATAATTCCAAGCTAATTTTCATTCCTTCTAGCAGTGAACCGTAATTTCTTTTAATTATAGAAACTCACAAGAACACTGATAACATTGTTAAACGGTCAATCAGCCTTACAGAGAGATGACACAGCAGTAATATAATTTTTTTTCCAATAGTCAGTACTTGTATAAGAAAGAACTGATGTCTTTTTTCCCCCCCAGCAAATATAGGTTATGATAATTAGATGTGGTTTAGACTTTGCTAACCTAGTGAAAAATCTGAATCCTTCTGGATTTTACAAGGAGCTTTTAACCCATTTGTAACAATATTTTTGGATAAACTTTTAAAACATTTTAGCATATTGAACAATATTGTAATATTTTGATATTCATATATCTTTTTTTTGTATGTGATCTGTTTTTTTATATTTTGATAAAAATATAATTTCTAGTCTAATATGTAGCAAAGGAATATTTATGACGGGGCTAGGCATCCTTCAGCACTTCACATATTGTGGACTACATACCCTATAATGTAGATCTATGTATCTATTTATTATGGTTAGAAAAATGTAGAAAAATGTTGGGGTAAACTGAAAAACAACTTGTAAAATATCTCTCCAAAAAGTAATTTCTTGATCAATCATGGCAGAATCTACTCATGGGTTAGCTCCTTCCCTCACAGGAGAAAGGACAGAAAATGGAACTCTGAAACTGGTATAAATAGATAATAAGTGGAGCAGATATTGTCTATCACTGCGGATGCTAGGTAGGGGGAGGTGAATTATTGCCCTATGAGGGGTTTAAGCCCTAGAACGTATTTGGAAACAATAGATATTGTGAAACACCTGTGATAGTTGAAATATAACCTTTATTGGAATTGATAAAATACTATTAGTTAGCAAAGAGTTAGCCAAAATGATTTGCTAGTCCCGGTGTATTTAACAGCCGACACACGTTCCCCCTTGTGGGTAATCCATATTAAAAGCGGGTAGAACTAACTATAATCAAAGTAACGGCAGAATCCACTTACTTTGGATCCCAAGAAGGGTGCGTGTGTCGGATGGTCCCTGCAATAGTTTTAAGTTAGCCAAAAATGATTTGCTAGTCCCTGCATATTTGACAGCCGACACATGTTCCCTCCTGTGGGTAGCCAATATAAGATACAATTGTTTCAAATGAGTAAAACTTTGTATAGTAGCAGTTCCTAAACTTAGTGTCTAGCATAAACTAAAACTGTACAAATGTTTCAAATGAATAAAACTTAATATAGTGACAGTTCAATATACTAGCAGTACATTGAAAGCAATGAAAAAAATTATTTATGGAGACTCTAGTTGTCTGTGGAGATTTTCATTTACCTTTGGATAGAAACTTTATGGGAGACATAAAATCGGATCCTCATTTAGTTCAAAATTCTAAAAAGTTTAATAAAGTATTAATTAAATACAATCTTTATGATACATGGAGAACTCTCCACCCTTTAGAGAGGGACTACTCATTTTTTTTTTAAATCACAGACATAAAATAGTAGATTGGACTATATTTTTGTGGATGTGCAGGGTATTTCAAAGATTAAACACTCAGAAATAGGGGTGATCACTTGGTCTGATCATGGTCTGGTTGGAGTAAGTTTGGGTATTGACCCTCCCATTAAGAACAAGAGATCATGGAGGATGAATTCAGAATTATTAAAAGATCAGGAAATACTTAAAAATGTAAAAAATGAAAAGGCTGCTTTCTTTTTAAGAAATGATGGAACCGTAAATTCTAAAGAAATAGTATGGCTTTCCTATAAAGCTTATATAAGAGGGATAATCATAAAATGGCAGTCAATTTTAAAGAAGCAGAGAGGTAAATCACTAAGAGACTTACATATAGAACTGGTGTTATTGGACAGAGAAAAAAAAACAACAAAAAAAAACATCTGATCTAAAGATAAATAAAATTCGAGAAAAGAATTCAGCAATTATTGGTGGATAAATCTTTATAATTTGAACTCTTCTAATAAAGACGTTAGTGGAAAAAAAAAAAAAGGAGAATTGCGGAATTCTTAGAGAAGATCGATCTTCCCAGTGTTTCTCAAACAGAGTTGGCAAAATTAAATGAAGATATAATGAAACAGGAAGTTAAATGGGCAATTTCTAAACTGAGATTTGGCTCAGCTCCTGGACCTGATGGCCTAGTTAATCAATTTTATTCACTCTGTCAAGAGGAGATCTCTAGCTATCTGTGTCAAATTTTAAATGAAATTAAGGAGGCTGGTCGAGCACATCCAGAAATGTTGGATGCTCAAATAATAACAATCCCCAAAACAAACAAACAAACAAACTAACCCCTGAATGTAGGGATTTTAGACCCATTTCCCTACTAAATGTGGATATTAAGATCTATGCTAAAATTTTAGCGGAAAGATTGAATCAACATATCCACAATCTGATCGATTTCGATCAAACAGGTTTTATACAGGGGAGACAGGGCTCAGATAACATTGGGAAACTTTTAAATTTAATCTCAGTGGTTAAAAATAAAACAACAACTGCAGTATTTGTGGGACTTGATGCTGAGAAAGCATTTGACAGGGTGGATTTGGACTTTATGTTGCTCACCCTGTCAAAAGATGGCTTAGGTGATTTTGCCTCTAAGGCGATAGCTGTTCTACATACATCTCCAACTGCGAGCATTATGGGTCAAAACTTTCGGTCTGAAAGATTTGTCATCTCAAATGGTACTAGGCAAGGATGCCCACTGTCCCCACTAATTTTTGACTTTATCATTGAGCCACTGGCGTGTGCGATAAGGGAATCTTTTGATATAACAGGAATTGTTGTAAATCGAAAATCCCATGTAATCTCCCTTTATGCTGATGATGTAATAATAACAGTAGAAAATCCAGACAAATCCCTAATTGCCCTTCAAGAGGTCATAACTTAATATAGTGAAATCTCTAACTATAAATTAAATGTAAAAAAATCTGAAGCGATGTGCCTCAATATGAGGCGGTCTGAGAAAAATTCTCTTAGCCAACTATATCAGTTTAATTGGCAATACTCAATAACTCATCTAGGAATTAAACTGTTTGCCGAAATGAAAACAAAACTATAACAGTTAACTTCCAATTAGTTTTGTAAGAGATCACCTGGCACCCCAACTGGGTACCTCCGTTGATGGATGCTCCTAGCGCTTCTTGAGGATTCCAAGCACTCTAGCCGACACCACAACCACCGCAGACCAAACCTCTCTTCCTTCAGAGCGAAGCAGGAACAAGCTCTTCAAAGAGCTTAGGAGTGATTATAGCAAGGGAATATGCAGAGCATAGCAATCCCTTGTAGCAGATTCCCCCAATAAGAGACAGGACTCCAAATTGAGGGTGAAGTAGAACTGACTGTACTGGCACATACAGCCTCTTTTATTCACAATCCATAAACATAGTACTACCCACAGGGTTTTGAAATACAACCAATCAATCCGTACAATACACACAGACACTCCCACACAAACTCCTCCCCTCTGCCTGTGATATGATTACTGAACACAATGGTTAATATAAATTATCACAGGCAGAGAAATACAGTATTATAAATCATATCACAGGGACCCCAAAACATGCAATAACCCCATAAAATGTGAACCACATATCCAAAATTCACCCAGATCCATTCAGTAGTTTGGAAGATACAGTTTAATGCAGATTCCGCAGAACATATACAGGCTATATGAAAAATAATTACTGTTACATGTGTCACCTGTTCTATAGTTAAAAACTACTGCACGGTGTCTTTGTGCACCAAATACCGGCGAGACGGCACCTTGTAGAAATGTCCAAACATTGCCTGTGAGTTAAAATGGCCACCATCCATTGTTCTCACCATGTGCCTCTGATACATGAAATGGTGGCCACTCAGTAACTCCACAGTATGTCCCCAGATGGTTCTTAAAGCAGCATAATAAAATCAGGTATGCCCACATCAGTTCCTAGAAGGGCAATACATCGCAGGCATGGGTGTCCGCAGGAATTTTTCCAGGGGGGGGGGCATAATTGTAATGACATCCATGCTTGGCCCCTTTTTGACAGTGTCATGAAAGGGAAGGAGCATAGTCATTATCACATAAAGCCAGGGTGAATAGCTTTTTTACAACTATGGTGTCAGGAATATATGTTTGTATTCCTGACACTATAGTGTTCCTTTAATCAAATTAAAAAGGAACATTCTGGTCACCATAACAACTTCAACTAAATGTAAATGCTATGATGCAAGGAGGCCCCTGGGCGCTCTGTTTCCTTTAAGGGGTGTAACCACTCTCAAATGGTTTATGTCAGGGTCTTACCTGGGTTGGGAGTCTGTAGCGCAGATATGTTGCTCACCCTTGCAGATAGCCACAGGCCAAGGTGGTCAGGTAAGAATTCACCCGGCCTGTGGGTCTGTGCAGGATGAAGTACCAAGTCACAGGACAGGCAAGGGATCAAACAACAGGATCGTCAAGGGATAGCCGAGGTCAAAGGATGCCAGAGGACAGGAACAACGAGGAGTAGCCGAAGTCAAGGGATGCTAGAGGTCAGAGTAAATGTAGTCAATAACAAGTAGCAGATCAAATGACAGGAACACTGGTACAAAACACACAACATGATCAAAGACTTGATCCTGATCACAGGGCGAGGCTGAGTTTAAATACCCTGCTAATGTCTGATCAGGGTCAGGTGAAGCACAGCCAAAGTCAAGGTACAGCCCCCAGAGTAATAGACATGCCAGGATGAACAGGACCGGAATGACTTGTAGAATACAAAAGCTGCTGTGGCTTAGAAGTAGGAAGCAGGAGTGTGAAGTGCCCAGGTTCAAGTCCCTCATCGGGCACTCCTGGGGCAACCTCGTCTGGCCATCTGGATGTCGCTGTGAGAACCGTGACAGTACCCCCCCTTCAAGAACACCATCCGGGTGTGATTTGGTTGCTCATCATTACCTTCCAGATCAGAAGTACCTTCCTCCTCTGGGCGATCGAATACATCATCTGGCAGGAGGTACGTTCTTCCATAGGCATCCATGCCATACGTATGGCCTTCTTCCAGATTAGAGGGAAACACAGCACCTACTGTAGCCTTTGCTCTAGTAGTTCTCACAGGGGAGGTATTCGCAGCTTTCAATGCTTTTTCGAATACGTCTAGATCCTGTTTGCATACAACTGTGCCATTTGAGGCATACGTGCAGTCAGGTGGCAGAACTTTTTTGGCAAGGCAGGAAGTGGTGATGGTGCTTGCTTGAGCAGAAGTGTCATCAGGAAGAGGTCCAGATGTTTCTGGAGCAAGAGGTGGAGATTCCACAGGGGTACTGGTTGCAGGTTCTTGAGGGACACTGGTAACATTGACTGTAGTACTTTGGGTATCCTTTTGTGTCACAGGACGGGGACAGGGCTGGCAGTTTCCAGGCTGTCTTGCCAGGATGACAGGATAAGTCCTTATGGTAGCAGACAGAAGGGATCGTGGCCTAGGTGGATGAGTTGGACAGAGAGAGATGAAATGCCCTCTTTCTCCACAGTAGTAACATAGGCCATGGCTTCTCCTTCGGTCTTTTTCCTCAGGTGTCACCTTGCAGCAGACAAGTCCTAATTGCATAGGTTCCTCAGGGTCGAGTGGAACACAGGATACCTCAGGAGTTTTCATAGGGACAGGATCATAAGGAGACATCACTGGGGTGTAGTGGAGGTACAGGGTTTCTTGGTTACGAAGAATCTGAGATTTTTTGGTACATGGAGCTGGCTTGGGCACAGTGGTCTTGCATTGTGAGTCCATAGCAGTACTGAAGGATTCCCAGCTGACAAGGACAGGATTCTTTGTCTGCAACATTTGGTGAGCCCATACTTTGATGCGTCCAGACAACAGGTTGATAGCCGCTCGGACCTTGATGAAATCTGTGGCATATGTTCCAGCCTTTAAAGAAAACAACACCTCACAATCCATCTTAAAGGACTGAAAGGACGTGCGGCTACCATCAAAACGGTCGGGCATGATGACAAACGGTTCAGGATAAGCTGGTTCCGGGGCTGGACGTACTGCACCTTTAAGAAATAAAATTTCTTGCTGCAACTCCGAAACAGTCTGGGCCAGGCTGGAAACTGGCGAGCACATTTCTGCGGACTCCATATTGATCAAGTCTTTTGTCAGGGTCTTACCTGGGTTGGGAGTCTGTAGCGCAGATATGTTGCTCACCCTTGCAGATAGCCACAGGCCAAGGTGGTCAGGTAAGAATTCACCCGGCCTGTGGGTCTGTGCACAGGGGCTGTGCAGGATGAAGTACCAAGTCACAGGACAGAGTAAACGTAGTCAGAAGCCCGGGTCAATAACAAGTAGCAGATCAAATGACAGGAACACTGGTACAAAGCACACAACAGGATCAAAGACTTGATCCTGATCACAGGGCGAGGCTGAGTTTAAATACCCTGCTAATGTCTGATCAGGGTCAGGTGAAGCACAGCCAAAGTCAAGGTATAGCCCCCAGAGTAATAGAGATGCCAGGATGAACAGGACCAGAATGACTTGGATAATACAAAAGCTGCTGTGGCTCAGAGGTAGGAAGCAGGACCAGGACTGTGAAGTTCCCAGGTTCAAGTCCCTCATTGGGGCAACCTCGTCTGGATGTCGTGGTGAGAACAGTTTACCCCCAAAGGCTTCCTCCAGGTCACTCAGTGGTATTCAGATTCTTAAACAGAGTGTCAGGAAGTGCAGATTGACGTCAGGCATGGGTGCCGCTGATTGGCTAGAGTGGTCAACTGGTGCTCTAAGCCAATTGCTAGTTCCCGATTCATAAAAATGTTTTATATTTTCATGAATGGGGAGCTACTGATTGGCTTAGAGTGCCAGCTGACCCTCTAGCCAATCAGTGGCACGCACCCCTACCCAGCGGCCCTCTGTGTTTCCTGACACTCAGTAAATTAAAGTGAACACATTAAGACTGATATTTTATTTTACCTGGGGAGATGAGAAGGTCCAAAGTTTCCCTGCCATGCCCAGGTACCAAAGCCTTATGATGTGGTGTCCAGAATGAAGTGCTCCAATCTCATTTTCTTCTCCTTCATTTGACACAGTCTGCTTTTTCTTCTGAGGCTCCTTCTGCAGAGGCGGCTCTAGACTTTATGAGGCCTTAGGCGAAATTTAAACATGAGGCCCCACTAACAAAAAAGTGAAAAAAAATAGAGTTGCAATACATGCACAGTTTACCTGTGTATGTGCCTGAGAGTGTGTCTGACAGAGAGTATCTCTGTGTGTGTGTGTGTGTGTGTGTGTGTGTGTGTGTGAGAATGTATGTCTCTGTGAGCATGTTTGCATTTTTGTCTGGTACCCTATGTGTATGGGGTAGCTGCTTGAAGAGGGGGGTGATGGTGAGAGGGAGAGGCGGGTGATGGTGAGAGGGAGAGGCGGGTGATATTGAGAGGGGGTGATTGGTGGGGGGTGTGGGGGGAGTGATGATGAGGGGGCAATGCTGAGGGAGGGGGTGATGGTGACGGAGGGGGTAATGCTGCTGAGGGAGGGGGTGATGGGGGTAATACTGTGGGTGATGAGGGAGTGATGGTGAGGGGGGTAATGCTGAAAGTGGTGATGCTGAGGGAGGGGGGTAATGCTGAGGGTGGTCAGGGGGGTGATAGTGAGGGGGTGATGCTGAGGAAGGGGATGATGGTGAGGGGGTAATGTTGAGGGTGGTGGGGTGAGGAGGAGGGGTGAGGGGGTGATAGTGAGGGGTTATGCTGAGGGAGGATAATGCTGAGGGTGGTGAGGGGAGGTGATAGTGAGGAGGGTGATGCTGAGGTGTGATAGTGAGGGGGTGATGCTGAGGAGGGGGGTAATGCTGAGGGTGTGGGGGGGTGATAGTGAGGGGGGGTGATGCTGAGGGTGGTGAGGGGGGTGATAGTGAGAGGATATGTGAGGGAGGGGGGATGCTGAGGGTGTGAGAGGGGGTGGTGAGGGGGGAGTGATAGTGAGGGGGGATGCTGAGGGTGGTGAGGGAGGGTGATGCTGAGCATTATGAGGGGGGTGAGGGGGGATGATGCTTAGGGTGATGAGGGGGTGATAGAGGAGGGGTGATGCTGAGGTGGTGGGGGGGGTTAATGCTGAGGGTGTAATAGTGAGGGGGTGATGCTGAGGGTGGTGAGGGGGGGGTGACGGTGAGGGGGGATTTAGCCAATTGCTGTTTAAACATCTGTACAGACTCTGATAAAACTACCTCTTCAGGCAGATAATTCCACATCCTTATTGTTCTTGGAGATTTCAAATTAATGAATAAACCTCTCAATTATTTACTATATCAACGATATAAAAAGTAAAAAAAAAAAACAACAAAAAAACAATAAACAAAACATAATGGAACCGGAATGCTTAATAGAAAATTATTAAATTAGATTAAAGTGTGCATATTTTTGATGCCTAATCACAAATTCCATTTAAATGTTCTTAAAATTTATCTCAATGAATGAAAGAAGAACATCAAGTAGTATGGAAAGAGAACAATTTGTTCCAAGTTTGACGGCCACTTTTCTACTTCATAGTTAATAAATATAATAACTACAGCGGAGTCACAGATTTCCGAAGCACTTTAAATAATTGCAATCCTTCATATTAATGAAAGAATTGTCGAGTTACAAGATGAATATTTTTCTTTCAAATATAAAGTGTATGAGAATTCTTTGTTAAAAAACCAATGTTTTTAATATACAATTAAAGATAATGCAGTATGTGTTTAGTAAGCTTATAAAACCCTTATAATAATGTGAAACCATGCGGAAAATAATTGCCTGCTAGCAGGAGAAGTACATTGGATATGCAGCCTGTGGGTGAAGTAAGTATTGGATTAATGGACAGGGTATATTTTGCAAGTATTAGCATGTAAATCATGTTTTATATATATATGCAACGCCAACGAATAATGGAGTTGTGTATTTATTTATGTTCCGCAAACTAGAGTTTTTCGGAGTGATGTGGATTAAATCAAAATTTGAATTTTGTCTATATCATTTGTTGATTGGCAACCTGTTTGAAAATATTAAATCTGTATTTATTTCTAAGGGCAGATTTTAAAGGGACACTATATACACCCAGACCGCTTCATCTCATTGAAGTGCTCTTACACGGCTAAACAACATTTCAAGAGGATATTTAATGTCTTCAATACCCCATAGGAAAGTATTGATGCATGCGCATTAGGACCCTCCATCAACATTACATTGCGGGAGGAGGAGACCAAGCCGGAGCAGAGGGAGCTCAAGAGGTAAGTGAAAGTATTTTTCTTTTAACCCTTTCTTCAGTGAAAGTAGTAAGTTAGGGACAGGGACACTATGTTTGTAGAACATGAGGGAGGGGTACATCCAAGCAGGGCCAGTGCAAGGAGTTTTGCCGTCCTAGGCAAAAGAGAAATTTGCCGCCCCCCCCCCCCCATGTGACATCACAATGCCCCACCCATATTATCTGCCATATGAACTAAAGCCGGTTCTACACACTGGCGTGTGTGTTTACATTAAAAAGCCTGCAGGGACCGGCTATAGACACCAAAACCACTTCATTAAGCTGCAGTGGTTCTGGGGACTATAGTGTCCCTTTAATGTGAGGTAAATTAGAGATTACTAATATATAGATCACTAATAATATACTAGATTGCCTACTTACAATCAGATGAGGATGGTGATGGGCTCTTGCTGCAGTCTGGCTCCACTGGTCTGGTGTAGAACAGGATCTCTGGAGGCTGTTTGTAACTTTGGTCACAAAATGTTCTGAGAGAACGTGAAGCAGCTCCATTTTTGGGGCCCTTTACACAGCTTAAGGTCTGGGCCCCAGGGCCTGACGGTGAGTATGTCCATAAGGCCCACCCATAAGTCCACCTACATGTTCCACCCATTAGTTCGCTCACAGGAGTGTGTAGGGGATGTGTTACGTGTTAGTGTAGAGGATCTAAAGTGTGTGCTTATGGATCGTAGTGTATAGGGATACCAGTTTGTGTAGTGGAAGCAGTGTGCTTTTGTGTAAGGGATAGAAAGTAGTGTGTGTTTGTGTGTAAGGGATGTATTGTGTGTTTCTGGATGTGTGTAAGGGATGCATTGTGTGAATCTGTGTATGTAAGGGATGCAGTGTGTGTGTCTCTAAGGGACTCGATGGCCCGGGCAGAGCTGCAGCCGCCTGAGGCTCTCTATAGAGCGATCAGGCTGCTGCAGCATGAGGGGGGTTGGCGGTTGGGGGGTTGGGGGTTGCGCTGGGCCTGCATCCAAGGCATGAACTTGGGAGATCCTTATTATATGCTGTGACATACCACCCAACATTTCAGATGGACCAAGAGGGAAACTTTAATTTTAAGGGTGTGAGTAGGGGTGTAGGGAGGGGCAGGGATGTTCTGAGAAATTTTAGGTGATTTACTAATAACAATTTCTGCTACTAAAATGTAATTTAGAAGAAGAACAATGTATCTTATTTACACATTTTTAAACACATTTATTTTAAAGACACATTACTGGGAGTATTATTGCTGTGGGGCTCTGTTATACACTCAGACACATTACTGGGAGTATTATTGCTGTGGAGCTCTGTTATACACTCAGGCACATTACTATCATATCCCCCCTGTCTCGTCTTTCCTCCAAGCTATACATGTTACGATCCTTTAACCTTTCCTGGTAAGTTTTATCCCGCAATCCATGAACCAGTTTAGTAGCCCTTCTCTGTATCAATATCCTTCTGAAGATACGGTCTCCAGTACTGCGTACAATACTCCAAGTGAGGTCTCACCAGTGTTCTGTACAATAGCATGAGCACTTCCCTCTTTCTACTGCCAATATCTCTCCCTATACAACCAAGCATTCTGCTAGCATGTCCTGCTGCTCTTTTACATTGTCTCCCTACCTTTAAAGGGACACTCCAGGCACCCAGACCACTTCTGCCCATTGGAGTGGTCTGGGTGCCAACTCCCACTACCCTTAACCCTGCAACTGTAATTATTGCAGGTTTCATAAACTGCAATAATTACATTACAGGGTTAACTCCTCCTCTAGTGGCTGTCTACCAGACAGCCACTAGAGGGCACTTCCTGATTTAACATGCTATGTGAGGATCTCCAGCTTCGCTCAATTGCCCATAGGAAAGCATTGAAAAGCATGCGCCTTAGGTCTCCTCAGCCGGCAGACGGGATCAGTCTCCCTCACCGGGTGACGTAATGACTGGGAGGAGCGGCAGCGACCTGAAACCACCGCTGAGGGACATCGGTGGGGGTCTCAGGTAAGTCACTGAAGGGGTTTTCACCCCTTCAGCAACCGGGGATGGGTGGTGGGAGGGAGAGGGGACCTGCAGTGCCAGGAAAACGGATTGTTTTCCTGGCACTGGAGTGTCCCTTTAAGTCATCAGAAATAATTACCCCTAAATCCCTTTCCTCAGATGTTGAGGTTAGGACTTTATCAAATATTCTGTACTCTGCCCTTGGGTTTTTACGGCCAAAATGCATTATCTTGCACTTATCCACATTAAATGTCAGTTGCCAGAGCTTTGACCATTTTTCTAGTTTACCTAAATCATTTGCCATTTGGCGTATCCCTCCTGGAACATCAACCCTGTTACATATCTTAGTATCATCAGCAAAAAAACATACCTTACCATCAAGACCTTCTGCAATATCACAAATAAAAATATTAAAAAGAATGGGTCCAAGTACAGATCCCTGAGGAACCCCACTGGTGACAAGACCATGATTTGAATATACTCTGTTGACTACAACCCTCAGTTGCCTGTCACTCAGCCATTGCCTTACCCATTCAACAATATTGGAATCCAAACTTGAAGATTGCAGTATATTCATAAGCCTTCTATGTGCAACAGTGTCAAAAGCCTTACTGAAATCTAGGTAAGCAATGTCTACTGCACCACCCTTGTCTATTATTTTAGTTACCCAATCAAAAAAAACAATAAGATTAGTTTGGCATGATCTCCCTGAAGTAAACCCATGTTGTCTCTGATCTTGAAATTCATGTGATTTTAGATGTTCAACAATCCTATCCTTTAACATGGTTTCCGTTACTTTCCCCACTACTGAAGTAAGGCTCACTGGCCTATAGTTGCCCGACTCCTCCCTACTACCTTTCTTGTGAATGGGCACAACATTCGCTAACTTCTAATCTTCTGGGACTACTCCTGTTAACAATGATTAGTTAAATAAATATGTTAATGGTTTTGCTGGTACACCACTGAGCTCTTTTAATAGCTTTGGGTGTATTCCATCAGGTCCCATTGACTTAGTTGTCTTTACTTTTGACAGTTGAAATAGAACCTCTTCCTCTGTAAACTCACGTGTAATAAATTACTCATTTATCCTTTTTCCTAACTGAGGCCCCTTTCCTTCATCTTCACCTGTAAATACTGAACAAAAATATTAATTGAGGCAGTTAGCTAGAACTTTATCCTCTTCTACATACCTGCCTTTTTTTGTTTTTAATCTAACTAATCCTTGTTTTACTTTTCTTTTCTTGTTTATGTATCTAAAAAATGTTTTGTCCCCTTTTTTTACTGACTGTGCTATTTTCTCGTCTGTGTGTGATTTGGAAGCTCTTATAACTTGCTTAGCCGCTTTCTGCCTAATTTTATAAATATGTCTATCTTCCTCACTCTGTTTTTTTTTTTTTATAATTACTAAACACTAACTTTCTGATAATGATTCCTTTACACATATTCTAATTTTCAGAAAAGTCTGTTTTTCTAAAGTCTGAAACTTTTGTTTTTGTGTGGTGTGACCCAGTCACTGCAGCAGCAGATAGTACGTCATTTGCATGACAATGACTAGGAAAAAAAAAAGGCCCTTAATAAGAAGGAATGCATTTTCCTTCCTCTTAAGTGAGAGCATAAACAGTAAATAAAAGAACAGGGTTATATGTCATATATACGAGCTGTGTATCACAGAACAAACTGAACAAGACATTTATTGTAAAACTAATGACCAAAATCAAAGTGAGTTCAAAATGTAGTTCACGTTTAATTTGCAATTTTACCAGAAAATGGGAGCAAATTATTTTACTTCAAAATGGCTGTCGGATTTCACCTTGGATTAACAAGCTTTTACCACACATATTCACTATTATATCCTGGAATAATCTTTTTTTTTTCTTCAAAAAAAGCCTCAAAACAGTGTTTAAAAATCTGTGCACAAACCGATTACATAACCTCTTTAAAAAGATTTCTCTGTCGTACCTCTGCTAATCTCCTTTTTTCAAGATTAATGTGTGAACGTTTGTCTTTTGTACAGTACTGTTAATGAACAGGTTTCCAGTGAGAGCTGTTTACTCTGTCCCTGTTCATTTCCGTTCTTTTTCTTTAAATTATCCATATAAAGGTACATGTCCAGCATACTACAGAATGGATTGGACTGTTTTGTTTATGGTACCGATTTATAATAAAAGGCAGATGTATGCATAGCAAGTAGCTATTTGTCATTGATTTAGAAAGTAGCTATTTGTCATTGATTTAATATTATAATTTTCAGTTTTGTTTGATTTTTATTTTAATCTAGGCTTTGGATTTATTTTTTAATGTATCAATTGACCTTGATCAAATGTGGCAACAACTATAGAAATCTAATTTGCAAAAACATTGTAAAATCTGAGCTATCTTTATAGCCTCAATAAAACACCCTGCTACCTATCTCACACTCCCGAACATCTGCCCGCTTGTTCAGTTACCATGGAAACTGTTTTTGTCATTTTTTACGATATCTTCACGAAATTTGATTTTTTTCTTTTATACAGTTGACAAGAATAGTTATGTTGTAACAAAATGGGGAATGATCCTTTTATAAAAAAAAAAAAAAAAAATTAAAATAAAATAAAGGCAGTCAGAGACACTAGTCAAGAGGGACGGGAGAGATCAGGAGAGGACAGGTAGATTTGCGTGTCATCTGCAAATGGCTCTGATTATAGAGTAGAGGCACAATACAAAAGACTTGATGGAAAACAATAATCAGAAATCAATTGCCTTTGATCGTTGAATATTCTGAATATAATGACTCAAATATAAATCCATTCATCCATAATTATATAGGGATTGTCAATCTGGAAGAACAATTAAATGAGTCCTCTAAGTGATCATGTCATGTTGGCGTATACTCATTAAAGACCATCTTTACATCAGGCTAATAAAGGAACGTTGATTAAAAAACAAATTATAATTTCAGCTTGTTTCAAGACAGATGCTCTAATATGGCCTCTTACTTAAATCATTAATTTATAGTCACATGGGTTATACACTGACTTAAATTGGCAGGGGGGGGGGGGAGAAGCCTATTTAAGCCATTGTCAATTAATGGTAAGCATTAATTTTTTGTCAAATACATTTTTTACAGCAAGAATTTTGCAATCCCCCCAAACACATGGGGCTTTTTCCCCCCTGCTTCCTCTTCATCTTGCATAAAATGGGAGGAGTGGGCTGAAAAACTTTCTGTAGAACGGTTAACCCAGATAAATCAGGGGAGAGTCGACAAATGTTTCCTTTGGTTCCCACGCCTCACGTGAACCTGAGGCAATAATAATAGTGTAGTACAGGTTCCCCCACCCATTCAGATCAGTGGTTTTGCATAATAAATGTGTGTATCTAACACAGTGCATCACTTATGTGTGGGAGCCTGGAGTGTCCCTTTAATAATATAAACCCACCCAGTATAACTGTAACCTAACCTACACAGTGCATCTAACGTGTGTGGGAGCCTGGAGTGTCCCTTTAATAATATAAACCCACCCAGTATAACTAACTGTAACCTAACCTACACAGTGCATCTAACGTGTGTGGGAGCCTGGAGTGTCCCTTTAATAATATAAACCCACCCAGTATAACTAACTGTAACCTAACCTACACAGTGCATCTAACGTGTGTGGGAGCCTGGGGTGTCCCTTTAATAACATAAACCCACCCAGTATAACTAACTGTAACCTAACCTACACAGTGCATCTAACGTGTGTGGGAGCCTGGAGTGTCCCTTTAATAATATAAACCCACCCAGTATAACTAACTGTAACCTAACCTACACAGCACACCTAATGTGTGTGTGTGGGAGCCTGGAGTGTCCCTTTAATAATATAAACCCACCCAGTATAACTAACTGTAACCTAACCTACACAGTGCATCTAATGTGTGTGGGAGCCTGGAGTGTCCCTTTAATAACATAAACCCAACTAGTATAACTAACTGTAACCTAACCTACCCAGTGCATCTAATGTGTGGGAGCCTGGAGTGTCCCTGTAATAATATAAACCCACCCAGTACAACGAATTGCCTTTTTGCATGCATTATTGGTTTCCTTATATCTTATGTAGGATGTCTCTAATTTGTTCTGATTTAAATGCTTTAAATGCCCTTTTCTTATTTCTAATTTCTTGGTTTACCTTCCCACTAAGCCATGTTGGATTCAATTGATTAATTTTAAATTTTTATCCACTGGTACATACTGAGAAATGTACATTTCTAATATTTGTTTGTAATATTTTGTTTGTTATGAAGATATTCTATTTATAAGAGTTTATGACAGCACTACGGAATTTGCTGCCGCTACATAAATAATAAAATAATAATCGTTGTAAAGCGGACCTTTAGGACGTGTTTCTTTAGGTGATACAAACTCTGTTTCCCTTAAATTCACTAACATCTGTCTCATCTAACTCTGCAGCCACATCCAAAATCCCCCATCTCAAACATCTGGCAGCCCCAGATATTGAAGTCTCCCCGAAAGTACCCCAGTTGGCCAGTCCAGGTCTGGAGATAATTAAAAATATAGCCTACCTTACAGAGAGTCATGTAATTGAGATGGGGTGGATGGGCCTTGGGTGTGTGTCCACCGAGAAAGGGGGCAGTGCTGCCTACCGAAGGGGCGTCCTCGATCAGCTAATGTGATCATGCACAGAACACTGCTGAAACGCTCTCTACATGGTCATAGTGTCCTCACTCCCGTGCAATTGTGTCTAATGATGTGCTAACTCTGTGATGGCTGGAGAGAATTCCCTGGTGTCTTGAATCTGAGGACAAAATTGGGATGGTGGGACAGGTCTCCAAAATTGGGCTGTCACACCTAAATTGGGACCACCAGCCCATGCACAAATCTGCACATTATGGATCAGCAATGGTCATGCACTTGTACCGGGTATCCCAACACAATTACTTTTAATCAATGATGCTCTATGGCTGCAGCTAATAAACCCGTAATCCAATTGATCTGGGGCGATTGCCCCCTTTACCTCCTTGCCAGACAGCAAATGCATTGTAGCTAAAGTGTGAATGCCTGGCATGTCCCTTAATAGGAGCTTAGGGTGGCTTTGTTAAACAGAGCTAGATGGGTCATCCCTTGTGGACAGAATGAAAATCTTTACAATACACAGAAAGTCACAGTGGTTTTTAAACATACAATAATGTTCCATAATTATGTTTCTTCTCTCCGCATCTTACAATTAATTCAATTGACAGTGAAGAATAGTTTCATAAATCAAGAAATATGAGCCATGTTAATCAAAGCCAGGCTGCAGGAAATGTTTCTAATTTATCAAATGAATAAAAATAGTCCATAGAAATACCAGGATTGGAGTCTGATGGCTGTTTTTTTTATATTAAGCTAAGTGAAAATTCTCCAATGTGTTTCCAACAGGCAACTATTTATTTATTAAACAGAGTTGCCGTGAATTAAAAATTAGCCAAATTAGCTGATTTGAAAAAATTCTCAAACTAAACTATAATCACGGTCTGATTATTTTAGCCTGAATTATGCACACTGCTTATTAAAGTGTCACTCAGTCACTTGAATTGGACTTGCAGCCTTGAGTCATATAGAGTTTAAAACCTCTTGTAGACGGAGATGTAACTCCACCTCCCGCAGCATCATTGTGTCGCCGTTAGCAAGGATGGAACAAGAATTCTGCGTTGACTAATGTCAATGCATCTATTCATTCATTGTCTGAGAGCAATTATGGGGTGGGGACTTTCTAGCGACTGGGCGACAATGGTTTCCTATTCGCTAATTTTATAGTTACAATGAGAAGGTGCTGGCCAATCACTGTTTAGTAGATATGCCCCCAATCACAGATTGGTAGGTGGGAGCACAATAGAAGTTAATAACCTACCCTATTATAATATGGGTTGTACTGACCGTCATAGACTTTTTTCACTTTTTTAATATGGCAGCTGGCTAGGAAGCGCTGGACAGCTAGCACATGATTAACACTCATAGTGCCAATGGTTTTAAAACTATTTGCCTGCTGACTGCTTGCAGATAGTACTTGAAACGATTGTTCAGTAGTAAAAATCAAGCGAATGATCATTTGTAAAATATTCATCCTGGTGGACACATTCTGTTCCGAATCAGTTTAAAATCTGTGCTGTCTGCATATTCTGACCCCTGTACTAAGTATGAGGTTCGAATGCCAAAAGCACTGATTTCACACCAGACACCGAACGTGTCCGACTGCATGACACAGATTTGATCAGATCATCCAAATTCATATATGGAATTGGCGTTCGTAAATATATGAATTGATATTCTGGTTGAAATTTAGGCATTTTTTTTACAGAATTCTGTCCATAAATAATCCGGTCAGTCTGCATCTAATACAATTCTGTCATTACAATGTATTAACTTTCAAAAACTGAAATTTGTTTTCTTAATGGTCTATATTTTATTTTATATTTTTTATAGATTTTTAAAGGAATCCTGCCATTTGCACACATTAAATTTAAACGACATTGCAATCACATGCCTTCGCATAATATCTTACCTCTATGTCACAATAGATTGTGTCCCCATCCATCTTATGACAACACAACAAGTCAACTGGTGACCTTTTCATTGTAGAAAAATGTATGGTCTGATTGTAAAGTAAATTAAAATTGTTTTCTACGTTAACCTTCTAAATAACCAGCACACACATTATTATTTTGTCAAATGTAAGCTTTGCGAGGAAGTCATAAACGATAGATGTCGTTCGGTGTCAGAAGCAAAACCTTTGTTGTAATGAAAGGTTTAAGCAAAGTTAATAAATAGTATATTCTAAATATTATGAAAATAGTATTAATCTGCTAAATGTCTTTTCTGACCAGTAAATATTGCTTCATTTGGCATTTCTTCTAAACCTGCTCATACAATCAAACACTCTGAGTTACTTCGTCAATTGCTGGTATTTTACAATGAAGATCATGTGAATTATTTTGGCCTAAAATTTGAACTTCACTTTGAAATCATCAATATATTCAAGGGCGGGTTTAGGGGCACCAGGACAAGTGCCTCTCTCCCAATCGGTTTTTCACTCAGGGGGCTCACAGCAATTTGGGAACCTTGATTTTTTTATATTAATTTGCCTCTTGCAGTTTCTCCTGCCCCGTGCAGTTTCTCAGGTTCCAGGAAATACTACAATGGGGCAAAATAAATTTAACTGCTGAGTGTTCCGTCTGCCTTCATTCCTTTAAAAAACATTGGTGGTGTGGATGGTTATGTCCTGGCCCGATCTGCGGGAAAAGGAGATTACGTACTTACTTGTTCTCGTTCCCAGAAGGCTGTTGGCTCACAGGCTAAGAGTCACTGGGCCAATCAGAGATGAGTGGATGGGGCTATGAGATCATCATAACCTGGTGCAACTTCCTCCATTTCCTGTAAGAGAGGCAGAGGGGGGCCTTTAGAGAAGAAGGACCAGCTAGGACCTGCTGATGTGCATAGTGTGGTTGCTCAAGGATGCCACCATCCACCATTAACCGAGCAGCAGGCAGCACCGAAGCAATATAGCCAAGATAGCCTAACCAAAAAAAAAGTCGAAATTGGAGAATTTTTCCATTCAGTTTTGATTCATTTTGAATTCTCAACAATTAATCCATTAGGAAATAACACTTAATATCACACACCAATACAATATACTTTTATTCATTTTTAATTTACATTTTTCACTATTTGTGTTTTAATTTCATCTTCACACCTCATACCACTAACATGAATCCAAATATAACCATACTGTTATTCCTTATAACCCTTTTCTCACTCCTATTTTGTTCACTACCACCATAAGAACACACCTCAAACTGGAACACAAATTATCATACACCATGGCCTGCTCTGTTGCTGTAACTTATCTGCTGAGTGCTGGTGGAGAGTTATAAAAAATAGCCCTCCTACCCCCACCTCACAAAATTATAAAGTATCCCATTCACTATATGGCCAAACAAAAATGATGTCCAAATTCCAATTCCTTATGTTGCTTGCCCTTGCAAATGATGTGGAGTCTAACCCTGGTCCCCCAGCTAATTCTAGTCCTAATCTCCCCACTAAAAAAGGCCTCTCTTTTGTGCACTGCAACATCCGTAGTTTACTCCCTAAACTGGATGCACTGCAAGCCTGGTGTTCCCATTACAAACCAAAAATCATGGGTCGAAACATCGGCTAATTTTTGATGCAATACCTATTGAAATAAATTACCCCTTTTTTCCACTTATTAAGTCCTTGGAGTGCATCTCTTTTCTTTTGTTTATATATAGTTTGCATATTGTATTTTTGTGATATTGTATCTGTGACAGAACGCTGGCACTACGACCGAGTACCTCCGCCAATTGATGCTCCTAGTGCTTGGCGAGGATTCCAAGCACTCCCACCGACACCATCAGCACTGCAGACCCCACTTTCAGCGATGGAGCTGCGCTGGGGTCTCACCGTCTTTCACCCACCCTGGATCCAAGGCCAGGATCTAGCTTCCAGTGGGCAGGCTTATCTTCTCCCAAAGAGCGTAGCAGGAACAAGAACAGCTCTTACAAGAACTTACCCTGGGGAGTATAGTGTGAATATAGCAATCCCCAGAGTGTAGTTTTCCCATCCCCCAAACATGAGCCAAGGCTTCAAGAAAGGGTCAAGTAGTTCTGTTTAATTGGCACCAAAGGGCTTTCTTTTATGGAGGTCTTACACATACAGGACCGTCCACAGGGTTTTGAAGAACAAACCAATCAATACATTACAACATAGCTAAACACTTCCATTCATACCAGCAGAAATCCTCCCCTCTGCCTGTGATACAATTATCTCAACACAATAGACTAACTTAATTATCACAGGCAGAAAACATACAGTTTTATACACTATTCATAACTTTAAAAGTATACATCACATTCACATACTTACATTTTCAGAATCAGCATACTCCAAATACAAACATACTCAAAAATCAGGCAATTCCTTCCATTGGTTTAAAAGTTAGTTCACAACAACAGCAAAAATACACAAAAATACATAACTCCTATACTGTACAGAACCCCAACATTTTGATATTCTTGTGTTTAACAAGCCAGTTCATTAAAATTTAAAAAAATAATTAGATGCAGATTTTCTGAAGAATAATAACATTAAAATTGTTTTAGATGTGTTATAAATTGCAGCTTTTAATAAGAGCAGAATAACAAATATACAAAATGCCCATTGGGTCGCCTTGTCTTAATTTATGCATATTTCTTAATTGCCAATTTTAGCAACTTGTCTCAAAAATAGCAAAATGTCACGACTAAATTTTATAAATATATTAAATTATCTTCAAACTATTCTAATGTGTGATTAAAATATTATCAGGGTTATTTCATAAAGTGAAAATTCAGAGTGAATTCAACAAGAATTTAAAATGTAACCCCTTAAGGACCGCTGATGGTTCAGGACCGTCATCGGAAACATCCCCTTTATAAAATGAAAATTTATGAAGCTGAAAAAGCAATAGTATAAATTTGGGCCTGAATAATACATACCGATTTTGTGTCATTAAATAGAAGAACGACATAAATGATCTAGAAATAGGCCAGTATTTGTGACTAAGTGGGTACTAAAAAAGCCTGGACATACCCCATATTGAATACCCTGGGTTGTCTACTTTAAAAAAATATGTACCTGTGAGATGTGATTCAGAGATTTATGACAGATAACAGTATTATAACAATGTTACAATGTCCCTATGGATACATTTAAAAAAAATATATTTTGAAAACAGCAATGTCCTACTTGTACTTATAGCCCTATAATGTGCAAAAAAAAAAAAAAAGCATGTAAACACCGGGTGTTTTTAAACTCAGGGCACAATTTTGAATCTATTTAGCAGTTTTTCTTTCATTAGCTTTTGTAGATAAGCAAAAGATTTTTCAAGTAAAAGTCAAAAAACATGATTTTATTTTTTTTAAATTTTTTACCTTATTTTATTTTTTTAAAGTAAATTATGTGACCCGATACAAATAATGGTATGTAAAGAAAGCCCTACTTGTCCTGAAAAAAACCCAATATAATCTGTATGGGAACAATAAATGAAAGAGTAGAAAATTACAGCTAAAACAATGTTAAAACAGCTCTGGTCCTTAATGTACAACATGGCCAAAACAGTCTGGTCCTGAAGGGGCTGAGGTCCAAATTGGTTGACTATTTTGGCCTGAAATTTTAAATTCACTTTGTATTCTCACTTGAGTTAATAACCCTGTATAATGTGCTTTGATGGGAAATGGCATATCATGAGCATTTGCTGATCTTTGCTAATGTGTCTTAATTAGAATAATGTCATTGTATTGATTTTGCTGTCGCTTATAAAATCAAAATTCATGAAGCTGAAAAAGCAATAGTATAAATTTGGGCCTGAATAATACATACCGATTTTGTGTCATTAAATAGGAGAACGACATAAATGATATAGAAATAGACATATGCAAATAACTTTCCTTTTCGAAAATAACTTAATCAAATATGTTAATTACACAACGGAAAAACACCTTGAAAATCACAAATAACGTGTGTTAACCTTTTTATTTTAAGATAGTGTTCGATTTTCTTTTACATATATGAGTAATTTAGCGTTTCACAACTCACTCTAGTTCAGTGCTGGCACCGTGAGGGCACACACTGCATTGGAAACGTAGAAACTAAAACAAGGGGGAACATTTATAAAAGTGTTTAGACTGAATTTATTGAAGTGTTCTAAAAGTGAAATGATTTGTTGGTTTTCTCCACTGAAAATTCCGCCAGTTTTCCCAGGAATAAACATTTTAGAAAATTGACAAATTAACAGTTTCAGAAAAAAGAGATGTAAAACAGAACGCTTTTCTGTCGGGAAAAGTGGTGGCAAGATTGATAAATCTGTTGTGTTTCCCCAGAAATTAGATACATCCAAAAATGTCGATTAAACGCAGAAAAAACAGCAGATGACAAAAATGACAGATTTAATAAATTGGGCCAAATATTCTTAGAAATTTAGATGTAAACGTACAGGCAGGATTTTGATAAATATCTTCCATTATTTTATATTCCCCTATTCTATTCTTTGCTCTCTTTGCTGAGTGACATCTGCAAAGGGCACAGCGCAGATCAACGACGACAACATATTTAATTTTGTCGTCTAACAATTTTGTGTCAGATTTTAATCGACTAAAACTTTTGAGATTTAGTTGACTAAAACTAGACTAAAACTAAAAAAATTCAGATGACTAAAGTACGACTAAAACTAAAATGGCTTTTTAGTCAAAAAACTATGACTAAAATTAAACTGAGATTTGCAACAAAATTAACTGGATGACAGGGAGCTAAGATGGAGGCACCCAGTTTCAGGATACAGAGGTATGGGGTTCTACATTTCATTTTATTTTTACACCTCCCAAACTGGTATAGATTAAATATAGGGAATCAGAAAACAGAATATTAAAAATCCTGAGCAATGACCGATCCCTTTTAATTGTGGCTAATTCCTTAAGGTACAAACATTAAAAAATATCAGCGCTTAGGCAATCTTCCCTTTCTAAAATAGATTTGGAAAAGAGCATAAAAAATAAAATTACTTATTAGTGAGAGTCCCAAAGTCAAAATTAGTATAAAAAGGATATATTCCAAAAATTGCAGGGGGTATAGTATGGATAACACAAAGTTCTTGTGTCCTTGAAACCCAGAATTATTTTTAGGGGGGGAACCCACATTAAAGGTGAAACTGGTGCATAGTTATATCAGACCGACCCCCCGAAAAACACTTTTTAAATTCCCGTATAGGTTTTTATAAATGTGGGACTTGCAGTATATGCAAAGTAGTAGGCCCACCTTTTGGTAAAACCACAGACTTTCAATCTGCTGTTAGCAAAAAGAGGTTTGAAATAAACGAATGTATCGCCTGTAATTCAAAACAGATCATCTACTTATTTAAGTTGCTCTTGTGGTTTGCAATACGTGGGACAGACAAAACGAATGTTGAAAACTAGGTTAGGTGAACACGTCGACAACATAAAAAGACAATTTGAAAATCATAGTCTGTCCCACCATTTTAACACACACCACAAAGGCAATCCTACCTCCCTTACCTTCTGTGGTATCCAACAGGTTAAGGTACCATGGAGAGGGGAGGAGGGGGAGCTGGCTAAATGTCTAGTATACAGGGCAACCTTTTGGATTTATAATTTGAAAACTCTAGCTCCCTTCATACTTAACGCAGAGCTAGCATTAGCAAATACACTATAACCACTACAAATAGAATCCCACAGTATGCTATCAACAGTGTGGATTTGTTCCTTTTTAATATAATATAATTTCTTCCTGTCTCTCTTAATGCTTTTTATTCTATATATTCTATGGAAAACGTGAACTAATTTTCTAAATTTTTATTGATTAATTCTTATTTTTATTCCATTTGAAGATTTTTATTTTAAAAATTGTCTATTTTATTTTATATTAAAGGACCTCGCCCAGTGCTGTAGAAAAGTAAGTGTTTAACCCCTTCAGCCCCCTTCAACACAGCGGGAGTGGGACCCTGAGGGTGGGGGGGGGGACCTAAAGACCCTATAGTGCCAGGAAAACGAGTTTGTTTTTATTTTAATGATGTCTATTACGTAACTCTTTTTATCTTTGTATTTGCACTGATTCCATGAATTGACATTATAAATAACTTTTTTTAAACTATTTAAATTATTACAGATGTGAGAGGTGAATATAAGTATTATACCACATGAGGAATATGTGTATGTAATAGTACTGTATCACGTCCTTCTGTTACGACAGTAATAAGAAAAGATTATATGCCTTTTGTAACAATGTTGATACAATATGCAGTTTACATTTGCATGAATATTTTAGCAAGCACCATGTAATTATATGAGTTTTTAATATTTTTTCCTGTGTGGATATGACACTGCAATCTTTGATTTAATGGTCTTTTATTTGTCTGGACTTTTATAAGCAAGGTTGCCTTTAAGAGCACCGATAATTTGATTCATGCAGAAAGGGTATATATTTGTGAGATTTTTGGCGTGGCATCCTATCTTGAGAGAGGCTGGTCTCACAGGCGAAACGCGTGGATCGTTGCTTTGTCTGCATTTTCAATCTTTGAAGGCGAGGAAGTGAGCACAATGAGACTGTAGGACGGTGTCCTCCTGAGGTGTGTGAGGTCTGGGTCGGCTTCAGTGCACGGAAGCAACCCGCAGCATCAGACCAGCGGAGTGGTAACTCTGTCACCACTCTCTATTTGTACTGCACCTTATGCCTGTTTCTGGTACTTAGAAATAAGCACCACCACTATTTTGTGTAAGAGTTCCACAAAGGGATTGTATAGGATTTTTTTTTTTCAATGAACAGTGTTACACTATATTTGTTTCTTACCTGTCTATAAGGTGGCTATATAATTTCCTCTGTACTGGAGATTGGAACCACCTAATATCACCACAGAAATTTGTGTTATCCATACTATACCCCCTGCGATTTTTGGAATATATCCTTTTTATAATAATTTTTACTTTGGTACTCTCACTAATAAGTCATTTTATTTTTTATGCACTTTCCCCACTCTATTTTAGAAAGGGGAGATTGCCTGAGCGCTGATACTTTAGAATTTTTGTACTGGTTATTTTAGGAACCTGGGATCTAGATGTTATTTAATTGCTCT
>OW240917.1:243969986-244023555 GCA_933207985.1 Pelobates cultripes
CCCCTTTATAAAATCTAAATTTATGAAGCTGAAAAAGCAATAGTATAAATTTGGGCCTGAATAATACATACCGATTTTGTGTCATTAAATAGAAGAACGACATAAATGATCTAGAAATAGGCCAGTATTTGTGACTAAGTGGCTACTAAAAAAGCCTGGACATACCCCATATTGAATACCCTGGGTTGTCTACTTTAAAAAAATATGTACCTGTGAGATGTGATTCAGAGATTTATAACAGATAACAGTATTATAACAATGTTACAATGTCCCTATGGATACATTTAAAAAAAATATATTTTGAAACAGCAATGTCCTACTTGTACTTATAGCCCTATAATGTGCAAAAAAAAAAAAAAAAAAGCATGTAAACACCGGGTGTTTTTAAACTCAGGGCACAATTTTGAATCTATTTAGCAGTTTTTTTTTCATTAGCTTTTGTAGATAAGCAAAAGATTTTTCAAGTAAAAGTCAAAAAACATGATTTTAATTTTTTTTTATTTTTCACCTTATTTTATTTTTTTAAAGTAAATTATGTGACCCGATACAAATAATGGTATGTAAAGAAAGCCCTACTTGTCCTGAAAAAAATCCAATATAATTTGTATGGGAACAATAAATGAAAGAGTAGAAAATTACAGCTAAAACAATGTTAAAACAGCTCTGGTCCTTAACGTACAACATGGCCAAAACAGTCTGGTCCTGAAGGGGCTGAGGTCCAAATTTTTACAGGTTGAGTATTTTGGCCTGAAATTTGAAATTCACTTTGTATTCTCACTTGAGTTAATAACCCTGTATAATGTGCTTTGATGGGAAATGGCATATCATGAGCATTTGCTGACCTTTGCTAATGTGTCTTAATTAGAATAATGTCATTTTATTGATTTTGTTGTCGCTTATAAAATCAAAATTCATGAAGCTGAAAAAGCAATAGTATAAATTTGGGCCTGAATAATACATACCGATTTTGTGTCATTAAATAGGAGAACGACATAAATGATATAGAAATAGACATATGCAAATAACTTTCCTTTTCGAAAATAACGTAATCAAATATGTTAATTATGCAACGGAAAAACACCTTGAAAATCACAAATAACTTGTGTTAACCTTTTTATTTTAATATAGTGCTCGATTTTCTTTTACATATATATGAGTAATTTAGCGTTTCACAACTCACTCTAGTTCAGTGCTGGCACCGTGAGGGCAAACACTGCATTGGAAACGTAGAAACTAAAACAAGGGGGAACATTTCTAAAAGTGTTTAGACTGCATTTATTGAAGTGTTCTAAAAGTGAAATGATTTGTTGGTTTTCTCCACTGAAAATTCCGCCAGTTTTCCCAGGAATAACCATTTTAGAAAATTGACAAATTAACAGTTTCAGAAAAAAGAGATGTAAAACAGAACGCTTTTCTGTCGGGAAAAGTGGTGGCAAGATTGATAAATCTGTTGTGTTTCCCCAGAAATTGGATACATCCAAAAATGTCGATTAAACGCTGAAAAAAAACAGCAGATGACAAAAATGACAGATTTAATAAATTGGGCCAAATATTCTTAGAAATTTAGATGTAAAAGTACAGGCAGGATTTTGATAAATATCTTCCATTATTTTATATTCCCCTATCCTATTCTTTGCTCTCTTTGCTGAGTGACATCTGCAAAGGGCACAGTGCAGATCAACGACGACAACATATTTAATTTTGGCGTCTAACAATTTTGTGTCAGATTTTAATCGACTAAAACTTTTGAGATTTAGTTGACTAAAACTAGACTAAAACTAAAAAAATTCAGATGACTAAAGTACGACGAAAACTAAAATGGCTTTTTAGTCAAAAAACTCTGACTAAAATTAAACTGAGATTTGCAACAAAATTAACTGGATGACAGGGAGCTAAGATGGAGGCGCCCAGTTTCAGAGGTATGGGGTTCTACATTTCCTTTTATTTTTTACACCTCACAAACTGGTATAGATTAAATATAGGGAATCAGAAAACAGAATATTAAAAATCCAGAGCAATGACCGTTCCCTTTTAATTGTGGCTAATTCCTTAACCCCTTCAGGACACATGACATGTGTGACATGTCATGATTCCCTTTTATTCCAGAACTTGGTCCTTAAAGGACCACTATAGTGCCAGGAAAACATACTCGTTTTCCTGGCACTATAGTGCCCCCACCCTCAGGGTCCCCCTCCCGCCCAGCTCTGGAAGGGGGAAAGTGGTTAAATCTTACCTTTTTCCAGCGCTTGGCGGGGAGCTCTCCTCCTCCGATCCTCCTCTTCTCCTCCCCGTCGGCTGAATGCGCACGCGCGGCAAGAGCTGCGCGCGCATTCAGTCGGTCACATAGGAAAGCATTCATAATTTCCTATGGACGCTGGCGTGCTCTCACTGTGAAAATCACAGTGAGAAGCACGCAAGCGCCTCTAGCGGTTGTCAATGAGACAGCCACTAGAGGATTTGGGTGAAGACTTAACCCATTGATAAACATAGCAGTTTCTCTGAAACTGCTATGTTTATGAAAAAATGGGTTAACCCTAGCTGGACCTGGCACCCAGACCACTTCATTAAGCTGAAGTGGTCTGGGTGCCTAGAGTGGTCCTTTAAGGGGTTAAAGGACCACCATAGTGCCAGGAAAACATACTCGTTTTCCTGGCACTATAGTGCCCTGAGGGTGCCCCCACCCTCAGGGACCCCCTCCTGTCGGGCTCTGGGGAGCGGAAGGGGTTAAACTCACCTCTTTCTCCAGCGCCGGTCGGGGAGCTCTCCTCCTCCTCTCCGCCTCCTCTTCGGCGGAATGCGCGCCCAGCTCGTGCCGCGTAATGCTTTCCTACGGACGCTTGCGTCTTCTCACTGTGATTTTCACAGTAAGAAGCACGGAAACACCTCTAGAGGCTGTCAATGAGACAGTCACTAGAGGCTTTAAAGGCTGGATTAACCTATTTATAAACATAGCAGTTTCTCTGCTATGTTTATAAAAAAAAGGGTTAACCCTAGCTGGACCAGGCACCCAGACCACTTCATCAAGCTGAAGTGGTCTGGGTGCCTATAGTGGTCCTTTAAGGTACAAACATTAAAAAGTATCAGCGCTTATGCAATCTTCCCTTTCTAAAATAGATTTGGAAAAGAGCATAAAAAATAAAATTACTTATTAGTGAGAGTCCCAAAGTCAAAATTAGTGTAAAAAGGATATATTCCAAAAATTGCAGGGGGTATAGTATGGATAACACAAAGTTCTTGTGTCCTTGAAACCCAGAATTATTTTTAGGGGGGGAACCCACATTAAAGGTGAAACTGGTGCATAGTTATATCAGACCGACCCCCCGAAAAACACTTTTTAAATTCCCGTATAGGTTTTTATAAATGTGGGACTTGCAGTATATGCAAAGTAGTAGGCCCACCTTTTGGTAAAACCACAGACTTTCAATCTGCTGTTAGCAAAAAGAGGTTTGAAATAAACGAATGTATCGCCTGTAATTCAAAACAGATCATCTACTTATTTAAGTTGCTCTTGTGGTTTGCAATACGTGGGACAGACAAAACGAATGTTGAAAACTAGGTTAGGTGAACACGTCGACAACATAAAAAGACAATTTGAAAATCATAGTCTGTCCCACCATTTTAACACACACCACAAAGGCAATCCTACCTCCCTTACCTTCTGTGGTATCCAACAGGTTAAGGTACCATGGAGAGGGGAGGAGGGGGAGCTGGCTAAATGTCTAGTATACAGGGCAACCTTTTGGATTTATAATTTGAAAACTCTAGCTCCCTTCATACTTAACGCAGAGCTAGCATTAGCAAATACACTATAACCACTACAAATAGAATCCCACAGTATGCTATCAACAGTGTGGATTTGTTCCTTTTTAATATAATATAATTTCTTCCTGTCTCTCTTAATGCTTTTTATTCTATATATTCTATGGAAAACGTGAACTAATTTTCTAAATTTTTATTGATTAATTCTTATTTTTATTCCATTTGAAGATTTTTATTTTAAAAATTGTCTATTTTATTTTATATTAAAGGACCTCGCCCAGTGCTGTAGAAAAGTAAGTGTTTAACCCCTTCAGCCCCCTTCAACACAGCGGGAGTGGGACCCTGAGGGTGGGGGGGGGGACCTAAAGACCCTATAGTGCCAGGAAAACGAGTTTGTTTTTATTTTAATGATGTCTATTACGTAACTCTTTTTATCTTTGTATTTGCACTGATTCCATGAATTGACATTATAAATAACTTTTTTTAAACTATTTAAATTATTACAGATGTGAGAGGTGAATATAAGTATTATACCACATGAGGAATATGTGTATGTAATAGTACTGTATCACGTCCTTCTGTTACGACAGTAATAAGAAAAGATTATATGCCTTTTGTAACAATGTTGATACAATATGCAGTTTACATTTGCATGAATATTTTAGCAAGCACCATGTAATTATATGAGTTTTTAATATTTTTTCCTGTGTGGATATGACACTGCAATCTTTGATTTAATGGTCTTTTATTTGTCTGGACTTTTATAAGCAAGGTTGCCTTTAAGAGCACCGATAATTTGATTCATGCAGAAAGGGTATATATTTGTGAGATTTTTGGCGTGGCATCCTATCTTGAGAGAGGCTGGTCTCACAGGCGAAACGCGTGGATCGTTGCTTTGTCTGCATTTTCAGTCTTTGAAGGCGAGGAAGTTAGCACAATGAGACTGTAGGACAGTGTCCTCCTGAGGTGTGTGAGGTCTGGGTCGGCTTCAGTGCACGGAAGCAACCCGCAGCATCAGACCAGCGGAGTGGTAACTCTGTCACCACTCTCTATTTGTACTGCACCTTATGCCTGTTTCTGGTACTTAGAAATAAGCACCACCACTATTTTGTGTAAGAGTTCCACAAAGGGATTGTATAGGATTTTTTTTTTTTCAATGAACAGTGTTACACTATATTTGTTTCTTACCTGTCTATAAGGTGGCTATATAATTTCCTCTGTACTGGAGATTGGAACCACCTAATATCACCACAGAAATTTGTGTTATCCATACTATACCCCCTGCGATTTTTGGAATATATCCTTTTTATAATAATTTTTACTTTGGTACTCTCACTAATAAGTCATTTTATTTTTTATGCACTTTCCCCACTCTATTTTAGAAAGGGGAGATTGCCTGAGCGCTGATACTTTAGAATTTTTGTACTGGTTATTTTAGGAACCTGGGATCTAGATGTTATTTAATTGCTCTTATATATTTTATATTACCTGTGTGCTCTCTTATAGTGTATACTTGTAATTCCTTAAGGTGTTAAAGGATTTCACAGATAAAAAAGAATTCTATTATCTACCATATTTAAAGGTCTCTCGTCAGGAATAACACCTCAAACTAAGATGCTATCCTCGATTTGCACTCTAAATACTTGTAAAGATTGAATTATTATTCATCTATGAACCAACAGGGCCAATCCCCCGTATAAAAACTTGTGGGAATAAAATTTTACAAATCATATGCATCTGTTTTGCTATAATTATATCCTGTAAACAAATACTTTAATTAAAATATTTACACTTATACGGTACTTGTGAAGAGGCTGCAGACTTCTTGGCATTAATGAATACATTTACTTGTGAAATGTGTTCGCAAATACCATTAAAATATCTTTGGAATGTACACAACCATCAACATATGCGGCAGGATTTAGTTTTGTTATCTGCATAAAAAAACCTTGGATGACGATGGTAATGTGAGTGTTGAGTGATGGCGATGTTAATGTGAGTGTTTTTAAAGCTACCCACAGCAGATACAACAGAACATGATAAAAACATACATAGAACTCTACAATGTTCAGCCAATACTGGTGTCAAGCATTTGATAAAACAATATCGGTAACTGTTTAACTGGAAATTGTTGGGGATTAATCAATAAAACTAAAAGTTGTAGGCCATAATCACAGAGGTTTTTTCCAGGCAAAGCAGACAGGTCACTTTTGCGGTCTGGACCTCCAAACATGACATGTCCACTAGCATGGTTGTGCGTCATGGAGGAAAACAACAGATATACTCTGGACTCGGTTCTGTTATCCTTTTGTGTTTATTGGGATTCAGTATCAAATACATCCATCTCTCTTCTTTCCCAAATGTATTTCAGAGTTGTTTCACATACTTAGAAAGGGAAGCCTGTAATATTTTGTGCTGTTAAATTAAGAGGAGAGTTTTCTCTCCTCTAATTGCTGAATAATTGTCTGCGTTCATTAAAGTCTCCACATTTGTGCCACTTTCCGTAGCAATCACAGACTAAATAAACCGCTCGTTAACTTCCACAGAGAGAGAGAGAGCATTTATTAAAAACAATATTTATAATTCCTGCTGAGAAATTCTAAATTAAAGCCTGATCTCAGGTATTTAGAAATTATATTTTTCGTTTTTGTCAATCACAGACATGGATTATTTAGAGTTTTCAAAGCTTAATCTGTTCTATCTATCTATCTATCTATCTATTATTAATTATTAATGCTATTCTTATTTTTGGCATTTATACAGAGCTTTGCAATATGAAGAAAGGGGCTATCATCTATCAATCTTTAAAGCAATAATTTAAGCACCTTAATCACTGTAGTAGTTATGGTGCCATGTGGCCCCTGTCATATTTCCATAGTAAGTAGTGAAACCATTTAAGAATAGTTTTACAACTTGGGCCCTTTCCAGTGCCTGTAACTGCCTGCCCTGCTGGCCGAAGTTTATGCCTTTGAGTCAAGCCTGGCTATAATTAAATAGAAAGCTCATTGACTGAGTGTGCTCAACTGATGCTCTAAGTCAATGAGGCAGTCCTGTGTGGAAGGGCTTTATACAGTGAGCTCATTGAAGCTCCTTGCAAGAGCTCTTACCAAAAATGGAAGAATTGATGGGCACGAGATGATGTCACAAACACCACCGTTCCCAGCTGGGCATGTGACTTGATTCAGTGGGTAAAAGGGTTAAAAATCCCTGTTTGTCCATATTAAACCCAAAATAATGATTTTTAAAAAGCCCTCTTAACACCCCCCACATTCTACTATTTTATTATAAAACGCCCACCACCAAGAATATTTATAAATGGGGCAACCTGAGTTATCCCAATCAAATTAGATTCAAAACCTAAAAAATACAATTAATTTTGCAAAAATGTCTATGGAACCACTGTACTACGATATAAGTTTCTTTAGTAATGTGATTCTCGTTCTAGACAAGGACAGAATTATGAATAAAAAAATAGTCAAAGTGCATATAAATAAAAAATATATTGCAAACAAATTTGTACACCAACAAACCAACCAAGCTAAACTCACTAAACCAGAAAAGAAAATATTTCTGTCCCAGTTGAAATACACTAAATTTGATCTAAATCTCAAAATGGATTACAAAATTTGTTTTTTAAAAGAAATTATATACCATGCTGTTTATCCGAGGTTCTAGACTGGCTCTCTGATGATAGGCCACGGGCGCAGGAATTTTATGAGGGGCAATTAATGTATTCCAAAATTCTGATCACTGTGTAACCAGGTCAGATCATCTCGGCAATTCCAGACAATTAACTTAAGACCAATAATGATATAGATTTCATACATAGTGCCCCAAAACCAACATCATCTGAAATAACTTCCAAACTTTAAATGAATGACCTTTCATTGAATTTAAAATATGAGTTTTTATATCAATTGCTGTACAATTGCAGGGTGTTTTCAAGACACCAACACGATTTAACTAATTGCTTCTTAGACACAGTTCACCTCATAGGTCCTAGTTAAAGGCAGACAACTTAACCCTTACCATGCTGTATTCAATCATACCACCTTTATTGGGTAACCATTCAATGCATCCACTACTCATCACAATAATTAACCATATTTTGACAAAGAGACAATGAATACAAACCACATTAACTGGCAATATTTTTTTTTTTAATTGGACAATGAATCCTGGCCACTGGTTATGGTTGACAGGTGAGACCCAGGTAGGTTTGAATACTTATTCTATAAACTACTACAGCAGATTGAATTAGTTCTGGAGCTTGGCGCGTTGCTTGAAAGCCTCTGTTAGCCAAAAGTATAGTTTATTAGCGAGAGGTATGGAGCTGTAGATTGGCTCATCAAAGAGTACGGCATTGTGGAATCATTTGAAAGATAGTATTCAGCTAGGAAGATAGAACAAATAGAGGCCTGCAAAGAACTTCATTAGCTGTGAAAATATGGACTAAGGATGGCCCATAAACCAGGATATTGCCCAGTGTTGCCCAGCTAGAAAGAAAATGCACAGATCAGGAGTATTCATATCAGATAAATAATTTACTATTAAAAATGTAAAAAATAAACGTTTAAAAACTTTACAAGCTGGTCCTTGCCCTGGGACCCGGACCGCTGCCATGCAATTAAGGCCCAGCAACGAGACCACCTTGACCGGTGACCTCGTCCAAAATGGTGGATGCCATATGAGCTGGGGATGGAGAAAAGGGAGTATCCTTCCTTCGCGTCCAAGTTTGACAGTAAAGACCCTAAACTCACCTCGCGGAAAAGACAGGCGACACTTCAAGAAACCCGACCGTCCAACCGCGTGTGCCGCACACCTCTGCCGTAAAGCCAGTCAACCTTCCCCAGCCTGCCGTAAAAGAACCACGGACGTTACGCCTAAGGGTCCCACTGAACTAAACCCACATGCTTTGGAGACTACACAAGCAAGACCCAGCGCCCATGACAAACTGTCACCAACCGACCCAGAGCCTGGCCGCAGGGACCCCCGAAGAGACCACCTACTCTCCCATGGCGAAGCAGCAGCTATGCCCTTAGACACTTTTCTCTCACCAGCCATATGGCAGAAATGAACTGTGGCCTGATGTCGTTCGTATTATAAAATGGTGGGGCTGCAAAAGCTAGATATTTGCAGAATGTGGTGGCATCAGTATAATTCAGCTCAGTTGGTAAGCCTCTGCTTGGCCTCTGTTAACCACTTCACTATAACATGTTTTACCTTGTAATAATCTGTGAAAGTGCCCCAATAATCTCTGCAGCGGGGCCCGGTCTCCCAGTGGCAACAATAGCCTGTATTTAACTACGGTTTCACTAGCCTACTATTATAGCCTGTAACAATGCAAGTTCCTAGCAAGCCATGTCTCAGACCCTAGCTCAATGATGTTCAACGCTGGACCACATTGACATGGTATAGAAAGCATGATTGTATATGCTTGCACTGCGACTAATTCTTGTTTTGCATCCTTAACCAAAAATGTGTGCAGTTACTCCTGACATATTGTGCTTATACTTGAAGCTTGTAACCATTCATAATGCGATATAACTCTAAGTCACTGCTATGTTATGTTTGTCTCCACTGCACTTCAAAAATAAAGAATATAAAAAAACAAAACTTTACAAGCTGTATCTATATCTAATTTCACATTAATTTTTTTTATTTATTTAAAACCTAATTTTTTTCTTTTTCCATTGATCCAGATGTGGGGAAGTGGCATTCCCATATTTCAAACTAAAGATGTATGTACTGAAAGCAGGCATAAAAATCTAGAGGTCTCATAATCTGTTCACATGGAAGTGACTGGCACTCAACATATAGCATTATTGCCATTAATTATTTACATGCCTAGTGATCATAAGCATTGATCCATTAGGCATATGGGAAAAAACACTCAACCTTCCACGTATTCATTTAGACCCTAATGAGTAAGATCTCTGTGTGTTTTTTTTGGTTTGCAAAATAATCTTATACTTTGAAAATAAATGTTCCGTTTTCCATTTGCCTACAACTTTGATTTTGTTTACTTTTTGAGCCTCAAAGGCTCCCATCATTAATCTATCCATCACAGGAAGCTACAGGGGGAACGCATGTTTCCCTGTGGTGAAACGCATACGCCCACTTGGATCATAGGAACGAAACGCTGAAACCAGAAGTGACGTCACGCAACTGCCGAAAAACCAGAAGTGGCATCACAAAATCGGCAAAATCCTGGAAATTCAACTACAGACAGCTGCATCAAAGAACAGATGCCCACTGAAGCACCAATGAGGAGTAACAACCTTCAGTATAAAAGAAAGGACTCAGGAGGGAGGGATTTTATTGTTCATTTGTATTTGTTTTATTGCTGTTACGTATCTGCATACCAGGATGACCCTGAGGAAGTCCATCGGACGAAACGCGTAGGACCTGGTACTAAAACAGCTTATTTGAACCTTCATACTTTTAATTCTTTTAAATAAAGAAGAAACCTTTTTTTACTCCACATCATGAGTCGTATTTCGCCTTCCTTGGAGCAAGAGCAGTGTTAATGCCCTCCATCTACATCAGGGGAGACACCCTTGGGTGCTAACCATTCATCAGTCTTGTGAGTTATATTCTACACAGCGTTTGTTCTTTTGTACTATATACATACCAGATTAACATAGGGGCTAATCGAGCTGCAGCTCCAGGCTCATTCCCATGACATTGGTCGATTGATTTAAAAAATAAATTTAAAAAAAAGCATTTTTTAAAAACTACTCTTAACATGCTCTTGCTTAAGTATGGAAACTTAAGAGGGGCATTGGAGAACAAAACTTGTGTGGACTGGCTGACAATGAAATTAGTTAAGGTAAAGCTGACTTTGTGCACTATGCGAATGCTATTGCTGCTTCAGTCTCTCTAACATTGTGGCATGTTCCCTTTCTTTTACACTGCCTACAGACACCTTTTCTCTGTTCCAGACTGTATTCAAGGAGCTTCTGTCTGCTAGTAAGAAGGTTAAGAGAGGAGTGGACCAGCGAGTCCTAGGGGACAGGGGAAAGTGTGGAATAAGCTCATCATTAGACACATTTATGCCAAGCTCAGGGTTCTGTCTGCACAGTATGCCCTTATTTGGACAGCCTGAATGACTGGCAGGGAGCCTGACATGCATTCATGCCAGGCTGTCCTTCAAATTCTTTGGGCAGACACGCCTCCTTTTTGGGTATGTTCGCCCCTTTCAACAGTTCTGGTGACATGATTTGCGTCAGTGGTCCGCCCTTTTATCCTGCCCACCGACATCTTGCTTCACTGGACACTGTTGTTATGGGGTATGGATTTACCTGCAAGATGAAATTGAGAGATTAGCATCGGGTATGTGTTTTCTTAAAGCCTTCTTCATCCTGTGAATTCGATATGTGACGCTTGGGAGGTATGACTGTTTTAGCGTTTTCTGTCGATAAGATTCTGTAATTAGGCGCACCATAATTGTCAGCACCAGGCGTAATGGGCACTTAATCTGGCTCCGAGCGGGTTATTATAATTTGCTCCAACAAATTGCAAGTTGCTATCACTGAAATGTTTACAGATTCTACTACATACTCTGGTATCAACGAAACTGTTAAAATCTGGGATTGTACATTCTTCCTATGTTATGATCCCTTCGTGTTGTCTGCAAATCCAGAATCCTACTCTTTGTATTTTCCCTGCAAACTCCATCTCAGGCAGGTGAAGCTCAGAATACCTACGATTTACATGGTAAGTGTTCTGGTAAACAAAGTGTTATTTTCTGTTTGAGACAAAATCGTGAGTTGAGTCGATTTTCAAGGATCTAACATTGTACATTAGTATTCATTCCACTGTACGAACCATTTGCCCACTTTGCCTCTTCATGCACAGACACATGTTAAACCAATCTGAAAGGAAGGAGATTAGAGTTTACAGATTACTGCACGGCGAGCGTTACCAATCAAATGGGAAATTTCACCAACTGCCAGAATTTGTTCCGTTATAATTGTCAGTGGAATAGTGATTAGTACGTCTCTTAATGGAACGATGAGGTTGGATTTTGCAAGAATTGTTATTCTGGCTCAAGAAGGGCTCTCAAGGCTGTAAGATAAATGCAAAGTAGGATTTAAAAAATATATATTTTACAAAAAGACAATGCTTAAAGGACCACTATAGTGCCAGGAAAACATACTCGTTTTCCTGGCACTATAGTGCCCTGAGGGTGCCCCCACCCTCAGGGACCCCCTCCCGCCCTGCTCTGGAAGGGGGAAAGGGGTAATAACTTACCTTTTTCCAGCGCTGGGCGGAGAGCTCTCTGCCTCCTCTCCGCCTCCGTTACGCCCCGCCGGCTGAATGCGCACGCGCGGCAAGAGCTGCGCGCGCATTCAGCCGGTCTCATAGGAAAGCATTTGCAATGCTTTCCTATGGACGCTGGCGTGCTCTCACTGTGATTTTCACAGTGAGAAGCACGCAAGCGCCTCTAGTGGCTGTCAATGAGACAGCCACTAGAGGATTAGGGGGAAGGCTTAACCCATTCATAATTATAGCAGTTTCTCTGAAACTGCTATAATTATGAAAAAATGGGTTAACCCTAGAAGGACCTGGCACCCAGACCACTTCATTAAGCTGAAGTGGTCTGGGTGCCTAGAGTGGTCCTTTAACTGTAGAAAAAAAAATTGTGTGTATATATATATATGCTTTACCAGCATTATGGGTGTAAGAGCATTATGGGGGATGTAGTCCACAATATCTGGAGTGCGGAAGGTTGCCTATCCCTGCCCTAGAGCTTTACTCATTCTGCCCTCTCCAATAAAGTAATGATACAATAATACAAGTATCTTACACACCTTTAAAGACACACTATACCCACCATAACTATTTCAATTAATTGAAGTGGTGATTGTGTCTGGAGTTCCCTGGCACCATCCCACTGTTTAAATCCACCAATCCCTGCCACCAATGGGTGTCTTGATGTAGTATGCAGAAATATTAGCCTGAGAAGCAGAAGCAGAAGCAGAGATGAAGTGGTTATGGTGCCTTGCATGTCCCTTTAATTGCAATGAAAGACTCACACATTCACAGAAGAATTATTTAGAATTTTAGATGTTTTACTAAGATACCCACCATCCTTAGCCACATATAACAGATTTTTATAGTATGGAAAAATCCCGGTTACAAAATTAGTTTTTTCCTGCTGATAAGATGTGTTTTTTTTTATTACATACGCTGCTTTTCAGATTTTTGCATGCAAAGGGTTAATGTTCACATATTCTTTCTCTACAAAAGAAAAAGTAATCTTGTGTATAGCACATTTAAAAAAAAAAAAAAGAATATGGGTCAATAATATTTCGACCTTTTACGTGTATCATTTTCACCTTTTCATCAAAGAAATACTTTGCAGTCGCAATATCGAGCTTTGATGTTTTCCATCCTTGCGAATGTCATCCCATTATCCGTACATAGGGCAAAGATTATTGGACAGTTAACAGGCTGTAACAGCTATTTGAGAATTGCTTCTGTGTGCTGTGCAGTGAATATGATAGAATAGAGCTCTTATGTACAACTTAACTAGCTTATGGCAGCTTAGAATAGGCAAGTGAAGATGTACAAATAAATTGCTGTGCACCAAAAGGGGCACTAGTGTGAGTAAGGACACAGCTCTATAAGGTATATAGCAGGGGGGTAAACAATGGTTGGGGATGGAAAGGCACAAAGCTCTCTAACCAGGAAAGAGCAATGGTTTAACAAAGGGGTTTGTATTGTAGATGCCATGTAACATTGTCTAAGACACAATGTCTTCTACTGTGGTTGTCTACTCTGGTGGCCTAGACTAGAGGGAGTAATCTGAGAAACTTATCTTCCCCTCTGTAGAGAGAGGTCTCAATTCTTCCTCAAAATATATGTCCTACCTACTTTGTCACATGTTTAACCCAAACATCAACCAACATGGAATACTTTGGCTTAGCATCCACATTGCTCCTGCTCTGGTCTTCACAAGACAAAGTAACAAATGTTGGCACTATTACTCCATTCAGGTTTCAACAGCCACTACCCTACTTACAATGAAAAGGATAAATGAATAAACGAAAAAATTTATTATTTCATTGTTTATGAATTCCTAAACAGCAATCTACACATAGAAGAGTTGTTTGGTCTGAAATTGACACACTACGTTTGCATCTCTGTTTCAAATAAATTTATTTTATATGGAATTAATTCAATAGTGAATGGTACTAACCAACTTATGGTTGGTTCCGGCCAAACCAAGTTTGCAACAATAAGTTCATTTTTGAAACGTGATTTATGGATATTTAAAGACTGATTCAATTTGAAGATCACAATGAAAGCTGAAAGGTTAAAAGATATTTTAACAGGCAAAAAGACAAAAAAATAAAAGAGAAGAAACATTCAAAATGTTTTAATAAATAGGACTGCAGATTTAATACAATCGGGGTTATAAAATGCTTTTCAACCCATTGCTTTCTCTGCCAAACCATGTGTTTTTTCTTAGAAGGTTCCCCAAGTGGACCATTACAGTACACGTATAAAAAGGATATGTTTAAAGGTGAAATGTCATTTTAATGGGAAATACATTGAATAGAACATTGGAAATCACCCAACTTTTGTTGACCCTTTTCCATGTCATCTTCCATTTTCCTGTAAATGTATATTGAAGGTTGCCATCACAAATTATTTCAGAGAACCAAAACAGACAACACATTAAACAGGTATTGGACGTGAACAGTGAGTAACTAAAGAGGAGTATTTTTTGCCTGTTTTGTGTTCTCAGGAACTCAGTGTTTGGCTTACTTGAGTATGAGGACCAATGAAGGTCGAAATGATCAACTGGGGTTGCTGTATATCTTCTGCAGAATGAACATCTGGATTACCCTAGTGGGTGGGATCAGTCTGATGTCCAAATGGTGTAGGTCCTCTTTGTAATGGAACAAGTAAGCTAAAACCTGCGAGACCTGTGAAGACCGAGCTGGTAAGTTTTTGTCAGTTTTGTAGTTTTCTCAACTATTTATGAGAGCCATTTTCATTATAAATTGTACGCATTTCCTATGCTCTAAGCCTCAATAGCTATGTTCCAAATGAAATAATGAGAACACCAATTTGCCTCAAACATAGGTTTCTCTGGAACAGCTTAGTTTGTGCTTGTTCGAATGTTCTTCTAAATTAGGTCTGCAATGATCTCAGCTGTGATATCGGTTTTTAGTTTAATGTACTTGTGGTATTAGTACAAGGTTCACAAGCTCAGATGGACATTGTCTCCCTCTGCTGATGTTAAATTCTGTTAGAAAGTTCTGGGAGTTTGCAGCTAGGTTTGGGAATAATGGAGTTGTCCATTATCAAATTAATATCTTTATACCTGGAAATATTTCTGGATATTAAGAACCAGGTAAAAATGTCATGGGCGCGGTGAGACCAGGTGAGTGTAGCATACAAACGCTTTTTGTTTTCGATAAAAAATACACCACCATGAGTGTTCAGAAGTAAAGGGTTACTCCACGCACTATGAAGTGTTTTGAAGTGGTTGTGGTCCTTGGCGTCTTCTCTATGAAATTCTGCACATGCTGAGTTTAACTCCATTTCCAGCAGTATCATTGGGGTATCATTATCAGGGCTGAATTTATGTCTGGTACCTGTAAGCACAGAATTCTAAGTTGCCTCCTGCCCACCTGGAACAAATGCTTCCCCACTTTTCAATTGCTTATCACCTGGTTTAAAATGGTGGGGATTTTCTATATCGTGTGGTTAGAATTAAATTTAATGTATTTATTGTCCAGGTTGTACGTGCCTTTCCACCATCCCCCTTTCCGGTATTGGTCTACCTGCAGGGTGTTGTCCCATTGTTCCAGGAACACTTACAGTCCTGGCTGTGCTGCCTCTCCCTTAAGTCTCCCATGTGGTCCACAGTACTGGTTGGCTTGTATTCCTTGTACGGACAAAGAAATTGATAAATACCTGGTGAGTCTAAATAAAGTCTACATTGCTGTTCCTACTTTATCATTTGTATAGTTGATATTTGTAGGGGAACGTCTGAGGAAGCTCTCTCTCTTTCTGGAAGATCCTTGGCACTACTAGTGGGGTATTACTGGAAGAGAAGGCTTGCTTTCTGCTACATTTCCCCTTAGTAGAAGTGACAAATGATGTGAGGAATAAGCCTGGGACCAGACCTCCTGCATCTGTGTAGATTTTACAAGTTATCAAAGTAAAGAGCTGATTTTCCAGGTTTAGACTTTGAGTGCTTAAATTTAGAAATATGGAAAGGGTTTGCTTAGGCCTTTTTAGGGGTGAAGAGGGTTAAATCTAGGGATAGGGAAAAGTGTGTTTAGGAATATTTGGGGTTATTTGCAAAGTACTCATTCTCCTATGGCTTCTGTGGTCCAGTCACCCTCCTGTGATTGATTGCTGAGCTGCAGTAGCTGTTATACTGGGTGCATCGCTCAATGCTATACTTTATACAATGTTAACAGTGTAAAACTGAGTTTAACATACGTTCCTAAGAAATTCCGACTAATTAAGAAATATTAAGTTGCTTTGATATCCTATATTAGCCCATTTCCCATTGCAGCGTAACACTCTGCTCTGAAGCTGTGCCCAACAATGCGTCTCATTTTCATCCAGCATGTTTAGGGTTAAATCCTCATGGCTTCCTACTGGTCAGCCATTAACGATGTGACTGCACGCAAATCTTCTTCTGAGACAAAGCTTTCAGAGCTTTGGAAAAAAAAAAATATGCACTTTGCCTTTAGCTTTTCGGATGCAAAATATTAACAATTTCAATGAAAATAGAAAACCTTTCACGGAGTCCAATTTTGGACGAGTTCCCATTTGCAGAATAAATGAGTCCATTACATTTATCTCTGTGTATAGCCAAGATCTACCAACTGTGAAAGAAAATTAGGGTGCCAGAAAATGTGTCTAATTAAAGCAACCTAATTTATGGCATGATTACCCAGTGATTAGAATTAAAACATATTTTTTTTCAGAGAGTTTTCAAAAACAAGCTATTCCAGAAAAAGCATAATGCTATCATTTAAAAATAGAACCATCTGCTATTATATTGTATGAAATTCTACCCGATAGCATCTAGGATTGGTCGATTTGAAAATTAGATTATATATTTTATATACATTTATTGTATCATTCTTCTTGTGGACTGTATTCATTTCAGCTACATCTGTCTTTTGTGCTGCGGTTGTTTTTAAAATACATTTCCCATGATTCTCATTAGCCTGTAGGCTGTAGGCTTATCAACATAGAAATTGTAGTTTGCAAACATCTACAGTACCATCGTTAGCTATCAGTATTCGTTATCAAACAGAAGGTCTGCAAAACAGTTTTGTAAAATAGAACACTGTGGTCAACCAATGAAAAGCAAGCAGTGCACACATTAAGCCCCTCATTGGCTGTTCAAATTATCCAGTTTACATAAACTTTCAATTTACGCTTTTGATGCACATAGTAAACATTCCTCACAAATTATAAAGTGATCAGACACAACAGAATACTTGATGGTTATTGCTTTATAATTATATACTACAATAAGAAAATGCACACAAGGAGGCTCCTATGACAACGGACTAATTACCTATGTAATCAGAAAAAATCTAAATATATATTGCTTTTTTTTAAACATTTGTACATGATATCTAGTGAGAAATAACTATTACTTGAGACCTGAAAACACTTTAGTAACAGTCTGTGACCCTAATAAGGTCAATTGCTAAACTCTTAATTTTCTAAATTAAAGGAACACTATAGTGTCAGCAATACAAACATGTTTTTCTGATGCTATAGGTATATAAACCCATTTTAGGTCCCCGGCTCCATTTGGCCCCCTTAAAATAAAGAAGAACTCACATTATTTCCAGCCCCGTAAGGGTCTAGTCATGGCTGGTTCCATCCCCGCTCCGCCTCCTTGGCTGAGATCATCAAATTTTCTCATTGGCAGGCTTTGCACATGCGCAGCACACGCCGTGCTGCACCAATCAGCATCTCCTCAGAGAGATGTATTAAATCAGTGCATCACAATGGGGAATGTTCAGCGCTTCCATTTACACTGTAAAACAGGAAGTATTTAAATAAATACATTTAAAACAGTGAAATGAAAAAAACATGTTCAGCTTTTAACCCCAAGGTTTGCAGCTTCTTGTAGTAAGGATATAGCTAACACCTGTCAACCAATCCTAGCCTTCGTATTCAATGGGAGTATTGAGCATATGCAATAAACCGGGAAGTTATAATGTGTCAAAATGATCAGAAAAATCTATATATAACCTGTTAGAATAGTTTGTCCTATCTTTGTGATTTTATCAACCCTTGAAAAATCTATATGTCTTCTCTCAAATAATACACCGCTGTAGACATAATATGGATTTTTTTTTAACAATTGGTATAATTGGGAAATGAAAAGTATTGATACACCCTAGTAGATCATTTAAGAAGGTTACCATGATGGAGGGCTTTTTATGGGTGTTGATTTTCATTTTTTTGAAGTGTTGCATTAGATCAATAAGGAAATCCTGCAACAAAACAAAACAGTATATTTGAAAGTATTGAATGATAAACTTCAAATAGATGCTTGGATAGAAATCAAGTGTGTATACACTTGAAGGTATGATGTAGATGCTTTTATCACCAAGGCAGGCAGTGTGGAAAAAGTGACCACCACAAAACTCCTAGGATCCTGTCCTTGCCTCCAAGTTCCCCGGGAGGTTTTTTTTGCACAGGTGTGCTGTCTCGCTATTGAGTTCCAGCTTCTGATTGGCCTTCCAGATCAGTGACAGATTGTGAGAGTGTAATGATACAAAAAGTAACCTTATTTGTTTTCGATACAGTGTTTCCTAGACCAATATGGACATCCAACACTGCTCAAACGTTTTCCAATTTTCCCTCTTCCATAAAACAGGGAAATTCTAGGTTGGTCTTAGTGATGAGCAGCCTGTCCAGTAGTCCATGAAACATTTGGAAAAGAGGCAACATTCCAAAAATGCTGGAACTATCCTGCTTGCTATGGCAACTTCAGGTAAGTCTGATGGTTACATATACTATTAATCTCTTTATGATGGATGCTGTTATTGCGAAATCTAAATATATTATTAAATCTTTACTTTTTCTACTAAAACAGACATAAAATTCCATATCTAATTCTTCAGTTATCTACAAGATGATGCATAAACTGGCAGTGTGACATTCGCACATTAACGTGAAGGCTCCCACCCAAATGTTTCAAACTTTTGAAATCAGAATAGAATTTTTTTTTGTTAGTCAATAATAAAAATTGGGAACCAGGCCCAAAATATCTAATATACAAGACAAAACAGAAGAAGGTTGCGCCAAAGCTGACTAAAGTGCAGCTAAAATGAAAAAAGTCCAAAGTGTAAGTGGTACCAAAACAAAGTCTTTAGTTGGGCCTGATGGGGAACCGACGGCCTATGTGGAGGAGTATTCTCACAAACCAAAATATGTAAGTTTGGTCTCCTATAACAATAAGACTTTATCTTCCTGTGAATATACTGATCTATAAATATTTATGATAATTTAATTTGATTTTGATGAAGAGCATAGACACAATTTTTTTGTCATCATGTTCATCTTGCCTGTAAAATGGGATATCATTATTCAATTTCAATAAGAGTTCACATAACTATTGGTTATATACCTCTATCTAGTTTGATAAATATTGTATTGAATGTTCCAATCAGTTCAACTCTAGTTTGCTCAAAACATAATATTAATTTAAGGATTTAATAAAGTTATTTACTTTTATTTTATAGACATTATTTTCATTTATACCAATGACAGGTTATTGGGATCAATAAAAACTAAAATCTGGTTGACTTGGGAAATGAGATAATATGGAGGGAGAAAAAAAATGAAAAAAATGGAAATGGGAGAAGTGACAAAATATAAATGCAATGAAAATGGGAACTACAGAAGGAGAATAAAATGTGCAGAGGAATTCTAATGACGTGTAAAAGGAGGCAGGAGAATGAAGCGGTGATGGGTAAATAAAGAATAGGAGGAAATGGGTAAATGGAGAATGAATAGAGAGGTAGAATCAAGAGCATACATTAAAAATGGAACATAGAATGAGTGGGAAAATTGCATAAAGGAAAGATCTGGGATCGCTAGAGGGGATTTAGAGAAGGCATTTGGGGTTTGAGACGAATAAATAGACAAGAAAAAAACGAATGATCAGAAGGTTAGGGAGGAAAAAGGAATACCAGAGATAAATGGAATAAAGAGAGGAACATAGAATGATGGAATTATATAGGATGATTTGGAGTTATCTGGAAATACAGGAAGTCATGTTGTGTGAGATGGAAATCATGCCAAGGGTTATGGAATTAGGTGGATGTGGACTTAGGAGATGCAACCACAGAGAAGATGGATTGAGGAAGATGCAAAAAAGTAAGGGTGGGCATGTAATGATGGAGGATAATGAAATGATCTCCATACATAAAATGTGAAAGGTTAGCTGTGTGAAGACGTATGATAAGATATTTTGATTAGAGAGATAAACGCAGTAAGGATTAGGAAAGGCTGGAGAGAAACTCACAAGACTGGAAGGGGTGACTGAGAAAAGACTGGAGTAAAATTAATATGAATAGTGGTGGGAGGCGAATTAAATAATTTGGAGGCCACTGGATGGGGAAAGGATGTCATATAAGATATGACTGAAGAAGAGAATCAAGTAATGGTCGTTGGACAAAATATTTCTGATTTGGGATAAATTATTAGTGGGTAGAGCTTAGGGGAGAAATAAGACCGAGATGGGAGAATAAAATTGTGATATAAGTTTGAGAAATAAATGGGACTTGTATAAATATTGCAGAATTGGGGCTGTGTTTGAGTTGAGAAATGATAAAAAAAAATGACATACATCATTGCTCTCAAAAAATAGAAGCATAAATAAAAAGTTTAGGAATATTCTGAAAAGTAACAGTTAGAAATGCAAATGTTTTATAGGTAACATGCAAATAAGTCTAATTTGCATACCACAGGGACAATGTTTCTGATAAACTGTGTGTAAAATTTAGACGAAGCAGACAAAATGCTGTGAATAGTGTTTTTTTTGTCCTCTGTTCACTGTCTTCGGGCATTGTGTAATTCATCATGATACAAATCATAATTATATTTCCTTCAGCCCCTGTAGAATTTCCCATTCCTAGAATTCTAACAAACTAGCAGAACACATTATTCTAAAGCCTTGTGGTTATGTATATATTTGCTCTATCCAGTGGCTTTTGGTGAATATATTCAGAACAATTATAGTATTAATGAGGATAAACTATTATTTATTTATAGTCAATAATTCTAATGCTTATTAAATAGTCTAACAACATTACTTTAAAGTTGTTGTTATACCTGCTTGCAATATACTTAAAGGGACAATCCATGCTTTATTACAACTTTAATGCATTTGATAGACGTTGGCCTCCTTTATATGCTGTATATTTGCATGTGTGTAGGTAGTGGTTACTGTGCGGTGCGAACCAATGCAATCATAATTACATTTTCCCGATTTCCCCCCAATTAAAACCAAGAGACATAAGTGTGGTATAAAACAGGCCACAGCTTTATTTATAATAACAAGCATAAATAAATCAACCAATAATTTACTCGAGAACTTGTCCTTGCCAACCGACCCATAATAACTCTAGAGTACCCCCTTCCAGGGTACCTGCCCTCCCCCCTCGTCCAAGATAACAGGCCTTTTACCTTGGCCTTCCAATACCCCATGCCAACCCCTGGCCGCCTTTTACTGGCACGGGGGGCACGCCCAATTACCACAACTCTCCGAGGTTAGGGGAGGGACCAGACCCAGCATTCCTTCTTCCAGTGTACTCGTTTTCCAACTGGTTTGGCAAGGACCATACCCGCCACTAGCGCCTGCTGCATTTAAGCCTAAATCAGCTGGCGCGACTCCCCACCAACGCCATGGCCTGCTCTAACGCGTCCTGCAGCGCCAGATTAAATAAATCTAAACCCACATCTGTGAGATGAACCCCATCTGGGCGAAAATAGATCGCCGCTTCCTTTTCAAATATCCGGTGTCGCACTGTGACACCCCCAACCCCGAGTACAAATTTGGACACCCTCTTGTTGATTTTAACCCTGCAGCGTTCAATCGCCCCCTGATCCCTCGCGCGGCGCCAATAGTTCCTAGATACTATACCTGACCAGACTAAGCAGAGCTGTGGGAAAAGGACTAGCAAGCGCGCCAAATCCCTTCTAATGAGCTCACTAAGCACCCAAGCAGGCAGCGCCCCAAGATCGTTTCCCCCCAGGTGTATCACCAATACATCAGGGGACCCCAACAATGTGGCTAACTGTAACACCTCCGGCAAGAGCTGGCCCCAGCGCATGCCCCGAAAACCGAACCATCGGACCTCAGCCAGCTCCCGGGGAATTCCAAGTCGCGTCCCCACCCGGGCGTACCCCTGCCCGCAGGTGGGCCCAGTAGATATACGAATGCCCAATCAGCCAGATCCGTCGGCCGGGCCCTGCGGAGAAAACACAAGGGGGGCACCCATCAGACGCGTGGGCCGGATATAAGAACGAAACCTCCCAGATTCCCATCTCCCAATCCTCTGAATCACTTGATCAGAGAAACCCAACCGAGAAGCTTCAGTAGCTGCCCCAATCCGGAAGGAATGACCCCCAAATTCACCACTCGGGATTCCCAGCATATCGAGTGCCAAGCGAAATACCCGGAGGAATTGAAAACGAGACAGGTAAGTACCATCCTCGTGCATTAACAACGGACCCGCAAGACTCGGGCGTATGGAGCAGTAGGACTGAAACGCAGAGGCTGGGCAAACAGACGAATTAGGGATGGTGCGAAGGGTAACCCAGCGACCCTTTCCAACAACGTCAGTTTTAGACCGTCGTATCAAGAAACGCACCGCACCATCCAAGAGGAACACATCGTGAAATAACAAACCCCCCGGAATCCCCCTGCTAGGGCTGATTAGTTCCCCAATCCGGAGGGCCCCAAAAAAGGCAAAAATAAAGGCCAACCGAAATAAACTGGCTTCATAAGCAGAATAACATATCTGCGGAAGCACTGAGGCAATTCCTAGCAGCAATGCCCCTGAAACCGGCCTACGAGAATCCTGCCCACGAGGGCCCCTACGCCAACCACGCATCGCAAGTTTAACCAAGAAATCCTTAGTGACATCCGGCACCCGAGTTAAGTTAAACCAGAAACTAAGACCGGAAAGCTTCCCAGAAACAGTAGCCAGCGAACACCCGCAAGCCTCCCAGAACCAAAGCAAATGTAACAAACCTTGAACTCGTTCCGCCGGGGAAGCGTAGCCTCCATGATCCTGCTCAAGAGCAACCCATTCCCCCCAAGCCTTACCATACCGGACCCAAGTCGCATCAGACACCGAGGACCGTATCCATTCCCTTATCCGCTCAGGCCAAGGGACCATAGTTCTCCGGGACAGGGGAGGCCTTCCAAGTCTGCTCCCGGAGCGGCTTTCCGAAACACCTGCCATTGAAAGCGAGAAAGAGAGTCAGCCGTGGTATTCATGACCCCAGGAATATGCACAGCACGGCACGTTATGTTCAGAGACAAGCATCGCAAAACCAATTGACGCAATAGCCTAACCACCGGAGGGGAAGAGGCCGTCAAGTTATTGATGGCCTGAACCACACCCAGGTTATCACAGTGGAAGACGACGCGCCTGTCTTTGAGCTCCATCCCCCATAAGTGAACAGCCACCAAGATGGGGAAGAGCTCCAAGAACGCCAAGTTCTTGGTAAGGCCTGAATCGACCCACGATACAGGCCACGGCTCTGCGCACCAATGAGGCCCCAGGATTGCCCCAAAGCCAGAGGAACCCGCAGCGTCTGTAAACAAGTGAAGCGCGGCATTCGAAACCTCAGGCTGCTGCCAATAAGACCTTCCATTGTAAGTTTCAAGGAAAACAGCCCAGACTACCAGATCATCCCTGAGCGCCTTGGTTAAGCGGATGAAATGTAAGGGCTTCGAAATTCCAGCCGTGGCAGCCGCCAGGCGCCTGTTGAATACTCTGCCCATAGGCATGATCCGACAGGCAAAGTTCAGCTTGCCTAAGAGGGATTGAAGGCGTCGAAGAGTGATCTTTCGCAAGGAGCCCGCTTCCCGCACAGACCCCCGTAAGTCCACCAGTTTGTCCACTGGGAGCCGACATTCCCCGATAACTGAATCAATCTCAATTCCCAGGAAACACAGGCACGTGGAAGGGCCAACTGTCTTGTCGGGCGCCAGAGGCACACCAAACCCAGAGGCCACATCCGCCAATGACTGCAAAATATGTGCGCAGATTGAGGAGTGCGCGGGACCAACACACAAAAAATCGTCTAGGTAATGAAGGAGGGAGTTGTGACCAGACTCCATTCTCACCACCCATTCAAGAAAGGAACTAAAACATTCAAAGTAAAAGCAGGATATCGCACAGCCCATCGGGAGGCACATGTCCACATAGTAATGCCCCTCAAAATAGCAACCTAAGAGGTGATGACACCCCGGGTGAACCGGCAAAAGACGAAAAGCAGACTCGATGTCTGCTTTTGCCATGAGTGCCCCCGATCCGGCATCCCTGACCATACAAACCGCAGCATCAAATGAGGCGTAAGAAACACGGCATAATTCTGATGCAATGTCATCATTTACAGAACCCCCTTGGGGGTGCGATAAGTGATGAATGAGCCGAAATTTTCCCTGTTCTCTCTTGGGTACGACGCCTAATGGCGACACCCGGAGATCAGGGAGAGGAGATTCCCGAAAAGGGCCTGCCATACGCCCCAAAGCCACTTCTTTAGCCAACTTGTCCCTGACCACCCCAGGGTGGTCATAGACCGAACGCAAATTCCGGCATACCTTTGACGCCGGACGATGTTGATGGGGAATCCAAAAACCAAACGAAAAACCTTCCAGGAGTAAGGCAGCTGCCTTTTTATTTCTATAACGTTTTAACCACGGTTGCATCGCGCCGACGTCCACTGGCGTCCTCGCCCTTAGAGCCCATGGCGTCACCCTTGTCGCCAGTCCTGCCCCGCTTAAAGCATTTGGAGGCGGGGTGCGATCCGCCGCACCCAGAGCACTCGTGCTTGAAACGACAACCCGTGCCGAATTTACATTGCCCGTCGTTATACTGCCAGCAGCAGCCCGTTCGACGCTGATTGGCCGACGCAGTGGTCGCAGACCCTGCGCCGGCCCCCCCGAGAAAGGACGAGAGGCCCCCTTGATGCGATGCCGGGCGGGTCATGATGGCCAACCACAAGCCGATGTCCATCTGGTCCCAACTCAACGATGGGCGGACCGCTATGCGCTGGCGAAACTGCTCATCATAGCGCCACCAGCCTAATCCGCCATAGGTCCGGCACGCGTTCCATATCGTATCCTGATAGCAAAAGAGGGATGAGCATTTATTGGGGGACTTCTCGCCTATCACACTCGCCAGGATAGAAAAAGCCCTGATCCAATTACCAAAAGTTTTTGGTATCTTCCGATACCTAAACTTCTCCTTCTCCTTTTCGGAGTCTTTTGCCGCAGGATCAACACGAGGCAGATCCTCCATAGGGAGTAAGGAAAATATTTCAACGAATTCCCCTTTCTCTATCTTGGTGCGCAATTCCGGAGTCAAATGGAGACCTAGAGGGCCTGACCAGCACATGTAAGCCGCCCCATGCGCAGCGGGGGCTACCCCTGACCCCGAAGATGCCGCGGCGTCATCCGAGGATCCTTTGGATGGTTCAAGTTCCGCCACTGGAGGAACTGGCACCACAGGGCCACTGGGCCCTGCGGGGGCAGCAGAGGGCAATGCTACAACCCCTGAAAGGTCAGAACCACCAGCAGCCGCCCACCCTGACCGCAGCTGATCGTCAAGGGCTAAAGGGGGCTGCAGTCCAGGACGATGACCCTGCTCCAGAGACTGTAAAACTTGTCTCATGGTTTGTATTAAAGCGTCCCATTGAGGTAGGACCCCTGCACCAATACCCCTTAAGGCATCCCCCGATAAACCAGCGTACTCACCAGAGGCAATGGAATGTGACGGCAGCTGCGGCGACCCCATAACCCGGTCCACAGGTTGCGGCGGAACCACGGGAGCTGTAACCGCAGAAGGGACTGCACCAGCGCCAGCGTCAGAGAAACGCACCCGACCAGGGACACTCTGTGAAGAAAGTAAAGGTGAAAAGGAACCCAACCCTCCCACACCCACCGTGAAAGTACCTGGAGAGGCGGATGGTAAAGTAACAGACGTAGGGCCAGGAAGGGTGGAATGGGACCCGTCAAGGAGGGTGCCCGGATCAGGCCCAGGATGATGGGGAGGGACAGGTAAACCATGATGGACCCCCACCCTGAGAGGGCCCGCAGATGGGGCAGACAGTGAGCCAAGGGCAGGACCAGGAGTACCAGGGAGGATCCCTGACACAAGGGGGGCAGGTGAGGGGGAGGGGTGGAGTGATGGGGCAGAGACAGTGGGAAGAGGGGAAGTGCCAACCCCAGAGGGACCCACTGTAGGTGGGGTGGCATTATAAGAAGTGCCAGGAGCAGGCCCAGGGGAGGCAGGGAAGGAGGGCAGAGCAGGAGGGGAGCTGCTGTGGGGGTGAAGTGACACAGATGTCTTCCCATGGCCCCCAGACCCCCCCCCCCCGGAAACGACCCTGCCGACCTGCGGCCTACTCACCCGACCGGAGGAGTGGGTTAGCAACCCACGGGTCACGGGAGCCGCATGCCGGGAAGCTCTGGTTGCTGGAGCCCTCCCGAACGCCGGTCTCGCCGCCGCCCTCCTCAATGCCCGCGAGACCGGCGGGGGAGGTGTGTGAGAGGCAGCGTGGGCCGCATCAGACCGCCGCGCGGCCACCTGCCGGCCTCCCCGAGCCCCGCTCGGGGAGGAAGTGCCAGGAGTGGGGGAGGCCTCGCCGGCCGCGGCCACCTGGGAACTGGCGCGCGGCCCGGCCACAGGGCTCCTGCTCCTACCCCTCACCCGACCCTCCCGCGAGGGGCTATACCGGGTAGGGGGGCGTGCACGGCGGCGCTGAACGCTGGGGCTGGAGACAGAGGGAACAGCCGACCCAGCAGCACCCTGCAGCCGCGCCAGCTGGGACTGCAGGTGAAGTCCCCCATCTTGAAGGGCCTCAGCCCTGAGGGCAGACAAGATGGCTTCAATGTCCATGCCCTGGCCGTGAGACAAGCAGTGGTAACAGGCAGCAAGGAGGGAAGATGTTACCAGCCGTTTATTCTAAGATGGCTGAGGTAAGGGACAAAATGACTGCCCTTTATATGACCCCACCCCACCCCTATCCTAAGTGACACCCCCCACATGTGACACCTACACTCACCACACCCACACATGCCTCCTATCCGGCTAGCTTTTCAGCCCGCCTCCTCTGGGCCTTGCTCAAAACTTCATTGTTTCTGCACAAAAATAAAAGAAATGTTTTGCAGAATTCTGCACCATAGGTCTGCCTCTTTAGCCACACCCCCTCATACCAAAAAGACTTCCTTATCAAAGGTATGCACACAGCCCCAAAAGCACTGAGTGAGCTGCTTTTAATTTACAACTTGGCTGCTGACAGTCAGAGAAACTACAAACAAGTAGTGATTAACTTACGATATGCCTCCTTGGGTGTCCTCTGCTAATGCAGGCTGTTTTGTTGTTCGGATCATTCAGTACTGTCACTGGCTGAGCTGTGTACATACATTTACAAAGGAAGTCTTTTTCTGGAGTGAGGGGGTGTGGCTAGCCTTATGGTGCAGAATTCTGCAAAATATTACATTATTTTATGTAAAAACTATAAAGATTTGAGCATGAAAAAAATGCAGTATATTAATGAGGCCAAAATCAATCAAATGTATTAAAGCAGTATTGGTGCCCATAGTGTCCCTTTAATGATACTTATCTTATTGATTTAGGGGGTGTGAAAGGATGAGTTGAACTTACCAGGGGTTAACTAAAGGCACATTTAATGGGTTAACTAAAGGCACATACACACTATATAAAATACCTTTAAAAAAATATATATATATATATTTTCAGTGTATGAAGGCAAATTTAAAGGTTCAATATAAATTAAAGTTTTAAGAATTGACACAATGTTTGGTAATTACCTGAACACTATCCCAAATCTGTGTATTTGAATAACAGAGGTGTTTTTTTTTTTAAACCACTGCAATGGTCATAAAGTGTAAGCTCAAAAGCCAATGTCTACACAATTCCAAGGCAAGTCTTGTACTACCAATTCACTTTAGTGGTTCCAGCTAAAAGCCACCATCACTAATAATACTAAAGATCGTATCATAAGTCATTTTAGGGAATGGCTTTCATGAGTTTAAGCCATGGATCTGCATTCTCCAAACAAGCCACAATATCACAAACCAGGGATAGGCAACCTTCGGCACTCCAGATGTTGTGAACTACATCTCCCGTGATGTTTGCCAGTATTACGGCCATAAGAGGACTATGGGAGCAACTTCTGAAGTGCTGAAGCTTGCCTAGCCCTGCCATAGACAGTTTTACAAATGAACTGTGGTCACCAACAATTATCATGGCACCATGTTTTTTAATAATGTCAGGTTAGATTGCCCCTATCAGCACCTGGCATAACTCCAGAACCCATGTTCCCCTTCCAGTCTCTAACGTGTATGCATGACAATTAGGAAGTGGTCTGCATCAGACAGAGAGACAGGCCAAGTGTCTCCTAAAAAAGCCGAGCTGCCAGGCACGGAAAGTAAGACTTAATTTTTACCGGTTTAGAAAATAGAACGGTACCTTGTGTTGGTGACAATATTTTGTTATCACACCATTGAAACATTTTTTGGGGTGAGCGATATAGTAGAAAAAAAATATACATCTTGATTTGAAAATAAAGATGCAAAACCAATAATTATTTTTAAGTTAGTCATCCTGGTGTAAAATGATCGCTATGGTGACAGATATTTTACAGAAGGGTTGTCAAATTCCAACTCCCCATATTTTAGGTGTTTCTTGTCCATAGAGCTTTACAAAGGTATACCATTAATTATGCACCAATCTAACGAGAGTGCAAGATCACCTAAAGTGCATCCTGATTTGAAAACCACTGTGTTAAGATTTACTCATTTACACATTTCAGATGAAAATGTCTCATTACAAAACATTCCTTTCTTGTCTGGAGTCATAAATTATAATTTGTATCTACAGGTTAAATTCACATGTGAATTGCAATGCATATGTCTCCACATCTCTCATTTGCATACGTTTTCAGTAAGTACATGAGTAGTATAACAAGTGTGGTTATTTAAAAACCCCTCTGAATTACTAGATTTAATCAATGTACATATCTTTCGGATGCATCCAGTTATACTGATGAAACAGTCAGTGCATTCTGGAAGAATATAGAAGTTTTTTGTTTGTTTTTTCAAATCCCAAACAGAAGGCCCTGTGTTTCTTCGTCCAAAGTGCAAAAATCCTTGCCTCAAACACACAATCTGGACAAAATAGCCAGCACTCACGAGATTAGTATGTAGACAAAAACAATACATAATAAAATGTAAACGATAAACAGCAACTTTTCAGTCCTACCCACAAATGTGCCGCCACGGTCTACGGATATAACAGATTATTTATATTTATCAATCAATTATTATGAAGTGCACCAATGAACAGTTTGCAATTATGTCACTTTTATTTATTTTTGCAGTTTTTTAATGCATTATCTGTATAATGTATTAAGAGATATTGGGTGTTCATCTACCTAAGCTACAAATCTAATGGGACGCTCCAAACACCTAAAGCACCCTTAACTCGCTGAAATGCTGAAATGCTTTATTCGTGAAGAGTGTAACTTCTTTTTTCAATAGAAATCTGTACTTTTATAAATTAATCTAGTTACACTCCCCCACCTTCCCCAGCAGTCAATCAGACACCCATGACATTTGCACTGTCGTTATTCGGCATGTGCTATGAACATTAACTTTAATAATACACGGACACATTTAATACTGTTGGAGTATAACGTCCACAGCTTTATTAATATGAATAAATTAACATATTAAGGGGCATTGTCATAAATGACATTAATTACTATCCCCCCGCACAATCCCCTGACAATGACCCTACCACATGAACAATAATTAACATCAATTACCAATAAACTTGTAAACATCCGGCCTACCAACGAGGCCCCATATCATAATGATAACTGTAGGGGTGTACCCAGACACCCCTACACCCCCAGGTTCGTCGCCACCGAAGAGCTAGAACCTACCAACCATGACACCGTCTGGCCTACTTCAGCCTAGGCCCTGGCCTGTATAGTTCCAATTCCCTGATAACTTCCAACTTAACCACGCCCTGTTCCGCCACAGCACTTGTCTTGACCCCTTAAGACCATGTGCGACCCCCACCACACTGAAACAGGGCTCGGGCTATGCCTTCCTGGAACCCCAAGTTCAGCAAGTCACACCCCACCTCCGACAGGTGTACTCCGTCCCTCCTAAAATAACCTGGCAACATGCCCTCCAATTCCCGATGCCTCACCACTACTCCCCCCATCCGATTAACAAAAACTGCCATAGTCCTATTAATCTTCCCCCTGCATCGTGCCACCGCAGCAGGGTCCCTGGCGTGCCGCCATGTAAAACGAGGCACCATCTCGGACCACACCACCACCACGTCAGGGACCAGCTCCCGCAGCCGATCCATGTCCCTCTTCATTCGCCGCAACAGTTCCCGTTGGGGAATCAGCCCTAAGTCATTCCCCCCACCGTGCACCACTACCACATCCGGAACCGGACCCCTTGCCACTTTTCTAAATAAGACATTACTCAAGCTCTGCCAACTAAAACCTCGAAAACCAAACCAGGATAAGACCGCCCGTTCCAGAGGAAAGCCTAGCTGTGTTCCTTGTCTCCGAACTGCAGCCCTCTTCTGTGCCCAATAGACGAACGAGTGGCCCAACAACCAAACTTTCCAACCTGAAAAGAGACAAAATTAGTTACACCGCAGTGCCAGTGTCCCCCAGTCCCGTCCATTTGTCCCCTCAAAGTTCCACCATCCCGTCGGGCCTCACATACGAGCGAAACCGCACGGATTCCCACCTTCCAATCCTCTTGATCCGCTCGTCACCCAAACCTAAGCGTGCCGCCTCCGTAGCCGCACCGATACGGAACGAATGCGACCCGAATTGCATGGGCTGTAGGCCCAGCTTCACTAAGCCTAAACGAAAAATCCTAATGAATTGAAACCGTGACAGCGCCGTGCCGTCAGCGTGCAAGAAAAAACAACCGCTAACGTTAGGACGGATACCCAAGTACCCTGCTCCGCAGGCCACCGGGCACAACCCTGACCCCGGCAACTCGAATAGCACCACGGAGCAGCCTTTGCCGAAAACATCAGTTTTCGATCGGCCCAACCGAATCTGCACGCGATCACTCTTAACTTCCACATCATCGCGCTGCAAGCCACCAACTCCCGCCTTGTTGGTGCTAACCAACTCCCCGATCCGAAACGCCCCGAAAAACGCCCAGACAAACGCACCGGAAAAAAGGACCACCTCAAATGGCGAGGAACATAACCCCGGCAACGTTCCCACCAAACCTTGTAAGACCGCAAAAGACACCGGTCTCCTAACGTCCGTCGACGTCTTTCCCCTCCGAAAACCCCGAACCGCCTGCCGAACCAAGAAATGCTTTGTCAAATCTTCCCACCCTTGGAATTTAAACCAGAAAGCCAAGGCGGACATATGCCTGTCTACCATGGCCGGCGAAGCCCCCTTTGCAAACAAACGGCACAACAACCATAGAAAGACATCCAACCTATGGCCCACCGAAAGGTCCCCACCTACCTCCTCTACAGTTTCCTCCCATTCCTTCCAAACCTTAGCATAAGATGACCACGTGCTCGGTGCCAAGGATTTCTTTATGTATTCCCCAAGCACGATGTCTCGAGTCGCCACATCTCGTCTGGGCAGGCCTGCCCGTATTCCCGTGCCTCTGGAGCCGCTCCCCGAAAACGATCCCACTGAAAACGAGAAAGCGCATCAGCCACCACATTTGAGAATCCCGGAATGTGCCTAGCCCTGAATACTAAATTGGAAGACATGCAGAGGAGCACCAATTGCCGCAGTAGGCATAAGACCGGAAGCGAAGATGCCGACAAACTGTTGATTGCCTGCACCACGGCCATGTTGTCCGAATAAAACACTACTCGCTTGTTTGCTAATTCTGCTCCCCACAACGCTACCGCAACCACCACAGGAAAGAGTTCCAAAAATGCCAGATTGTTGATCAATGGGCTCGCCCTCCATGCCTCGGGCCATGCCTCGGCACACCACCGCCCCGAAAAATACGCCCCGAACCCCACGCTGCCCGAAGCGTCCGTAAACAGCCCTACTGCTTCCGAAGACACCACTTGCTCCCGAAAAAAGGCCTTGCCATTGAAGTCCCTCAAAAAACGATCCCACACCTCTAAGTCCGCCTTCATGTCCGCGGAAACCCTGATGTAGTGTGACGGCATCCGTATCCCGCTCATCGCCCGCGCCAACCGTCTACAGAAAACCCTCCCCATGGGTATGACCCTGCACGCAAAGTTCAGGCTCCCTACCAGAGACTGTAATCCCCTCAGCGTCACCTTCCGTGCTCTCCCGATCGTGTGAACCAAATCCTTCAGTTTGTGCAATTTGTCCTGTGGTAATCTACATTCCCCGATCTCAGAATCGATCTCCAAACCCAGAAAACTGAGACACGTGGCGGGTCCCACGGTCTTGTCCTCCGCCAAAGGAACCCCCATCGTCTGCGCTACCCATTGGAACACCCGTAGTATCTGCTTGCACCGGTCTGAGCCTCGAGGGCCGACACATAAGAAGTCGTCCAGGTAGTGCACAACCGTGCCCCCGGCCGATTCCCGCCGCACTACCCATTCCAGAAAAGTGCTAAACTTCTCGAAATAGGCGCACGATATGGAACAACCCATCGGCAAGCACAGATCCACAAAGAAACCCCCCTCAAAACAACACCCCAAGAGGTGATGACATGACGGGTGTATAGGAAGCAGCCGGAACGCTGCCTCCACGTCCACCTTCGCCATCAGCGCTCCCCGCCCAGCTCTCCGTACCAACTCGACTGCCCTGTCGAATGATGTGTAAGATACTGAACAGAGTGCCGCGTCGATGTCATCATTCACCGATGTCCCTTTAGGATACGATAAGTGATGAATCAACCTGAATTTGCCAGCCTCTTTTTTGGGGACCACTCCAAGTGGGGATATCCGCAACTCCGCTAGAGGCGGGTACGGGAACGGCCCCGCCATCCTCCCTAAAAGGACCTCTTTAGCCAGCTTGTCCCGCACTACCTCCGGGCGTTCCCGCACCGATTTAAGATTGGCACAAACCGCCCCTGGTTCCTTGACCGTGAAGGGGATCACGAAGCCCTCCCTAAAACCCCGCCACAAGAACGCTGCATCCTCCTGGTTAGCGTATTGCCTTAGCCAAGGCAACATCGCGCCTAACCTCACTGGGGACGCCCCCAGTTGCAGCCGAGGTGGCCGCCACCCCTGCGGTTCCCCCCCTGCATTAAGCTTACCTTTCTTGAAGCATCTGCTGGCGCCGTGATTCCCTCCGCAGCCCGAACACTCGTGCCTAAATCGGCATGAAGTACCCCACTTGCATTGACCCTCGTTGTATGTCCAGCATAGGCCCTTCTTTTGTCCCGCTGGCACAGCCATGCCTGAGGCTGTCCCAGCTGCCCCGAGAAAGGGCGCAGCCTTCTGCGCCATCATAATCCTCATCCATAGCGGCAGGTCCATTTGGTCCCACCGCATGGTAGGGTTGGCCGCCAAGCGTTGCCGAAACTGCTCATCATATTTCCACCATGCCAGGCCCCCATACGTCCGATACGCATCGCCTATCCCATCCAAGTAGCAGAACAGTTGCGAACAGCTCCCCGGCCTTTTTTCCCCTATTACGCTAGCCAGGATGCAGAATGCCCTCAGCCAATTCCCAAAAGTCTTCGGTATCTTACGATACCTCCGCCTTTTTTCCTCTTCCTCCTTCTTGGCGTCCTTCTTATCCTCCTCCTTCAAGTCTAGGAATTCCTCCAAAGGGAGCAAGGAGAAAATTTCCATGAACTCCCCTTTCCAAATCTTTTCCTTGACCTCTAACTTCAGGTGACAACCTAGGGGGCCCGCAAAAGACACGTGTACGTTTTGACGTGCCGCGTCCGGAATGTCGCCACAACCGACTGCCGGTTCGGCCCCCCCATCCGCCGCACCGGACGCCACCACCGCTTCACTTGTCTCGCCACCGCTCGCTGGTTGGCACACCGCCCCCAGTGCCTTAACCGCCGTGTCAGGGGACCATACTTTTCCGAACTGCAATGTTGATTCCCCCCTCCCTGACCATGCCTCCAATAGTGTTTTTAAATAGCCCAATAACTGTCCAGAGTGTTGTGCAGATATGGACTCACCGTTGGAGACCCCGGCCGTGCCAGGCCCCGGGGATGCCGACCTTGCGTCCACCCGTTCAGGCTCCGGAGCATCCGGTTGACGCCGACTCCCATCCGCCTGATCCCTCCTCAGGACCGTAGGGGTAGCGCTCCGCGACCTGTAAGGAGAAGACAACCTGGGTAGTCCTTCCTCCCTACGCTCCTTTCCGCTGTTCCAAGCTTCGCACTGCCTCGCCGGCCTAACTTCCCTGCTCCTGGCGACCCGCTGCCGTCCTAGCGCACTGTCACCCGAGGACCCAGATGCGCTGCGCCGCCTCCTCCCCCGACCGTCCTTGGAAGCGGACCTCCTCCTCCCCACCCTGCAGCTGGCCCTGGAACCACTGCGCCTGCCATGTGATGGACTCCTGTCCCTGCTCCACTGCCGATCGGCTGACCTCCTGCTGCTGCTGGGCCTGCGCCGCTCTCGTCCGTAATCCCCCCTCTCCGTGGTCCCGCTGCGGTGCCCCCCGTGAGAGCAGCCTGAGGGGCCCATCCTTCCACTGCTACTGCTCCTGACCTCCCTATCCCGCGCTGTACCGTGTGGGTCACCCTTCTCCGCTGTACCTGGCCATCCGCTGGCCGCTGCGCCTGGTTCAGAGGCCCCCTGCACACCCTGGCAGCCCGCTGGAACCTCTGCCGCTCTCTGCCCGATCCTGTTGTCCTCCTGCCGCCCCTCACCCCTATGCCTGGCACTATCACCCGTCCTGGCCACATCTAAGGCCGCCCACGAGCTGATCCCGCCGACCAGGCCACCCCTGAGTAGCTGGGGGGCCGCCTGTGCAGGAGCATCCCGCATCCCGCCCGCCCCCTGCCCCTCAGTGACCAGAGTGGACTCACCGGGACGCCTCAAGGAAGTGCTGCCGACCACGTGCTCCTCCGCCCTCCCGGCCGCCATTCCCGCCGTGCTGGAGCCCTCCTCTGGTGTACTTGTGCTGCCAGCCGCCATCTTGAGTGGGGCGCGTTTTCCGGCAGGCCCGCGCTTTGCGGCCGTCCTCGCCTGACCGGCGCCGCGTCGCACAGGCGGCGCCGGCCGCTTTCCAGTGCCGTCCGACCCTCCTGCCTCCTGGCTGGGTGCCGACGGGCTCCTCTGCCGCCGTGGAGCGGGCGCCATGCCCGGGCTCAAACGCTGGGGCGGCCGTGCTCTTCGCGCCGTCCTGCGCTCCGCTGGTGCTGGAGGGGGAACTGCAGCCCCCAGTTGTTCATGCAGCCAGGCCAGCCCTCGGTCCTTCACTGCTGCTCTAACTCCGGCCAGGATCTCATCCAGGGACGCCATGGACCTGCAGAAAGAGAAAAAAGAAAAACCCCACAGACCTGTCACAACTAACAGGTAAGTGAAGTTCTGATTAAAATGGCCACTCTCTAAGATGGCCGTTATTTTAACCCCCTTTAATCCCGCCCCCAAGCTCCATTAGCTTAAACCCACCCTTAACTGACTGCACCTGCCCACTCCTGGCTCTGTCAAGGCCCACTCCCCTTACTTCGTTGCTCTATGGGCTTCAGTCCTGTTACTTCCTCTGTGAAGTTAAACTCAAGATGTAGCCCTTGCCCAGAGCACCTGCCTTGAAAATATATGTTAATGAGCTGCAATACATCTTATTGAGAAGTCTCTAATTAGACAGTCACAGAACGTATGTGCTGTGGGAAAAGGGGAAGGCTTGCAGTAGCTGTAGAACTAAATCTGCAGCTATTGCAAGTCCAAATTCCATATGCATTACATGCAAAACAAATGCCATGCATATTTTCTTTGATGTATATCTACTAACTTGCAATTCATTTATTTGTTTGTTTATTTATTATTTTAATTGAGTATTTCTTTAAGGAGATTTGTTATTTTAATGTATTAATTTTCTGTTTTTCTATGAAAAAAGGATTTCACGCTATCAGTTGACTCGAATTGGCAAGTTTTCCATTTCAATGGCACATTGTCTCAGCAGCAATATCAGTCATAATATTTGACAGACTCCAACAGCAGGTGGAGCTGTTGCGGTGTATAGTTGAATAGAATGAACAGTTTGCTCCAGTTTTTTTCCAAGTCTCTCTGGTTTGCTGGCTTTCTGGTTGTAACAGTCTGGTAGAGTTTACCCTATTTCTATCCGTTTAATGCCAGTTTACCATTAACCTTTATTTCCATTCATTTGTATACTGGAATGTTATGTAAGCAAATAATATTTACACTTTTTTACAGTCTATACTGAATAGGTCCTAGCTACAGCCATTTAACTCTTGTTTTTTATGGTTTTAATGTGCTTTTGTTTCTGATCCATACACAATTAAGTTATACATGTATCCAGTCCTATAATATCTTAAAGGAATGCTATAGTGTCAGGAATACAATCATGTATTCTAAAACTATCGGTTTAAAATAGCAGATTAGGTGTCCGATCCCCCCTTGCTCCTGTTAAAATTAAAATCTACTAATTTTTTCCCCAGCTCCATGTGGGTCTACTCACGGTTGGCCCAGACTCTGAAAAGGCAGTGTTTACATTAAAAAACATGCAGGGACTGACTGTAGACACCAGAACCACTACATTAAGCTGCAGTTATTCTGGCGACTATTGTGTTCCTTTAAGATAGTGTACTTACACATATTTCCTAATTGACGAATAATAGTCGCCATGTGCTTTGTTTTACATATCCATAAATAGAAATATACAGCATGGTGTCAGACACTCGGTGTGTGCCAACATTATGGTATACATCTGGTGAACACTGCAATGTTTTGTAATGTGTATAGTGAGGAATTCAAAAACAAGCTTGTGTCCTCAAGAAGTCACATAGTGTTCGAAACACGTACAAGGACAAGCAGACATTCTTTAAGAAGAAGGGAGATGGAGTGTCAGCTCAGGGGTCAAGGAGAGAAGAAGAGTCCAAAGAACAGTTTAGTGTAGACCAAACTGTGCTCATGCTGAGTGATGATTTTGGAAGAATCTGTGCCCTTCTATGTGCGTGTTTTAGCTATGGAGATATTTATAGCGTATATCCCAGGAGCAGCAACAATGAGAGGTTATCAAGTATTTAGTGTGATTGACACAATCCATAGTAGTTATCATTACAGCCCCTTTAAACATTGTCTATATATGATAGTAATAGCTAAGACCCTGACCCTGAAACCAATCTCAGAGATCGTAAGAAATATAAATAGCTTGTTGGCAAAGGTTTTACAACCGAATGTCTTATTTTAAATCAATGTGATACACAAATAAAAAAAACAAAAAACAAGAAAAATCGAGAAAATAAAAAAGAGAAATCAAGCGATGGCAATCGTCTGATACAGTACTCTCTACAAAGTTACAATGTGTATAAGTTACCAGGCAGTAAACTAAAGTAATGTTTTCTAATATAAACCTTTAAAACAAAATATTTGGAAATATTTGCTGGGTTTTTTCCCCGTTAAACTGCAAATTGTAGTGAATTGCAAAATGTTGCCAGATTTGGGAAATTTTCTTCACCTTAGCTATAGTCAATGCTTGACTATTTTAGTTTAGATTCTACAGTCTGGTTTTCAAATCTCTCTAACAATTCTATTTGTAAATCCAATACAAGTACACAATACAGCATATGTTATACATCCTATGAGCATTGCACATATGTGGTTTTAGGGAAATAGAAAGCAGTAGAACAGCATTATCGACTACGAGTATAAGTAAAAAAAAATAGGAGAGAATTTTTACTTTTAAAAAGTGCATCATAATAATTTATTGGTTGGCTTGCTTAGCAGCCATTGCTGTGAGCCAACAGACACGCAGTGGCGGATCCAGAGCCTGATCTCGGGAGGGGCACTTGTAGATTATTTAAATAAATAATCCAGGCACAATAACCACTACAGCTCAGTGTAGTAGTTATGGTGTCAGTAGTGCCAGGATTCCACCCCAGAGTAAGTAGTCATACCGTTTAAGAACAGTTTGACAACTTACCTGGGGTCTGCTGGGATATAGGGTATAGGAGCAGTGGTGTGTGTTAAGGGTGAAGTGTGTGAGTGCGGCAGTGTATGTCAGGGACAGTGTTTGTGGGGCAGTGTGTGTATGGGGACAGTGTTTGTGGGGCAGTGTGTGTGGGGGCAGTGTGTGTTTGGGACAGTGTTTGTGGGGCAGTGTGTGTATGGGGACAGTGTTTGTGGGGCAGTGTGTGTATGGGGGGGCAGTGTGTGTAATGGGGGGGCAGTGTGTGTATGTGGGTGGGGGAAGGAGGCTTTTTAATAATAATTTAATAAAATAAATATTCTATGTCCCCCCTCCCTTCTTACCTTTATTTAGGAGGAGGGGGGACATTTCCCTGGTGGTCCGGTGGGGGATTCATTGGTGGTCAGGTGGTCAGAGTGAACTCTAGCCCGCGCTCCCGGGCTAGAGTTCACTCTTGCGAGATTTGGAGCGTTGCCGTGGTAACCGCGGCAACGCTCCAAATCTCGAGAGAGGAGGACCCGGAGGAGCTGCAGACTGAGCTCCGGGTCCTCTCTCACTCCCTCCCTCCGCCGCCGGCTGTCAGCACGGTGCCTGCGGACCGTGGAGGGAGATCTCTGATCTCTGATCTTCCTCCCCGGTCCGCAGGCACATTGCAGGGCTGGCACTTGGGCAATGCCAGCCCTGCGTTAGCCGGCAGGGGGGAATCTCGGGGGGGGGGCAATTGCCCCGTTGCCCCCCCGGATCCACCAATGCAGACACGTACCTTGACTGACTTGTGCACAAAAGCGTTTGGTTCAAACTAATTCAATTTCCTTTTAATCTACACCCAAACAAACTGACCAGTCCGGGGTCTGCCGATTTATTTACACATAGATTAAAAGGCTTTTGATTTATTCGAGCCACCTAAAAAGCATTTGTGCACAAGTCTAATTTATATCACTGTAAATGATTGGGGACATCTACTAACCTAAAAAAAATTATGAGATTTAAGGGGATCAGAAAACACTGTCAGTGCTACCTACCCCTCTCTATTTTTCCATCAGTCTGTCCTACATATACCACAAGGTCTATATTGCCAGAAGGCTATTACTCCTGTTACCAAAATGTATTCATTAATTTATTTTTTTGCTACCGCACAATAGTGTAACTTTTTGCTGTGAATTAAATGGTGAGAAAATATCACATGATCCTACTTGTTTTCATTTGCCTTCATTTAAATAACCCTATAAAGTAACCCAGTAACATTACACTGGGACCAATTTGATGTTTCATTAACTTGTTGCGTTGACTACAGTGCACAGGTGTGTGTGTATATATATATATATATATACTGGTGATTTTTTATAACTCTATTCAAATGTAAAAAATCTTATAATTAAAATACGGAATCGATGCAATACATCTAGAAGTCTGCTGTTGGTTCATAATTAAATTAGTATTGCATCGCCAAGTCCTTTTGTCTCAATGTGTCAGGATAATTGTATGGTCTAATCATGAACTAATCGGATTTGGATGTAGCAATTAATACAAAAGGTTTATTCCTGCACCACCCACATCATTTTAAGAACTTTGCTTTGTGTGAAATTAACCAGTAGCATATTGGATGCTTATTAAGACGTGCTGATAAGTTGTGCTATTTTTGTGTAACACTCAATGCAGTAACAGGAAATAAATGTCAAGAAAACAATTGCATTTGGTCAACCAATCAATATCAGTTTTATAACATGACAGGAGGCTTCATATTTGCTTAAGTCTCTCTTTACTAGAACTCCACAGCAGCACAGAAAAACAACCAATCAGAAAAAAGTTAGGTTCTATAAAACTCCCCTCCCCATACATAATTTCCTCTTTCTTTGCTGCTCCGCAGTCAGTACAGGTCAGAGTACCACTGCCTCCTGCTATTATTAGTTGGTGGCTTTGAGATTTATTGCTTAATTATTATAGTTCTTTATAGATGTTTATTGGTTTTTTTTTCTGTGCATCATATGCTTACCTATATTTTTGTTAGACTGTATTTGGACTCATGGTTTTTTTTTTGGTGAGCCTTACTGTACCTTCATTTACCTTACTGTGCCATATATACATTATGGGCCTTCATGTACCTTCATAGGCTTACTGTACATTCATTTACCTCTCCTCCCTTCCCCCTTGTCGCTTGCCATTATTCCCTTGCTATCTCTCTTGGCCGTTTTATTTTTGGCGATTTATCCGCTCAGAGGTCTCAGGAGGCTGTATGCAGCTTGCCTCCTCCGAGACCTCTGAGCTCTTGGACCGCGAGATCTACCGACCCTGGAGTGCTCGCAAGCGGAGCGAGCACCCGGCGGCTGGAACTACTTTCTTGCATGGCCGCTCTCCCGCGGCCGCCTCCCTAGACGGACCACTTGTTTCCGACCGGGTGGGGGAGGCTGAGCCTGCTCACTACCCCTTCCCCGTCGAATATGTACTTACCTTAGAGTATGCGCGTGAAGTTTCTCTCCAGAAAAGTTTTTCTCGATTATAGCATCAAGTAAAATTTTAAGGTGATAGGAGTTGCACATAATGCCCTGCAATTTATTTACTTTGTGAACTGACCTATTAAAGTGAGGGCTTTCAAGCCATCAGAGTTGTCACAAACCCTTGCCATCTGAATATCATTTAATTAAAGTGACACATGATGTGTATAATTTTTTATAGGTGGATGGATATTTCAGATATGTCACCTCCCTCATGGCGATCTGGAAGGGCCCTGCCAGCCTACCTCAGGCTTTTGGAGCTTAGCTGGCCCCATTAAAACCCTCTCAGTGTGCCCTTTAGAGGGCAATTTATAAGGGTGTTTCTCTATACATTGGAGTCTGTGCTGCATGGGGATTTCCCTGCAGTTGAGTTTTGTCTGTGGCTGCCTATAGACTTGAGTGTCTACCAGTTGCCTGGTTTGGGGTTACTCCCATAGGTGCCAATGCCTGGCAGACCTTTTTACGTTGGGGTAATTAACACTGATATACCCTGGGGACCTCTAAACACATCTGGAGGCCCTACTCTAACACATTGGCCCTTACGGCGGTCATAATAAACGCCCTTGTTTTGCCTACTCTGCCTGTGCCCTTGGATTGGCCTGCGCTGCCTATGCCCTTGGATTGGCCTGCGCTGCCTATGCCCTTGGATTGGCCTGCGCTGCCTGTGCCCCTATGATTGGCCTGCGCTGCCTGTGCCCCTATGATTGGCCTGCGCTGTCTGTGCCCCTATGATTGGCCTGCGCTGTCTGTGCCCATTTGATTGGTCTTCTCTGTCTGTGCCCATTTGATTGGTCTTCTCTGTCTGTGCCCATTTGATAGGCCGACGTTAGTCTGTGCCCGATCCCCCTTCGGCCGCAGGCTTGGGGGGAATATTACTGAGGTGTCTCAGTTTCCACTATTGTCACGGAGACAGGTGGGTGTCCAGGTAGGGCTGCTAACATACTATCTAAAGTGACACCGGTCTATGTGCACCTAAATATGATTTGAAGGGTGAAGACCCTATACCTGGAGCATGGGGGACAAGGCTTATACAAAGATCCCCGGAGGGACAGCCACGGCTTACATCAGCCGGCAGCGGCACATCTCCAAGGATAGTTTCACTCTGATGCACTCAACACATACACAGATGCACGGTAATTCCTGGACTCTTAGCAGCGGGATCCAGGCAGTCATTGGTAGATTCCATATTTATTCTAGCTATTACAATTTCTCTACCTGTCCCCAGTAGTAAACTCTTGGACACGGCCCTTAGACTGGATTGTTCTCTGACCTTTATTTATTTATTCCCAGTTTAAGTGCAGCACTCAGATGAATGATACAGAGCATGATTTCAGGGTCAGAGGGGAATCCCTCTCGGGACCTCAGCCCGACTCGATAGTTTTAAAGGGGCGAGCTCCTTGCTTAGGATCAGTCTGAGACTGATATGGGCTCTTTTTTTGCGTGATAAGAGGGTGCGGTCCTTTCACACCTCAGCTTGAACGAAGGCTAATTTACAGGATTAGAGGGAACCCTCCCCCCTCAAATACGGCGCCTGACACTAAAATTCCCAATAGAGGGCACAGCCCTCCCCTAACCTCAGCCCAAGGTGCATATTGAGGCTAATTATGGGTTTGGAGTGTGAGTCACTCTCATATCTGGATCCAGACACTGGCATACTCACTGAGTTTTACTAGAGGGTACGGCCCTCTCACACTATCTGCCTAAGACTGACAGGGATACCGTTTACATTACTTGAGAGTGCGGCTCTCTTGCACATTCAACCCGCTACTGAGCTACCCTCATGTACACAGGCCAAGATGACAAAGTATCCTTTCCCCTATAAAAGCACAGAAGACCCTTGGTTCTGTGCTCAGTGGTTTTGTTCATCCCTAGGAGTAAAGAGCCATCTCCTAAGGCATATTGCCTACCTTTGATTATGGAAAACCCTTGCTGGGTATCATGTGTTCACGTTTGCTGCTGATTTCCCTTTAAAAGGACTTTTGAAATAATTACTTTACTGTTCCTTTATTTTCTGCATATGAAACCTGCATTTACATTACAAATAAAAGTTAATTCGGTGACTGTGCTCACCTTCATCTCTGCATCCCGAGCCCATTCACCTAAACTCACGACATAGTGAGTGTTAGTGTGTCTGTTAGTATATCTGTCTCTGAGAGTGTGTGTCTGTCAGTATGTGTATGCGTGTTTTAGCATGTGGATGTTTGTCTGTCAGTGAATGTGTATGTCTGTTAGTGTGTGTCTATCAGTCAATGTGTGTCTGACACTGAGTGTATAGGTCTGTCAGTGAGTGTTGTATATGTGTCTTTGTCAGTGTGTATCTGTCAGTGAGTATATGTGTGTCTGTCAGTGACTGTGTATGTGTCTGTCAGTGACTGAATGAGTGAATGAGTATGTCTGTGAATGTGTATGTTTCAGTGAAAGTGTGTGTTGGCTAAACCGTGTGTGACAATTACTGTGTATCTGTAAGTGAGTGAATGTCAGTGCATGCATCGGTGAGGGCTGTGTCTGTCAGGAAGAGAAATTTGGAAAGACGGGGAGGTTCCAGAGTTTTGTTATGCCTAGGGAAGCACAAAACCAGAATACACCACTGATCACTTGGAAAGGTTAACACAAGTTATTGTCGATTTTTAAATGATTTCATTCAATGGTGTAAATTCCTAAGAAGTAAGGTTCCTCTTTAACCCCTTAAGGACCAATCTTCTGGAATAAAAGGGAATCATGACATGTCACACATGTCATGTGTCCTTAAGGGGTTAAATGCATACAATAAAAAATATATATATAAGCAAAACATGAAAACACACGGCCCACATGAAAAACATCCTTCTGGTGCTTCATAATCTGCACGCACAGTTTGCACTTCAATATTACGGAGATGATAGCTGGCACGTTGGTAATGTTTATAATGGCAAATTGACAAATAAGCAATGTTTTGGCCCACTAACGGGCCTTAATCAATGACTGATAACGGTTCCTTACTGGGTGGAATTGTTACTTATTTGACAATAAATAACTATTTTTACGCACTATCCGTGTTCCAGTCCTATCAGCATTCTAATATACATTGACTCTAACTTTTTTGTATGTATGACCCAATATCTAAATTGCCTCTACCGGAGTAAATGGACTAAATGGATAAACATTATTTTTTGATAATACATAAACCGTTATAAATGTTTTTAGCATTGTTTAATAATTCTATGTGATATTGTCAGCTGGTAGTCAAGGTAAAAATTAAACTGTGCCCTCTTTATTAATGGCAAATTGGAAACTGTTGTTAGTTTAACTGTCTAGATCCACTGGTTGCGGGGGTTAGGCTTGGGTGCAGACCCATGAAGAACGTGATGGAAATCAGACTAGAATTTGACAATCACCTCTTTTCACTGTACAAAAATGACTCCAGCAACTGAACGCAATAAAGAGACAAAAACAATCTCCAGATTCATTCCTGAGTATTCAGTTGTAATGACTGAGTGATATATATTGTTTTCAAGGATCCCTATTTAGGCAAATAAAGCACTCTGTAGCACTGTATCAAGAGGCCTGACATGTACTAACCAGACACAATTGAGAAAAATAATTGTAAAATTTGAATGGTGTTAGAAAAAATACTCAATTGTTCCACTTAATTTTTGTTTTATATTTGTGCTTTAACCTCTAAACATTAGCGAATATATTTGCACTACTCTTATAACTAGTAAATAAAATTCAATCATAAAATACTGTTTGCAAAAAATTACATGTTCAAAGAACATATTACCTGTGAAGGAACTCCTGTAGTCTGACCGAGTACCTCCGCCAGGTTCGCTTCCTCGCAGCCACAGGGGACCCTGGAACGCTTCAGACCCACCCGCCGAAGCTTGACTCAGGTCTCTTCTGACCTTTTCCACCCGACCAGGCTGCAGCTCTCTCCTTCCAGGCAGGTATTAAGTAAATATATATTCGGGGTCAGTACAAACCATTATCTGGAAATCTATTAATAAACAGGGCTATACATAGGACACGAGGTCATACCATTTTATGTACCACTAGGACTACCTCCTGCATATGTGGATTATTTACATTCTGACTTTTTTAGATATCGCTGCTCGTACTCTCTGATATATTTTTTTTTATATATTCTACTTGTCTTAGGCGCACCCTTATTTGTTCTTTTCTCTCCATGTGCTCTGACATGTCTGGTCTGGTTGGTGTGTGCTATGACCCATTTGCTACTCATAGGAACCTGTAGTTGACATTTTGTGAGGTGATGGATATGGGGAACATGCAGTGTCTGGCTAAATACAGTGTTAAATAAAAAGACAATTATTATCAAACATTATGTAAACAATAAAAACAAGCTAACAGGTGTGGTCCTTTGCCTTGCGTTTTTATGCCATGCCGCCTGGATTCTTGGGGCCTTAGTATTTCTATTCCGAGTGTTCAAGTCCCTGGGGCAGTGCTTGTTGCGGCCCTCTGCACAAATGTGATGGCATTATTAGGGTTTAGCGTCTCTGTAGGAGCTTGTGTAGCTGGTGTGGTATCGGGTGTGGAGAGGCCCAGTGCTGCCAGAAACGCTGGTGTTTCCATGTGGGACCGGAGTATGTATGTAGCTCTGTTGCGGTTCGCTAGTAGGCTGCCCTGGTTTCCCCAGCGGTAAGTCACACCTGAGGATCGGAGATGGGTAGAGACTGGGCCCAGGGTTCTGCGCCATTGCAATGTTGCCCTGGATAGATCATTGAAGAAGTTAAGTGAGGAGTCTTCAAAAGTCAGTGGGGTTTTCCCCTGTAATGCTGCCATCCAGCGTTGAGGTGAATTTAATTATGACGTCTCTCGACTCTGTTGAAGATGATTTAGCCATGCTTGTGATCCGGAATATGCCGTTCATGGTAATTTTCTTGGCCACTGGGGGAGAGAGGATGGAGGTAAGCAGCCTTCTGACGTAGTGTGGCAGCTCCTCAGCCACTACGGCGCTGTTGGTCCTCAAGGACAGTCAAGGGTTGGGTCAGGTTGTAATAGTAAGTGTGGAGTTGCGGGATCTCACCGTTCAGGTGATTCACCGTGGTTCTGACATCCATGATGTCTTCTTCTATCACTTTAAGGCGTGTAGTATTAGCCTGGATCTCCGTTCGTAGGGGCACTAGGTCAGCTGCCATCATTTTGCGTAGGTCTGCGAGGAGGATTTTGAGGTCCCCTTTGGTGGTCGGGGCCGAGCTGTCAGCATGTTGCAGGCTTAAGGAGGGTTCAGTGTCAGGCTCATTTACTGCCTCTCGGTCCCCGTGTAGCGGCTCTATTATTGGTGCCCCTTCCGTGTGTGAGGTCTCCATTTGTGTTGTTTTAGTTGGCGTGGGCCTCTGGAGCATGGCCCCTATCTGTCGGGTTTTTGTGTCCAGCGTCTCAAGTTCGAGGTTCCTGATAGTGCTGTTGGTTCTCGCTGTTCTAGCTTGCTTGGGCTGTGTACCTCAAGGAAGGGATCGAGGAACGTCTCCAGACCTCGTGGCGTCGGTGACTGGTAGGCCCCAGTTTTGCGTCTCTGCTTATTTTGTCACTGGGCGTACTATATATTTTTTAATTAGCGAGGTAATAGTTTCTTGATCCATGGATAAATCTGACTGCCATTCTGGGGTCAAGATGAATTTTTCCTAGTTTGTTACAAAATTGGAAGCGTTTCAGAGTGGGTTTTTTTTTTCTTTTGGATTAAGAGCAAAAAGAAATGTGAGAAAGGCTGAACTTGATGGACGCAACGCTCTTTTCAGCTATGTAACTATGTAATATCTAAAAAAACTTTTGTTATTTTGAGGTTTATGAAGTTAGAGCTACCATTATTTACCTGTTGCCTTTCATTTTGTGTATATGGATTATAAAATGGAGCATTTAAGTTACACTTAATTTCCCCTTTGGTCCTACTCTGGTCCTCAACTTGCAAATAAAGGAAAATCCCTGTAGTCCTTCCTCTATATTCTATACCCAGCAGCCTGGGTGTGGGAAGGAGGGATGGTTCTCAATGTATTATGTCTTCCTGGCAGACAATCTTATATCATTTCCGTAGATATCATTCAACAACAGTCTATGCACAATATATTTTTTTAACCAATTTAAAAACTTAGTGTTAAAGTGTTAATGGCAATTACGGCACACTTTTGACTTCTGTTTATAATTCACTTACAGCATTCCCAAACCGATCTGCTAGGCATCCTAATACATATTTATAGCATTTGTGTTTATAAGAAGCTTTGTGCACTAACATTCTTATTTTTGATTCTATTGAGTTAATCGGCAGAGTCAGACACCCATGGTCTGCAAAATATATTCAAATCCCCTTAGCAGAAGAGCACAAATACATTCATCCATAGCGTACGTAGGCACTATACCATCTGCATTTAAAATAACTATAATGAACAAAATAAAACTGCATTTAAAATAACTAAAATGTATGTCTCTCATCATTAGATCGTGGAGTATGGAATAGCACCTCTGTCTGTCTTCATTAATTTAAAAAATGAGGGTGATAAAGAATGTGGCTTTGAAATTGATGGGGAAGATTCGCCCACTAGTTATCCATTCTAAAAGGACTTTACTAGGATTCCAATGAATTCAGAGCACCAAACATTAATAATAAAGACAGCTATCAAATCAGAAACAAAACAGGAAGCTGAAACAGAGTCAGAGATTCATAGAGAGGACAGGACATATAGACAGACTGTACTTCCTTCTATTATAGAAAATGTACACGTTGCTACAGCTCCACCTACTGTTTAATTTGCTAAATACACAAATTATAGATGTTGAATGAAGTTATTACACCTCAAATGCATTTGGTAAGTGCACCGCTCTTGATTTTAGATTATCTATAACAATTCTTAAGCTGTCTACAGCTGCGGTGGGGGGTTGTTCACCATACTAAAAATTGAACGGATTTGCCAAATTTGGGCTGAACAAGAAAAATAACGTAGTTGTAGGATATATTTCAAAAATTACTATTTTGGCTACAAATGTCCTCCTCAATTATCTACAGGTCACAATTGACTGCATAAACCCCCATATGTCTTCAGCAAATAATTGAGCCCCCTATGTGTCTATGGGGACATTGTTTTATGTAAAAAAAAAAAGAAAAAAGAGAATCCAGCCTGCATTGTTATAGGAATGCCCAGTTATGTACTAATCTCCTGTTTTTGCTGATCACAGCATGTATGCAATTTATTGATTAGACTAACTATATAGTTAGATTGACTGGCTGCTGCAAGCTGACAAAATTCTATTAGCCCAAGATCAATGTGAAACCCTATATAATCTATATGGGGTCAAAGGCATGAGACAAAGTCAATAGAAATAAGAGCTCTGTGTTAGAGGTAGACTTGCAATTCCAGAAATGGCTCCACAAATAGTTTATGATCGGACAGCTAGAGGTCCCCTGGAATGAAGACTGATACTATAATCCATGGCAAAGGTGTACAGTAATCAATATAAATGGTTGAAGGGAAAAACATCTATTCTAGAGTTCAATATCCATATAAATAAGTAACAAAATTTGCTGTTCTATAGATGGAAGCTGAAATATTGTTTGGTTTTAAAATTAAGTTGGCTTGATGCATTTAACCTTGAATTACTTTTAGAGAAACAAGGCGTTATCATGTAAACAGCTTTTTTGTGGCACACTATGGATTCATGGGACCCCTGTCAGCAAATGGTGGTGAAATGTTTTTATTAAAGGGGCCCTCTAAGGGACATAACCAAAATACCTAGGGAGCGCTGGTGTTGTCCCCTGTTTTAATGTCAAACTCCCCCAAACAGTTTGACACAAATTGGGTCTAGTTCTGGCACCCCAAACCTGTCCCCTTCTCAGCACCATTGTGGAATTAACACTTTCGCATTATTAATGCCAATTTTTTTCCAACCAGGACAGCAATGCTTAGCTGTGAGTAGTGGGCTAACACTCTTTCAGCCATGAAGTGCCTCAGATTTTCTAACCCTGCATCTAGACCAGTGGTTTCCAACCCAGTCTTCGTGGAACCCCTACCAGTCCAGGATTCAGGGATCTCCAAGTTGTATCTAAGGTATTTTTAGAAAAAAAAGAAAAAAAAACCTTGGACACAACAGAGTGATCCCTAAATCCTGGACTGGTAGGGGTTCCACGAGGGCTGGTTTGGGAACCACAGATCTAGACCATTAGGTTTAATGGTGTCCCAGAGAGCTCAGAGCTGAGACATTGTTGCTCCGATATAAGGAATGATCATGGAGCGTGTGGTGGAAGGCATCCAATTGTATTAGACCAGAGCAACAAGCAAGCAGCACGTTATCTGATTCTGCGATGCCGGGTAACTTTGTTTAAACACTCACATTTGATGGATTAATGGCTCATTTCTTCTGACCATTGCAAATAATCTTTACTTTGTATTAGGATACAGAGCTGTACAGGGGATGTCCATAATTATATTAGCATTTAGATTGTCTTCATTTCCCTCATTACCATATTTCTTTGTAATTGCTCGTTGTACAAATTAGATCTCTGTGTAAAAACAGATTTGTATTCGGGTGTCTCTGGGTAAGCAGCATGTCTTGTATTTCGGCTCTGTGTATAAACAGCACACAAAGTATTTAGGTCTTTATGTATTAACACTATAAACAATATGTATAAACAATGTACAGTATTATCTGTAATCAGGTATCTATGTATAAGCAAAAAGTCTTACTCATTTACTATGAAGCTTATGATGCCAAATGAGCAGTACAATTTTAGTGCCGAATTCGCAAAGACATCGGTGATGACATCGCCGCTGGGGGTCCGGTGGCCGGGGAGGTGGCAGGTAAAGGTGAGATTTACTTACCTGAACCTGTCCCTCACAGGCATGGCCATCTTGTTCTGGCAGTGCCACTTGAGCTGAAGCGCCAGGAGCTGATGTCACTTGCAATTGTAATCTCGCACAGAATCTAAGAAAGTCAGGCGGAAGAAATATATATAGACAAAATAGTTATTCCTTTGTCTCTGTATATCTCTTGACTGCATTGGAATTTCTAATTTTTCAGGTGAGGGCGGTGGGAGGGTTGTGGCATTGCCGCTTTAAGGACCAAATGTAAGGAGTTAATCTAATCCTTTGCCAACATATTTAGCATGTGTCCGGCATTTCTGTAATGCAGCTCTATCTTTCTTGCTTTATGTCTTCTGATAAATTGGATCCAATATAAACATCAAGCCGTTGAATGACAGCCTACTGCTCTGTACATCTCCTGTTGAACAAACTGCAAAATATCCATTTTGTATATAGGAATGAGATACAGTGCCTCAGCTTATTCTGTCAAGAGAGAAATGCCAATCTCAAGCACGGAACCCTTATAAGATTTTATTCTTATTTTCTGGACTGTTGAAAGGACGGGCACTTGGATACATTTATGTACGTCACTTTACATCCAATTATCCTTTCATAGAAACAGTAGAATTTTCTTACTTTCTTACTTTCCTTACTTTCTATTTGGAGTTTGCAAGCGAATGATAATGTTTTTTGACTTTTGGCCAATATCGCAGAACTGTGATCACAATCTAAAATTCACAAACCTTATTTACCGGTAACTCTATCAAAGTCAGAAAATGTTATTGCTGCAAAAAAAGGCCTAAAACCATGATTTAGTTGCCATTTTTTTAATTAAAAAATATTTTTAAAATTCCACTAACGAGGGACCATAAATAAACACGGCTTTTACATGCCATCGAGTGACAGGAGCTTTTGGTGTTGTTCATTCTGTTTATGTGCTAACATTTGTTAGAAAAACAAACTTTATTTTTCAACAAAAGCCAATAGCCTCTCTTTGGCCGAATTGTGATCCCAACACGTGGATGTTTAAAGGAAATACATACCGTACAAATATATTTTCTAGTTTTTTTTTTAAAATGTAAAGCTAAATAACCATTTACTTACCCTTTCTCCGGCACTGCTTCGTCTCTTTTCTTGTCAGCAAGCAGGCCAATGTCTTCCAACTTCTCGTCCAATCCAATGCTTCTCATTGAGAAGCATTGTGGAAGAGAAGCACATGTGTGGCAGGTGGATCCCTACTCCAAACAAATGCTTCTGTCTGAGAAGCACAGAATCTACTGCGTCTTCATGAGAATCATTGATTGAATGTTCGACATCCTCATGAATTAAAATAGCAGAATTAAATAATTTTTTAAAATCAACTATTGTGGGCTAAAATGTGTTATGTGTGAAATCTGTGCCTAAAATAAAGATTTTTTTTATTGATTAACAAATTCAGTGGTGAATGATGGCTTCTGAAATGGTAATAACATTTAACTAATCTGTATTCCTGTTTCTACTTTGGATTCTCGATAGAAGCCAAAATGCTGTTACGTGATCTTTTAAATAATGAATTAAACAAAATAAAGGAACATTTTCAGTGGGAGCTTGTTTAACGCATGCATACAATTTGGCATGGGCAATTTGTCATCGCCTTTCTAAATAAATATCACGCACTTTCACAAGTAGCTTGCGTCTTCTGGCTGGAGTTTTGCCACAACACAATTTCATTCTGTTTATTTCTCTGTAATGTATTTCATAACTGTAAATAGTGAGTCATCTATCTCCTTCGGGAACGCACTTCATCTTGTTTATTAGGCCAGGTCTCACAGCAACACTGAAATTAATTATACAAAGGGAATCTACCACAAACACATTTTCTAATGTCTAGATGTCAAAGAAAAAAAAAACTTTTCTGAAATCTCAGTCATTCATTTATTTTCAGATGCCCCATGCAATTTGATCAGGGCTGTTTGTTTTGTCTGTTTGTATTTTATGCATATTTTTTTCAGTCTTCTGCAATTAGTTTCATTCCGAATTGAAGTTCGTCCGAAATCGGGAATTTCAACAATTGGGATGTGCCCAAAAATCCTATTCTACAGAAAACAAAACAAAACGAAAACAAAAGATCTGTAACGAAATGAAACAAATTGTTTTGATAATTCCAATGAATTTCATGTATCCCTATAACATAACTGGAAAACGATACAATGTGGCACTCAAGGGGACTGTGGTGGTGTCCAGTAGAGAATCCACACGTTCTACAGGGTAGGTGCATCATGGTGTTTAATTGAAGACAGGAACACAAAACATTACAAAAAAACATTTATAGAGGCCGAAATGGCCTGTCTTCAATAAAACGACATGGTGCACCTACCTTGTTCAACCGGTGGATTCCCAATAACACAACTGTCTGGACTTTTTATGGCATAACTACAGCTAAAAAACTGTTGCAAAATATATTTTTTTTCAGATCATCACAACACGATGCTTATAAGAACCTAAAACCTTGTGATGAAATGTAGTGTACTCAGTATTTAATGTCTACAATGTCTTCAAAATTAACAGCTTATCTATATTATCTATAAGGGAAACAAGTAGTGTATTATTTTGTACGCTACAGCCGTACACTTGCCTATCAAAGAATCTGACTTTACAAATACTAATGTATCTACAACATGTTCCTCTACGTTAGTTTTGATCTACATGCGTTCTGAGAGTCTGTATTACTTTATGTGTGGAATGCCAATTAAATTATAAAAACTAAAATCTGAGTCATATATAACAATACCACTGAAGTCAAGATATACTTTCATTCTTCTAGTGTTGTTGAAATTGGTACCATTATGATAGCTAATGTTAAACGCCTATTGTGAGAGATATTTCTGTTTGCTTTGTTTAGCGCGGTGAGAAAGTAGAATTATAATGTCTGAATGACTGAATATTTCCTGTGAGATCGTGAATAGAAGGAACAAAAGCGGCTTAATATTTTTCTAATGCTAATCTTAAGTATTGCGGCTACAGAAATGACTGATGTACATTGGAAAAAAACAGCAGTTAATTGTACGGATTAACGTTATGATTTCTTTTTCAAATTTGACATTTTATCCTTTACGGAAATATCAGCTTCCTAAAACTGGCAGAAAAATTTGAAAAAAATAATGCCTAAATATGTGCAGAATTCCTATATATATTAAAGTGGCACTGTCATGCCGAACTTACCTTTCCTCAATCTCTTCCTCTTCTCCCCCTCTCTCAGGATCTGTTCTTCATTTCTTCCTGTCTTCTTTAGTTTTCTTTAAAATCATAAGACAAAGTAGGGACTCTTTGCCTTATGGAGGATTCCTCCGCTTGACCAGCTCTGACCAGCGGAGGAGCAAAGTGTGCTTCATTTCCGCTGGTCAGAGCAATTTTCCCATGATCCCTAGCTTTCCTCAGTGTTCCCACAATGCTTCCTGTCACTTTACATGAAACTGCCGAATTGCGTTCTAACTGAATGACAACAGTATGTTCGTTTCTTTTAGAACGCAATTCGGCATTTTATTCGGATCGGAATTTCATTCTAATGAATGAAACTCTGATCCTATTCATTGCTGTGGCTGCATTTTGCAGCCGCTTAGTAGATAACTCCCTAATTCCCACGGTATCAGGGAGCTATCTACTAAAAGGCTGAAAGACCTAAATTGGTCTAACAGCCAACTTTACTAATACTAAGTAAAGATTACTTAGTATTAGTAAATAATATGCCCCTACTCGCTATATCGCGAGTAGGGGCATGTGTAGTAAGCAGTGAGCAGCTTATAGCTGCTCACTGTAAAAAAAATATAAATAAAAAAACTAATAAACCCCCCCCCCATGCCCGTGGGGGCCCTAAATAAAGATGGGGGGGAACCTACTGGCCCCCACCCCTGCGCGGTGGGTGGGTGGGGGCCCTAATAAAACAATAAGGGGGGGGACCTACTGTCCTCCCCCCCCGGCCCCCACCCCTGCGCGGTGGGTGGGGGCCCTAATAAAACAATAAGGGGGGGGACCTACTGTCCTCCCCCCCCGGCCCCCACCCCTGAGCGGTGGGTGGGGGCCCTAATAAAACAATAAGGGGGGGGGACCTACTGTCCTCCCCCCCGGCCCCCACCCCTGAGCGGTGGGTGGGGGCCCTAATAAAACAACAAGGGGGGGGGACCTACTGTCCTCCCCCCCGGCCCCCACCCCCGCGCG